>CAXKVW010000134.1:0-600000 GCA_964058825.1 Carex arenaria
AGTCTAATTTCCTCTCTAGGAGTTTAGGTCAAATACATGAACTTGTTTAATTCTATTTTACTTGGATCTTAGTTTTTTTAATGATTGTTTGATTTGATTGTTAATTTCTGTGATTTATTCTTTGTGGTGTTGGGTAATCCTTGTACCCACGGATGGAAATCCCACGTCAAATTCTACTTAGGAATATACGCTTCGTTCTCAGTTTAGGCTTAAGTGCAAAAAGACCGTAAAACAAAAAATTTACGTCTATCTTAAAACAAAGGATCTACTCCTAGATTGATTTCTAAAAATTAAATTTACTTGACAATTAAATAAATTATAATAACATTTATATCTTGAATCAAATTCGAATTGGATTTGCAGTCTGACTCACAACGGGAGCACCAGACGTCTGATGCCAGAAATACTGACCATCGGGATGCGCAAAAACACTATTCACATGAGGCATGAAAATACTATTCACGAGGATGGTAAAAACTAGATTCACGAAACTTCGTGAAAACACTATTCACAACTCACAAGATTATACGTGGATTACATATATTTTTCTTTTCTAACCAAAACACTATTTGGGAGAGAAATATGAAAGATGAAAGACTGACTATCAGAACGGTCAGACTTATGAATCGGTTTTTGGTATGAATTAAACTCTACCCCTATCCCTCTATTTATAGGCTTTTGAGGAGGTTCAAAATTACCAAAATGCCTTTCCAAAACTGACCTTACAAATTACCAAAATGCTCTTTGGTCCAAAATTCAATTTTGAGCTTTTTTTGGGCCTTGATTTGAGCTTTGGATTTGGGCTTTTCTAATTAAATCTAATTTAACTTAGGCACAAAATTCAAATGGGCTTTGAGCCCAAAATATTAATTCATGATTAATATTTATAATCCATTTTATAATTGATATGATCAGTTATAACTTCTTGCGACTATTATGGCGATAACTTTTACACAACGTGTCGTACACGCTTGCAAATTGAATATATTTATGCTTGTCATCTTTATGACATTTATATTAATTATACCTTTTATAATTAATTATAAATATCTTATTTTAATTATTACTATTTATAATTAATTATAAGATTATCTGATTAGTCTTCTTGACGGTGTGACCTGATAGGATCTGTGTTATGTTGGTAAATAGAATTAAAATTATTTTAACTTCTACAAATCATAAGCGGCACCTGACAGAATGCATTATGACCATCCAATTATACAGATGATTTTGTACGGTACAATATCACAATCCAGTAAACTATTTACGCGTGTTAATCCTTATGTCTCATAGTATCAGATCAGTTTCAAGGTAGGTTTGTGTCATCTTTGCAAACTTAATCTTTTCTTGATCTTAAGTTGATTATCAAATATAATTAACTCTGTAATCATACGCTGCATAGATAATCCTACTTTATCAAGGGGCACAATGATACTATTACCTGTATAGGGATACGAGGGACAATAGTAGTCTTGGTGAACATTTCCCCTCCGCATAAGCTATGTATACTGAAAAGAGCCGTTATAGCTACTTTTTACAGATAACGTTAGACAACAATCACACATATACACTTCTTATAAAGGAGACGACGAACATCTCATACTTTAGAACTTAACACTGAATGAAAACATTAATGACACGAACACAATTCCATATAATGTTTCATTTAGGGTTTGTCAAATACCATGTTCTGTAACATGTATCTATGTGATTAAAATGACAACTCGTTGTTTATGGTCTGCAAAACTCTACCATCTTTTAATCTACATACTAACCTTTTTACGGTCAATTAGTGCTCCTGCTAATTTGCCATGGTTAGTGACTATTAAGAGTATTTATCATCTATATTATGAAGCTCTACAATTTAAAGTCATTAACCCGAAATCTTTTATAAATTCAATAATACTCGAGGAACAAAATGATATCTTTATTAATCATCCAATTCATGAACAAAATATATATGATACAATTATCGTATTGATTGACCTCTAGATTATTACACTAACATGTGGTTCCCATAATTTATACTTGAATTGTAGTTATCCCGCTTTAGGTCTTTTAGACTCCAAAGTAGCTTAGGATCATATAAGATAGTACGAATTATGTAGCAAAACTATTAGAATTTAGATTAAGGACTAACCATCTTTTAATCTAAGTTGGAACTACATGAATTAAGGTTAGTGTTTGGTGAAGGATTTAACGATGAAGTCAAACCCTTAATTAGAACATCTAGAATTGAATTAGATATTGGTATGAGGAACCTAACCGTGAAGTACCGATATCTAAAGATATGATAGACTAACAAGAACTCCATGATCTAGATAGCTAGGGCGATGGACTTAATCGTGAAGTCTGAATTATCTAGGCACGTTATTAATTCACGAAAGTGACCATTTTTAACACCTTAGGTTAGAAACCTCATCATATCAAATATGAATTTAAACAAACTGAGAAGATAGGATTAAACAAGGAATTGTAGACCAAAAATCCCTAGATCTTCAATCTTTGATAAAATCTTAAATTTCGTTTTACTCTTATTTAGTTTAATTGTTAAAATCTTCAAACTCTTCGGATATTGAACTCAAACCCTAGGATTGTTATAACATAAAACTTAAAATAAACTTTCAACTAATAACCGAATTCTAAATTAATGGATAGAGAATAAAACTAAAACCTCTCCTTATGTCAAGGATCGACTTTTATACTACAATGATAAGTTGTGCGCTTGCAATCGACCATTTCTTTAAGTATTCAGGTTTATAAATTTAAAAGTTCAAAGAGTATATCTATAGCTAAAATTCTATATACAAAATACTCAGTTAAGTATTTTACAAACTATTATTTAAATTATAAAGAATTTTAATGTAATTATAATCTTTTCAATAAATAATATATCGAATTGAAACCGGTTTAAAAGTCAAATAAGCCTTTAATCAAATAATTAAAATTTAAAAGTATAATTTTAATAGTTTTATGATGGTTGATCAATGAAATTCTAAGTTGAATTAATATGATACAAGCTCTATCAAAATAACACACACAGATAGATTTATTTTTACTATTTTAAACAATATTTTTTAATGGATCAAATAAATGTATCATAAAAACTCAATTACGTTTTAATTACCATTTTTCTATAGACCAGTTATATCAAATGTTAGAATACATTGATCATAAACTCATATAATTATTGATTATTCAAGTAATAATAAAAAAAAAAACGTTTAGATTTGTGAAAAATATATAAAGTAAAATGAACGATATATATTTCTTAAAAAAATGGCGAGTCATCTATCAAATGATTGAAACAGTTAAAAGTTTAATTTCAGCTGTTCTTGATAGATATGCTAAAAAAAAGTAAAACTAAAGGTGTGATGTGTAACCAAGAGAGATTGGTGAGCACATCTCTAAAAAATTATCGAATTGATTTCGAACGATAAATTTAAACCGTTGAAATATATCTACTTCGTGAGTGATGCATGTACATAGAAATTTTTTAAAGTTTTAAATTCATTTAGCACATGATCAAGTGATAAAAAAATTAAACATTTTATAAAAATTTTAAATTATTTTATATATTCATTTTTCATTATTTTTTTGATCGCTTAATCATGTACTAAATGAATTCAAAACTTTAATTTTGTACATGTATATGCATCACTCACGAAATAAATGGATTTCAACTATTTGAATTTGTCGTTCGAAATCAATCCGATAGCCTTTAGAGATGTGCTCACCAATCCCTCCCGGTGAGTACATCACACCCTTGTTTTGCTCCTCAAATAATATCTACAAAATGGGAGAGGAGGCTGTCCGATGCCCAATGGACTGAGTTGGGTTCGATGGGTAGTATCTACCGTCTGATTCACTTCAAAATCTGTGCACACGGATATTAAAGCAAACAGCACGGATATTAAAGTGATAAACGATCGAAACCACCCGTCGAACCCAACTCAGTCCTATGGGCACGGGACAGCCCCCTCTCCCCTACAAAACTGTTTCTTGAAAAGAGAAAGAGCCTAAAAAGAGAAGAGAGAGGGGTTCGGGATGGCGGTGTCATCCGCGCTCGGGTCGCACAACGTGTTTGTGTACGGAAGCCTGATGGCGGACGAGGTGGTGCACTTGCTTCTCACACGGGTCCCCCCTTCCTCACCCGCTCTCCTTCCCAACTTGTACTGCTATTTCCGTCAACTCATTAATAGTTTGCTCTTTCGTGCAATTGGTAAATTAAGATTTTAATGTAAGCCTTGTGCCATTTCATTTGATCAAGTCATTTTTAGGTAATTTAATCCATTCTTACATTTTGTTCTTTATACTCTAAAATTTGTAAAATTTGATTTTCTATAAGAATTGAATCCGTGATCACATTGAGAAGTTTAAATTGACCGTTCAAATTTTCAAAATTGGACTTTGGAGTGGAAGCACGTGACAACCATTGTTTTGCCAAGCACCTTAGTTAACTAATGCATAGAGTTGCTGTGTCTGATACTGGTGAACTGATAAAATCAAAGGTTTTATTGTGTGATTTTTCTGATTACAACCAACACCTATATATATTCCCAATTTACAGCTTAGCATATCGCCTAACATATCTTTCTATAAATTCTAAATATCTCCCAAAATATTCCCCAGATAACATAACAAATTTGATACACAATTCTTGCTACTAGCAGCTTGCAATATCTCTCAAAATATTTCCTAAATAACCTTACAAATGGGATACACAAATCTTGATCCAGCAGCCAGCCACTGCTAGCTGCTATACTCCCCCTCAAGTTGAGCATGAAAATTACGAATGCCCAACTTGCTGAGTATGTACTGAAACTGTTGCTTTCCCAAAGCATTCGTAAAAATATCAGCTAATTGCTCACTTGTACGAATATGAAACGCAACCATCTGCCCCGCCTGAATCAGATCTCGCACGTAGTGGCAGTCAATTTCTATATTCTTTGTTCTCTCGTGAAAGACTGGATTTGCCGCTATATGAAGGGCTGCTTGACTGTCACAGAAAAGCTTCAGTGGTTGAGCATGAGAGATGCCAAGGGACAGAAGGAGAGACTTGAGCCAAGTTAATTCAGAGGCTGTAGTTGCCATTGAGCGGTACTCGGCCTCTGCTGAAGATCGGGAAACAGTATGCTGTTTCTTCGTTTTCCAAGAAATTGGGGAACGACCCAGCATCACAAAATAACCCGTCAGTGATCGTCTAGTTATTGGACAACTTGCCCAATCTGAGTCACAATACCCATATAGTTGAAGATCACTATCAGCACGAAGGACAATGCCTTGCCCAGGTTGACCTTTCAAATAACGCACCACACGAATTGCCGCATCATAATGGACTTGCAACGGCGCCTTCATAAATTGTGCTAAAATATGCACTGAGTAGCACAACTCTGGACGAGTTATGGTTAAATAAATCAAACACCCCACAAGTCGCCTATAGCGCTCAGGATCAACCATGAGTTCACCGGTTGCCATTGACAGTTTGTGGTTTTGTTCAATAGGAAATGTTGCAGGCTTTGCCCCAAGAAGGCCACACTCAGCCAAGATGTCTAAAGTGTATTTTCTTTGGCACAAAAAGAGTCCCTGTGAACTACGTGCAATTTCAATTCCAATGAAGTATTTGAGTGCACCGAGGTCTTTCATGTGAAATGTGCTACTCAAATATTTTTTGAACGTGTTGATAGCCTCAGAATTATTTCCTGCAATGACCAAGTCATCAACATACACCAAAATTGCAAGAAATACATCACCTTTGCGAAAGGTAAACAGTGAGTAGTCTGCATATGATTGAACGAAACCATAGGCTCGTAGAGCTGCAGTCAATTTTGAAAACCACATTCGTGGAGCTTGGCGCAGACCATAGAGCGACTTTCGAAGTCTACATACCTTGCCAGGATATTTAGAAGCAAATCCTGGTGGCAAGCGCATATAGACTTCTTCATGCAAATCACCGTGCAAAAATGCATTATGCACATCCATCTGATGCAGCTCCCATCCCTTGGCTGCTGTCACTGCGAGAAAGGTTCGAACACTAACCATTTTTGCAACTGGAGCGAATGTTTCGGTGAAGTCAATTCCTTCAACTTGACGATTACCTAACACAACTAGGCGAGCCTTGTATCTTTCAACACTGCCATCGGAATGGTACTTGATGCGATATACCCACTTGCATCCGATTGCCTTTTTCTCTGTTGGCAAATTTTCAATGGTCCATGTTCCATTTCGTTCAAGTGCTGCAATTTCAGCTCGCATTGCATCTCTCCAGTTGCTGTCTTTCATGGCCTCACCAAAATGTTCTGGTTCCTTTCCTGTTGTAATTGCAGCCAAAAACTTCTTGTGTGCCATAGAAAAATTATTGCAATTTACATAATGAGCTATAGGATAAGGAGTACCTGAGGAGCCAAGTGGTGTGGAGTGAGCATAAGATGGGTCACATTGAGCAGTGTAACAGATATAATCTTGAAGATGAGCCGGGGGTTGACGAGAACGCTGACCCCGACCAAGATGCTCCTCTAGAGATACTGGGGGCACATTTTGCTCTGTTGAACCCGAATTTTCTGCACGATCACTACTGTTATGTTCGGCATTGTCATCTAAACTACTCCCATTTTCTCCAGTACTCCCCCTTTCTCCAATATTACTCTCTATTTGTTGTCTACTACTACTTCCATTGCACACTGCCAACTCTACCATATCATCACCATACAAATTTTCTTGTAAACAATTGGAACCAGATTGTGACTTCTCACAAACTGATTGTGCAAAGGGGAATTCATTCTCACAGAATATCACATCACGAGATACAACAAAAACACCAACTTCTAAATCATAGACTTTCCATCCCTTTTTCCCAAATGGATATCCAACAAAAACACATTTTCTGCTTCTACTCGCAAACTTATCTGAAGTTCGGGATTTAATATAGCACAAACAACCGAATGTACGAATAGGAGTATAAGACGGTGGCTTGTTAAACAACATTTCGTAAGGTGTTTTATTTTCTAAGAGTGGAGAAGGTGTCCTATTAATTAGGTAAGTGGCAGTAAGAACACACTCCCCCCAAAATTCAAGAGGTAGATAGGATTGAAATCGCAAAGCTCGTGCCACATTAAGAATGTGACGGTGTTTTCTTTCAACTCTCCCATTCTGTTGAGGGGTAAACACACAGGAAGTCTGATGCAAAATGCCAAGGTTGGCATAAAATTCACTCATTGAGTTAGATTTGAATTCTAACCCATTATCACTTCTAATACATTTAACCGATTTCCCAAATTGTGTTTGAACCAATTTGCAAAAAGATTTAAGCAAGTCACCAGTTTCACTCTTTTCAGCCATCAAATAAACCCACACAGCTCGGGTAAAATCATCCACAATTGTCAAAAAATAATGAGCACCAGAATGAGAAGCAACACGGTATGCACCCCAAATATCACAATGTATGAGTTCAAAAGGTTTAGTTGTTTTATGCAAACTAACAGGGAACATTTCTCTAGTTTGTTTAGCTCGCATACAGATATCACAAACATTTTCAAAACCACCACTTTTATTCCTAACACCAGACAAAATTAGAGTTATCTGTCTTGAAGGATGACCCATGCGTTGATGCCACAATTTATAAGTGCTTTCTCCATTCGCATGAAAGGCTTGTGCTGACACCACAGGATGATAGTAATAGACCCCATCTCTTTGCTCACCCGCACCAATCAGCATCCTCGTATTGTGGTCCTGAATAACACAAAGCTCATTAGTAAATGTAGCAAAGCAACCATTGTCTTTAATCAATTGATTAAGAGAAATAAGATTGCAATTTAGACTAGGCGCATATAACACTCTTTGGAGAATAAGTCCACCATTCAGAGTCACACGGCCTTCATGTTTGGCCATAGTTTGCACTCCATTTGGAAGACCAATTGTTGTAGGAGCTACAGCACAAACATCTTGAAGGCAATCATAATTCCCAGTCATGTGATGGGAAGCTCCACTATCAAGTATCCATTGCAAATTAAACATCTTACCATGCAACTTCTCGTTAGATGCACTCGAACTAGAGTTATTGGAATTTGCCAAAATAGCCAAAATTTGCTTCACTTGTGCATCAGAAAGACCTGGTATGATGGGTTGAGATTCTTGCTTGTTTTCAAGCGAATTGGCGTTGTCTGTGATGCCTTGGACTGCATTTGCAAAGGCCGTCCCCCGGCCTCTTCCACCACGGCTGCCTCCACGTCCACCGCGACTTGCACGGCCTCCACGACCCCAACCTTCTGGATAACCAATTATCTCATAGCATTGAACCTTCTCGTGCCCAATTTTCCCACAGTGAGAGCATATAGGCCGATCACCTGACCCATTCTTGCCTTGTCTACGGTCTACTTGCATCTCATCTCGTGGTTTGGTGCCTTGCACAGCAAAACCAACAGCCTCACTCCTTTCTTCTTTTCCTCGAGCAACAGATCTGTGCCTTTCTTCTTGAATCACCATAGAGTACACCTTATTAAGACTTGGAAGCGGTTCCATGCTCAATATGTTAGATCTCACTGTTCCAAACACAGAGTCATTGAGCCCCATGAGAAACTGATGAGTCTTCTCATCTTCTTTTTCCTTGACAAATTCAGCGGCTACATTGCACGTGCAGCCACCGCATTGGCACACTGGTACATGTGAATAATTGGTGAGCTCGTCCCACATGCTTTTGAGACGTGTGAAATAGGCAACAATGCTCTGGCCTTGTTGTTTTGCTGCTGCAATTTCTGCCTTCAATTGATGAATGCGAGGAGCATTACCAATGGAGAAACGCTCTCGTAAATCATCCCACAGTTCCTTCGCTGTCTCCATGTACGCTATGCTTGGTTGGAGTACAGGGTCAATAGAATTGAAGAGCCAGGAAACTAACATGGAGTTGCAAGTTTCCCATAGATATGCTTCGGGTTCATCTGACTTGGGTTTGGTTAAGGTGCCGTCAACAAATCCAAGTTTGTTTTTAGCTCGAAGAGCAGTTCTCATAGCCTTTTGCCATAAGTCATAGTTGTCTCCTTTCAAGACACAAGAACTAATCATCGTTCCTGGGTTATCAGATGGATGAAGAAAGAATGGAGAAGCACCATCAATAATCTTCTTAACTGGTGCTGCTTCAAGGCCCTTATTATCAAGGCCGTCACTAGCCATGGTTCTGGTATTAACAACTGGTTAGGATTTTTTGTATGGTGTTTAGGTTAGGCTCTGATACCATGATAAAATCAAAGGTTTTATTGTGTGATTTTTCTGATTACAACCAACACCTATATATATTCCCAATTTACAGCTTAGCATATCGTCTAACATATCTTTCTATAAATTCTAAATATCTCCCAAAATATTCCTCAGATAACATAACAAATTTGATACACAATTCTTGCTACTAGCAGCTTGCAATATCTCCCAAAATATTTCCTAGATAACCTTACAAATGGGATACACACATCTTGATCCAGCAGCCAGCCACTGCTAGCTGCTATATGCTAAGCTGCACAATGATCTCCAGCCAGAGGTTTAGCATCAAAGGCCGTGTTTACCCTGCCATTTTAGCTGCACAAAATAACACCGTCACAGGAAAGGTTTATTTTTCTTCTTACATGCTTGGTACTGGATTGTAAGTCGAGGCTGGACTGTGCTGTGGAGGCTTTATTTAGAGTTCTAAGTTCCTAACTGTTAATTTAGCAGAAAACCAGAAACTGAATATTTTCTTGTTCATAAACGATACGCAAATTGGAACACAAAGTCTGGTTTTGGTATCAATTAAAATGGTCACAGCACCAAACAACTACATTTCAGTTATGTTAGGACTAATTTGATAGTGAGATCCAACAATGAGATTATAGAGCAAAGCTATACTCCAGAGATAATCCACCTTCATTTATGTACTAGCATTGTTAACTGGGCCTAAAGTTCTTACAAGATATAGGTCTAATGCACATGCTATCCTTTGTATTCATAATTATTGCTCTTTACTGTTGCATTTAGGTACTTGAGGGATTAACTGATGCTGAGTTAGAAATGCTAGATAAATTTGAAGATAAGAAGTATATCAGGAAATCGGTTGAGATATCTTTGCTTGTGAGTCTTATTTCCAATATAATTACAACTTGGTCGTGACAATGACTTGATTTAAAGCACCCTTTGGAAAATCAGTTTTAACATTTGGGACTTGTGAATTTGAAGTGCAATAAATAAAATCAAAGGAATATGAATTGGTACAAAAATGGTTATGTAGGACGGATCAAAAAAGCTGCTTGCTGAGGCATATGTATGGAGTACTGAAGATGACCCCGACTTATATGGCGTTTGGGATTTTGAGGTAAGAGTATTAGTTCCATACAAGTTATACTAGATCATTTTGTATTCTATTCTATTCTATTTTAGGAGCATTGTTTTAGAAAACCGAGTTTCTTAAGTTTGATAATGTCACTGAACTCAGTATAAGCCTTTTTTATGCTTAGTTGGATCAGTATTTGATTTGGTAGCAACTGCAGAACTTTTGATATGCATGATTCTTGTTTGGTTCACCCTTAGTACTATATTAATTTAGGCAAGTTTTGTAGGAATGGAAGAGGTTGCACATAGATAATTATTTAGCAAGGACAAAGGCTTTCGTGGAACGCATTGGAGGAGCATGACCGAGACTAAGATCTGAGCAGCAACCATGATATTTAATTCAATGTAAAATTTTCATAAATTCCAACCAAATTGATTCTTGTAAAAAAGTTAGAACCATCATGTATCTGTTTTTTTTTTCCTTGCAAATGATTGAACAGGAAAATTACCCTCGGTTGGTAATCTTAAACTTCAGCAATAAGTAACCACAAACTTTATCAAATCAGTAATGGTATGGCTCGTAATTTGTAATTCTTTCTCATTATTATTCCAAGTCTGCATTTGACTTTCCTACCTCATTTTGCTGGATTCATGCACTTAACGGATCCTTGATGAACTGAAGAAGAATGTGTACGGGTATTAATCATCCTGTGAAATTAACATGAGGTAGTAGGTCAGATCAGACTGGTACCAGAAAGCCTTTTATTTTGGCGCTAGTAGGATGTCTACAACAGCAGTTCCTGACCACCTCAAAATGATTAATGGAAATTTCAAAGCATTTCGGGCCAAACCAAAAAACCATTCAAAATACCCATTTACACCTGGAAGAGGTTCTGCTTTACTAGAATAGCTTCTAATTGGGCTAATATATTCAATTGGAATGCTCATTCCCACTGACAGTGCAGTATTAGGGAAAAGGCATCAAATAGAACAAACAAGGACGGCTTCACAATTTGTGAATTTCATTTCCGACTTGTCTATCATTTTTGTTATATTACATTATATATATATTTTTAATAATGTTCATAAATATAAATACCATATAAATTTAATTATAAATTTATACAAATTTCGAATACATTTGTCGTACTCAACATGAAAAAGCTCACCGCACGGCGTGATAGAGGAACCAAATCACTTCCCTTTAGGGGCGGACGCGGATCTACACTTAATCCAGAGATGTTAAGTCGCCCCCATGATTTTAAAAGTTTTAATCACATATATTCAAATTTTATTGAATTTTTATCTTTTTAAAGTTTTTACATAGTTCAGTCTCTCTCATAAAATGCTAGATGCATGCTTGTAGTCTGATAGTTAGGACTATGTTTTGTGATTATCAGAATTTGAGTTCAAATTTCACTAACCACAAATTAATAATTAGTTATGCGTTTTAAGTTTCAACCTCCTCTTAACTCAATTTTCTAGTTCTGCCTCTGTTTCTTTTTGCGAAATAAATTTACATGAAGTGTAACTAAAGTGCTTTTTTTTTTTTTTTTTTTTTTCAGTTTTGGTGAAGTTAATTTCAAAATATACCAAGTATATTTTAATCTACTAGTTCAAATAGTTGAAATTGGTTTATTTCACAGATATTGTGCTTCCATATCAAATTTATAAATTATCGAATTAATTCAGTATAAATTAAGAGAAAAAATAATGAAAAGTAAAAACATTAAAATTAACTTACAATTTTTTTTACAATTAAATAATGTATTAGATAAAAAAAAAATTGATATGTAAATATACAAGTAGATTAGTATCAACAATTTAAATTTATTGTTTATTATTTATAAATTATTATATATTTTTCTACTCTAATTGGGTTGAGTAACACATATTTTTGGACAGAACATGCTGAGATATATTTTAAAAATCAGGGATACAGTCATACAGAGGCTGGAAAAAAAAAGTGGGCACGAAAGAGAGAGAGAGAGACGTCGTTTGTTCTGAAAAAGCTCGTCAGGGGAGACGCAGAAAGAGGGAGTCAAGGGTTAAAGAGAGGAGATCCTCGGTGGCCACTGCCAATTTTAGGAGAGAGAGGTCGGGCATGGCGGGGGCGATTTCGTCGGCGATCGGCCCGCACAGCGTGTTCGTATACGGAAGCCTGATGGCGGACGAGGTGGTGCACGTGCTTCTTACGCGCGTCCCCCCTTCCTCACCTGCTCTCCTTCCCAACTTGTGCGCTGCCTCTATTCAGTTCTTTATGTAATCGTGCATGTTTCTTGTTAATCCACATACAACTCAATTGACACATGTTTTAATGGCGTGCAGCCACAGATTTAGCATAAAGGGCCGTGTTTACCCGGCAATTTTACCTGTAGAAAATAAGACTGTTTCTGGAAAGGTTTGTTTCCTTCCTATACAAGTCGAGAATAGTTTTCTAATTGCTATGATTCCTGTATGAATTCAAATTAGCTGGACTGGAGGCTCTATGAAGTCTTTTTTACCGACAATTAAGCTGAGACATTTTTTTCTAAGCACAAGATGAAGGACAAAGCCCATCTGCTAAGGATACTGGATTTGGAACCAACCTCAAACTATATATTCTCTATAACTAATCAACAAGTGGGCAAACAATTAGGCTGGTTTTAGTATCGACCAGTATGCCTGTGTGAAACTAAACTGCTACAACCTTGTAATGATCTAACCAATTGCAAGCTCTGAAACTAAAGAGATAACTCACCATCATTTATGTAATCATACCAGTATTTAGGACTCTTTTATCTGAGAAGGTATTGGCCTAGTAAATCTATCCTTCGTAATCTATAATATGACATGTCTTACATTATTGTATTTAGGTAATTACGGGGATAACTGATGAGGAATTAGTTATACTAGATAATTTTGAAGATGTGGAGTATGTCAGGAGATCAGTTGAGATATCTTTGCTTGTAAGTCTGATTTCATCACAGTAACAACTTTCGTGAAATCTATTAATTCTTAAGCACAATTTAAGAAACTAAATTATCCCCTAAATATGAAGCACAAAAAGTATAATATTAACTCTAAGGACGATGCAGGACACATCCGAAAAAATGCTCGCCGAGACATATATATGGAGTGACAAAGACGACCCTGACTTATACGGCGAGTGGGATTTCGAGGTAAAAATATTACTTCAATGCACATGCATTTACAAACAAAATACAATCCTATATTGTGAATTTTGTTTCTGGGGTCGAGTTTGTCAATCCAGTCGAACTGCACACAAGCTATCATTACCTTTTGATTGCATAATTCCCCCATTATCTTTTTATTGGATCAGAAATTGATCGTATATCACAGTATTTTGTCAGGGCACGAACAGCAAAATGCTTTGCCCATTATCCTTGTTGTAATAAATTAACTTTGGTGAAATTTGTAGGAATGGAAGAAATTGCACATGACAGGCTTCTTGGAGATGACAAAGGATTTCAAGGAGATACTGGAGGAATCCGATTCCACAAAGACCCGAGTGGAAACATATGAATCTTTCTACAAAGAAGATTCTTCATCAGATATGTGATCTGCTTGCCTAAATTTGTTGTAATTTACATAATGACAATTACAATTCATGTTCCCCAAATTTGTAAATACAAAATGACAATTACAACTCATGTTGTGAAAAGTCAAAACCACCATGCTTTGGAAAAAGATAACATGAATATATCCCCACATAAATGAGAGGAATGACTCTCGACTTGTTATATTTCTGCTATTCAGTACCCATGCTGCTCTTTAAAGTTCATATCAATAACCATATCGATCATAGCATGCAAATCTTATTTCTTTGTTTCTCTTATGAAGTTCAAATTTGGTTATGGTTTCAACCTGAGTTATCCTAGAAAGGGCTGGCAGTGAACATAGGATATACCAGATATTCTACACCCAGTTTGGCAGTGAACATAGGATATACCAGATATTCATTTCTTTGCTTCTCTTATGAAGTTCAAATTTGGTTATGGTTTTAACCTCAGTTATCCTAGAAAGGGTTGGCAGTGAACATAGGATATACCAGATATTCTACACCCAGTTTGGCAGTGAACATAGGATATACCAGATATTCTACACCCAGTTTTGACGTAGCATGTAAACCTTATTTCTTTGTTCCTCTCATGCAGTTCAAATTTGGTTATGGTTTCAACCTCAGTTATCCTAGAAAGGATTGGCAGTGAACCTAGGATATACCAGATATTCTACCCCCAGTTTTGACAGACCGCATAACAGCAACAGTATTTGACAATTTACACTGCCAGTTAGGACAGTCCTATTACTTGGTAGTACACAAAATGAGGACCCACTCCAGGCAGTTAGAACCAAGGATAATATCAAGATATAAGTTTTTACAGGCAATCAGAACCAAGGATGACATCAAGATAGAGAAGTTTTTACATGGGCACGGCTAGGCTAGGCACGGCTTGCATACACATACATGGTTCCAAAATTGGCCCTTATAACACCCAAAATGTTGAACTCGACCATTAGAACCCTATAACTACACTAACCTAACTGGTATACAATAGTGTCTATTCCCAAGTGCCACTGAGCAGTGGCTTAGTAGAGACAGCATCACCAAACATCTGAAGTAAATCTGATGAACACTTCTCATCATCGCACTCGGTCTTTAACTCCAACCCTAGTTCCTCCTCTATGTCATCAGACGCTGAGATCAGTAAGAACTCGCAACCCTCATAATTCAAAAAGTCTGGTGGATCGGCTGGGGAGTACCTCTTCTGACCAAACTGACCTTGCAGGCTTGCCGGAAAAGCTGCCTTGCGCTTCTCTGGTAGGCCCCTGAACTGGGACCCACCAGGCTGCTCAGGGTTTTTTATTTGGATAAGGAAGGAGGCCTCGCAGTCTATGTTTAGTGCTTCAAGGGGCGACTCCTCGGGTCCACTGACACCTGCTGCATCTAGCACTGGGAACTCCAGCTTGTAGATGAGGTGTGTGTGGTTCTGTTTGCCAGACTGGTGGCGTAGGATCCTGTAGACACCTTCTGCTAGTGCTCTTGCCTCTTGAGTGCGGCGGTGGCCACGTGTTGCGGTGTCATACTCCTCTGTCAAAACGAAATTCATATAATTTTAAATCTTTGGCCTAGAATTTTAACAAAGGAGCAAGCAAAAAAAGAACCATTCCGCATCTTTTTGTGGTTCAATTAATTTTGACATAAATTAATAATTAATAATGTTGTACCTCCTTTCAAAGCAGCTTTGATGTCGTCAAGCTTGGTAGTGACAAGGTCGATATGACCCCAGACGGGATGGCCTCTCTTGCTTGGATCAGGCAGGCTCTTCTTACCCATTATTGCCAGACGAAGTAATGGTTGCTCTTTAATGTTCACTTCCTTCAATCATTTAAATATAACAAAGAAAATTATAATACATCTACAGATGCATATTGACATATAATGAACAGCTGAAACCTATCCAAATGGGATCTCACAGGGCAGAACCAAAAAAAAAAAAAAAAATTCAGTGTTATCTGCAAATAAGGTTCTCGTTTAAATTTTCTCTATACATGATTGTCTCAATGTATAAACTTCCCTATTAAAGAAAGTAATATTGCACTGAATTCATTTTTAGATTTTGAATTAGGGAACTTGAAGATCAGTATGTTCTGCCAAGATAATTTATACTCAAGACTGGCACAGTTTATAAATGAGAGATTCGTTACCTAAATAACCACTCAAACCCTCCAAATTTCTTAAAATTATCAGAAATAATAATGGATTCCTGAATGGTTGAATCTATATAGTAATACAAATGTTACCTCCTCCCCGTGACCGCCTTCACGAGAGCCGCTTTTGGTATCATTTTTATCATCTCCATCCTCCTGAGAAGCCTTTTCCCCTTCCTTTCCAGAATCAGACAATTGTTTTTCTTCCACGGACCGTTCGCCGGATTCAGGGCGCATGACTATGTACATGCGTTGCACATCATCTATGCTGTGAGCTTCCTCCTTGTTTACCTTCGGCCTATAGAAGAAAAATATTTCTCCCTTCTCCTATGAATTAAAATTACAACGTTTAAAAAAAAATTGCACTAATTAAATACAAATGTGCAACTAGCATAAATCGGTGATTCAACGTAACATTACCTGGATTTCGACCTTAGGTTCGGGTCTGGTCTTTACCTCCTCACCTTCTCCCATTTGGACTCGCTGTTTCCAATATCCTTTTAATTGTTCTCGTTTCCTTTGTTTTGAGTGGAATGTGGAGGAAGGAAGAAGGTGACTATATATTTTATACATTTTCCTTTAATTTTTTGTAACTAGGTTTTGACGTGGCACTGTGCATGATATCTCTCGAATGCATACGTGCCCTAAGCTCAGACTATAGACCACCAGAATCTAGAAGCAACAGTAGTTTAAAAAATATAAAGGTTCCCTGTTCGGGTCAGCCTGACCCGAACAATAATCAATAGTTAAATTCAGCTCCTTTTTAATTTTTTTTTCAAATTTGATAATTTGGTAATAATTTAGATATAATTCGGAAATAGTTCAGAATTATTCGAATCAGAGATCTCAGTCTCACAAGAAAGCAAAAAAAAAATTTATTATTTATTTGAAAAATTTTTATAAATAATTTGGTCAACCGAATAATTACGTGTTCACTACGACAAAAAAAAATTATTCACGAAAATAATTTGCGAATATTATGATTTATGACTATGGTTATACTCAATCAACTAATTAATTCACCACCATAAAAATTCCCGAGTAATGTGCAATAAAGAAAATGTAAAAAATGTTCTTCTTGTGTTATTGCTTTCTTCAGTGAATCAGAGAGGGACGGTGATGTCATATATATATATATATATATATATATAGGCCTTTACAGAGGAAAAGGAACCTGTTAACATTAAAAACATTTTTTTGTAGTTTTAGTTATTTCAATTTAAATTATTTGATGGAGAAACTGACATATCTAAAATAATGAAATATTGATGGATAAGTATCTAATTTTAAAGTTTAGACAAGAATACCCAATTTACCTATATTATTTTTCCTCGGTTCCTTTCCAAACACAGTCTGGGCTATTAAGGGAACGCGTATCTGATGTCAGATACACCTTCCCCCAATGTTTCGACTTCAGTTTACGAGTACTCTTTCCTTATTTAACCCCGTTTTCACAGGAAAAAAAAAGAAAAAAAGAGAGCAACTAATAGTCTAATACACTTCCAAACTGAAAAAAGAAAAAGAAAAGAATCTTCTGCATAGCAAAACTAAACTCATTACACTTCGTTCAGTAAATATGTCACCCGTCTAAAGTACACTATATTCACAAGTGAAGCACCTTATGTTGTCAATTCCAGAAAAGAATACATTATTTCCAACCCAAAAATTTAACTATCACAATCGTCAGTACAAGCTTTATTGATGACAAAAGATAAAAAGTCCAATCATCAAGCTCTGGGAAGTTGTACAGCAGCTAATGGATTCATTTGCACAGAGAAGGCCAGCTTCAGTGCATCAAATGCTGCTTGCTTTAGAGAGTTCATCTGCTTTGTTGCTAGACTGAAAATGTGTTTGATTATATTAGTAATTTCTAATTCTTTAATTTGCTCTCATAGACAACCCGGCCACCAGACCCATGTACTAGTAGCAAAAATGTAAGAAATTAAAAACAAAAAGGTACGAACCTCTTGAAAACACCACCTCTCTTACGAAGAAGGAAGGACATCGAAAAGAACAAGGAGAAGAAAAGCATCAGCTTTCCACTTGGGATGATGAATTGTAGTCTCCCAATCTTTATTTTCATTGACCGAAACCACCAACAGAAGGGGTTGAGACGGTCATTGCCACGTTGTATTGATTGTTGGAAGAGCTTCCGGGAGAAGTCTTGCCTTTCTTTGTCCCCTTTTGATACTGCAGACTTTTCATTCCCTGTTTTGTGTGAATCATCATTTGATAATGGCAAGGTGAGCCCTGGTGCTGCCCTCTGTGCAGCTTGCTGCTTTTGCATATCTTGTAAAGAGTGTAATCTTCTCAACAATGCCTTGTTAAAGAACAACCGTTCAGTCAAATTGGATAAGAACCTTATCAGTCAGATCGGATCCGCTACCCAATGTGGTATAAAGCAAACTGAATTAGTCTGTTTCAAGCTTTCCAGGGTTCTCTTGTTTTTCAGTTTTTCTACTTTTTGTGTTTCGAATATACATACACCCAAAACATCATTCAAACACAGATTAAGGATATTCAATGCAGCACATTTTTAATATGGTATTGTGGTTCATTGACAATGTACAGCTATATACATCATAAACAATACTTGAAATCCAACATTGTGGAATTATCTGATAGTTAAATTGTGCATATAAGAAATGATAAGATTTGGAGTATACTTTACCAGTCATCAAACTATCTGTATACTTTACCAGTCATCAAACTATCTCAGATTTTCATCGATTTTAATTAGATGACATTTGGTTCATCATGAAATAATAGATTGCCTAACTTTCCTAGATAGGCTATCTACATCTCTACGAATAAGCCTATAACCTAATTTTGATTCGTGAACTTGATGTTGTAGAGATTTGTCAAGTTATTTCGTTGTTAAAGGATCCTGGCTCTTTAAGATGTATAGGCAATACCTAATTCTGGAATATATATGCATACAATATGAAAATATCCTATTTAAGTTTCTACTTGAGAGGTAATCTGCAATCAAACACCAAAGTGAATTCAATTAGATGCACACCATGCAAAAAGTCTAATAATTATTCCAAAATGAGAAAAATACAAGGATGGGTAAAAACCTGACGGCCGTCTTGAGGCAAGTTGGCAGCTTCAACCCAAGATATGGCAAGGTCAGTTCTGTGCAAAAGCATGCCGAGCAGCTTAACTGTATAAAGCTCTGCCACCTCCAAGTAAAGTGTACATGATAGAAAGTACCGTCTTATGTGGTCATTTTCTAATGGGTTGCTTGAAGATTTCTCAGTTTCGTCTTCTCGTAAAACATAAACCCCTGCATCAATCATGTATTCCCACTTTGATAGGTACTCCTCCATTTTTTCTTTCAGCTCGAATCCAAACCCTTCTGCCACTTGTAAGCTAGCCCTGTAAGGTAAACAAAAAAAAATCATAAAACCTCAAGCACTCTCACATACCCATCAAAATAGTGAATATTTTCCAGGGTCCTTCGCCTGGGAATTTCTCATTTGACATGATAATTATGCATAGAGATTTTACAAATACACACTAAATTGCTCCAATTGCAGATTAATGACTCAGCCGCAAAAAAAAAGTTGTTTAGCAGTACCCAGTCAGGAAAACTTGAACTGGGATAGCCCAGATTGAACCATATATCTCGTTCAGCTTGACAAATACTTGCTTTGTCCTGTGATAAATTCAACAAAAATCCAACTGAATTCGTGATTTAACATAGTAAAACATGATCGAAGAAAACATAAAAATTAATACAAAACAAGTAAACAACTTACCTCCCAAGTTCTTTGTAAGACTGAACAATGACCATACCAGCTGAATTCATCATATCAGCAAGCTCAGTATCACCTATGGGCCTTTCAAATTCGGAATTTCGGATCGTCTGAATGGTAGATGATGCCAATGATGCAGCCTCATCAAACACACCACGCACCAAATACCTACACAATAATTAATTGGCATAAGATTTCTATCAATTTAATACATTAAAAAGTTTGCAAGTTATCCAAGAACTCAATCATTTAAGCAAAAATTTCGGAAAAACAATATTGAGAAACTCGTAGAAACATCATATTCAGTAGCTATAGAAAGAATTGCTCACATAGAACCTACAAATATGAGAAAAGGGGTAGCAGAAAAAAGGAAGTACCGTTCGGCCTCGTCAATTTGATTCCATATTTGGGATTCCGAGACGATAGTCATCGCTCCCTCTTCCTCTTTCTACTGCTCTTCGCGCTTTCAAGGGTGAAAATAATAAAAGTAGATGGACAACTCGCGAAAAGGAAAGACCGGAGACGAACCGAGTCAAAACCGCGAGCGGAGACACATTCCGGAAGCCGTATTCACCATTTGACGGGACGATTATGAAGCATTTTCTGATAAATAGATGAACGGCAAAGATGAGATTTTGGGCCAACAGCCCAATTATTAGAAGATGGAATAATTGGGCTTATTTTTTCCCCAAAACATGGCCTTGCAAGGTTAGATTTGGTTGCAAAATTAAGTTTAGATTTGGGCTTGTTCGGGGGATGAATATTTAAAATTTTATCTAAGAAAGACATATTTGCTGAAATAATAAATTAAAAATGAAACTTAATATAAATAAAGTATATGTTAGTGTGTAAATATAGTGCTTTTTCATAGTAAACTGAGAAACTCGGACCAAAAAGAAATCAGATTCGTTGTGAAGTACTTAAAACTCGTTCTTAATTGCTGTGATTTTGAAAAGAAACATATAACACAAAAGGAAACTAAAAGAAACCAAACTGAAAACACACTGCTAGAAAATTTACGAAAAGAAGCAATAGCAGGGGCGTTCGTCGGGGGAGGGGGGGGGGGTGCAAAAAAAAATAGCGAATCGGATTTAAATCCATTAACTAATTAGATACTCAATAAAAAAACAATGCTTTACCTTATACTTTTCAATACTCTGACTTATAATTTATGATGCTCTAACTTATGATTCTATTGTAATTGAAGAAATTCATTTTAATTTTAGCTCTAAATTTACCTCGAATTACAAATTACAAATCCAGAGGGGGCAAAAAAAAGTTCGGAAGAGTGGAGGAGCAAAGTTAGTCAGGACTGATAGATCTCCATTAAAACAAAATTAAGAGAGGCGACTGCCCACCCTAGCCTCATGTGAGTCTGCCCCTGAGCAATATAAGATTTACCTATCATGTTGTAAAAAAATAGGGCATCTTGGCGCGAAGCTTCCAGTGGTGTTAGATTTACAAGCAATATAAGATTCTACCTTTTCTCACTTTTTTTTTTTTTTTTTCTGTTCCATGTTCCAGTGGTGTGCCCTTTGCCGGGCCCTATATTAAACAAACTTCAGTTTGTCTTAATCTTTGGCATTAATCCAATTCATTACAACTTTCCAGGTCAGTTTTGCGAAAAGCCGCCAATCTTATGTGGGCCCCGCCAATAGTTAAAGCAAGCTGTTGGCTATTCTACTGCTACTGGTAGTGTCCCGCAGACTGCAATGTTCTATCGTTTTGAATAGAAGCTATTCGACGTGCTGGCAAGTGACCAGTAACAGTAATTGTGCCCGAAAATTTGTAAGAAGTTCCATAATACAAAGGGTTAATTTTTAATATGCCCGAAAATTTGTAAGGTCTTAAATTTAAACTGCTGATTATTCTTAAGCATATCTGTAAAACCAGTATGATTTGGCAACAAATAAAGAAACACCTTTTAACACAGACTAATAATAAAACAAGAACCGTGGATGTTAATTTTCAACCAAAAATTGGAATGTGGAAACATCCCTCAAGCTCCATTGATATGATGCGCATGCGGTGCCTTCTCTTCCTCAGCCACTACCCGTACCTTGCTGCTGCAACAACAACGATTCTTTCTATTACTGTCATTTGCTGCTCCTACTGTGTCAAAGAACTCTTTGTTCTCCTTCCAAACCTCCCCATCTTCATACACCTCCTTCTTCCATATCGGCACCCCTGCCTTTATCTCATCAATCACAAACCTGTAAAATTGATTGAGGTGATAAAGTGGGTAAATGAATTCCAATTTATACATCAGGCATGATACGATGAGTATCAATTACAAAACCTTTTCAATTAAGTAATAAAGGCCTCTTTGAATTACTGAAATTAAGAAGTTATGCTTTCTAAATTGTACTCACATACCTACATGCCTCCATGGCATCGGCCCGATGCACAGCCGATGCTGCTACAAAAACACTGGCCTCGCCGACCGGCACGACTCCCAGTCGGTGTGACACAGCTAAACGGATCAGTTGCCACTTCTCCCGTGCAGCAGCACATGTGGTGGCCAGCCGCTTGATTGCCATAGGTTCGTATGCCTCGTAGCGCAGTTCCACGACTCGGCGGCCATCGAAGGTGTCGCGCGTGGTCCCCTCAAAGGTAGCGATGGCGCCTGCGGCTGGGTCTCGCACGTGGTTCACTAGTCGAGCTATGTCGATTGGAGCGGCCGATGTGGGGTCCAGGAGCTCTATCAGGTCACTCGAGGACGGGTTCTTGTCTAACTCTGACGCTGCCATTGGAATTGGGTGGTTGAGTGTTGCGAAGAAATTGGGGAGGGAGAAGGTTGGGTCGTATTTGGATTTTGGTTTGCTTTTGACTTCTGGGTATGAGTATCGACTGGTTTTGTTTGACCTCATTTTTTTTTTTTTTTTGTTATGGACAGGGAGTCAGGGAGTCAGACTCGACGAGTGCGTACCCTCTCAGATATCTCATATTTTGTGTGACCGACGTGTCGGGTGCCTATTTGGGGATAGCGCAAGGGGCAGTGTTATTGAGCTTTGATATTCGTGCATAACACATTTGAACGGTTGAGATTTTTTTAAAAATCGTGCAAAAGATGAGATATCTCATAGGATGCGAATTCCAAGGAGTAAGGGATCCTAAGGAATTGCAGGGAGCTGTTATTTCAAATCCAACCTTTCATTTTTTTTTTTTTTTTTTGCAATCTAAAAACTTAAAATGTTGAATTTAGAATAACAGAGGCCTGCAATTTCTTTGATCATAGCAGATTTATTTCCGAACACGGACCACTTGAATACGGACCCACGCAATCAATCTTTTAAAAGGACCTTTTATTGTGAGTTTTTAAGTTTTTTTTTTTTTCTATAAAGACATTATTGCGTATTACGGATAAAAACTATGTTGTGGATAAAAAATAATATATTTTTTAGATGGGTATAAAATAATTTATCAGATAGTTCAGAATTTTTAGCTTAAATGATTTTCTATCAGTCATAAAAGATAATATTTAAAAAGGAAAAATTGGTTATTTGCCACTTCAAAATCTTTAAATATGAAAAATGTCATCACGAAACTATAAATCTAAAAAATGTCACTCTAAACTTAGTTAATTCTTAAATTTGCCACAAATAAACAATTTTTATATTTTTTTAATTAAAAATTAACTGAAAAATACAATTTTGAGATACGTATAATGAGGGGTCTGAAGAGTATATAGGGAAATACAGAAATACGTATCTCAAAACTGTATTTTTCAGTTAATTTTTAATAAAAAAAAGTATAATAATTGTGTATTTGTGGCAAATTTTAAGAATTAATTAAGTTTAGAGTGGGATTTTTCAGATTTATAATTTTGTAATGATATTTTTCAGATTTAAAGGTTTGGAGCGGCAAATAACCAATTTTCTCATTTTAAAAAAAAAAAAAATATATATATATATATAATTAAGTCTCCAAGTATATTTTATTAAATTGGATGTTTGAATTTTAAAAATAAAGATATCGATTCATAGCACGATTCAATTTATTATATGCAAAATACGATATCCGAACTCAATTATTTTTCAATGGTAATGACAAATGATGTATTCTTTGGAATGTGCTTTTGAATTTAATAAACAAGGTAAATCAGGACAAGGTAAAGGAAAAGAGAAAAAGAGGTACATTAATCTCATTTCCAAATTCTAATTTTAGAAGAGTATGCAACTACCCAGATGCTGGAGGCTGATGATTTCATAAAAAACACTCAAGTGCCCATGATTTAGGCAATAATTTGATATGACATATCTGATGATCTATATGTGATAACAGATTTTATTTTCAGAAGGTACTTGAGGATTGTCCAGGAGATCTAAGTTACTGGTACTGTCACATATCAAAAGGCGTCTGGCCCTTTTATACAACAGATCACGGCTGAGCCAGTCGTGTGACGTGTCCATTAGCATGATGTATCTTCTTTTGATCTAAAATTGCATGTCCCATAACGTCAAGCAAACTGACCTTGTCACATCACATTACGTCACACGATCAATTTCTCCAACATTAATTGATGCCATTTTGATATTTCATTGTCAATATGCTGAGGTTCCAGAGCACCCGGTTTATGGCAGAATCTGACAAAACTCTCTTATAATCACACCACAATCATCCTTTATAGCAACACTAAGAGTTCGTGTAAGCTGCGGCACCACAATATCTGCTAATTTTTAACCTTCAAGAATTACTTGATAAACCAGTGCTGATCTTTTAACCCATCGTTTCTGTCTGGGCCAGGCTGATAGAAATCCAAGAACATTAGACTGGCGAGTTTTGATCAACTTACAAACAGAGAATGACGGGTTTCCTCAGCTAGTACGAGCACATGTTTAAGTTAAATCTTGATTTAAGAACTTATTTTACCTTTCGTACAAAAATTGTTACATCATGCTGCTGATGTGATCTGCGTATGTGGTTTTTAATTCGATCTTTTTTGGTTGACAGAAGATAATCGGGGTGTTTTTCCGAAATTGCATGATATGTTACCGCAGTACCGAAACATACTTCCAGCACGGTTGACATCCTTCCTTATCCGTTAAATACTTAAATCTATATAAAATAAAACCTCAAGGTTTAAAGTATGTCCCTGCAAAATAAAGGAAACATTATGAATTTATGTATTCCTACCCCATCTTCAACAAATTTCCTGAAGCCCCACCTTCCTTTTTTTTCTAGAGAGAAAGGACGGTCAATGTTGGGGATTTTTCTTTTAAAACGTGGGGAAGGATGATTTCTCATGTATTAAGTGAGCATACATTCTATAATATTTGGCACTTGCTAGAAGTATCTAGAAGTATATGGGTTGACTCGAGCTTTTGTATGGGCACACATAAAAATTTATCTTTGTTCTATTTATAGTAGCATATGATCACTTTGAGGAGCATATTTGTAAAACCATCCCCTCCTATTGTGTTAAAACTACCAAGTTTACATTACAAAACCCTTGTGCCCTTGGTCACCTCTTGCTTGAGACATCACCATTCTCATCTTTAAGTTCGTATACTGTCACGGGATGATTAGAGGCCTCCATTCGTATCTCATCTTTGCAAGAGTTGACAATGCTCTCTAGAGTTTGAACCACTCGGTCCATGGTGGGCCGTGCTTTTGGATTCTGATTGAGACAATCATATGTCAATTTACCAACCATTTCTACACAGCTGCTCGAGAATTGCCCCTCCAGTCTTGGATCAATTACTTTCACAAGCCTGGAGGGACGGATAAGGAGGGGGCGGCCCCAATCGACCAGGTTTTGTTCCCTTTCTGGACGTCCCTTGTCCAATGCTCTTCTTCCAATTAAAATCTCAATTAGTAATACACCGAAACCATAAACATCACTCCTTGTAGATAAATGCCCTGGAAAGAAAAGTTACGAAAAAGATTTGGATATTAAACATTTCTTATCTCCAATATTGTTTCTAACTGAACCAGTATACAAGTCATCAAACCAATCAGATTGTCCCAATTCATGACAATTTTTTATGTGACCAAGAATTACCTTAAATTATTGAAATTCAAATAGAGATCTCTAAACTAAAGCGTGATTTCTAGCTAAGTGTGTATCTGATGGATAAAATTTTAATTTGAGATATATAATAATATTCCTTTTTTATCCAGGAAAGAGGTATTTTCGACAGTTTTTTTATCGGAAGATGAAAATAAATTCTTTTACATCAACCAGATCCTGAGATGAGATTTTGTTGACATTATTTTTTTTTTTTGGAGATTCTATAGATTAATTAATGTGATTGGGATACAACTTTTCTCTATAAAAAAAAGATACTCAATTTGATACTATTATTTAAAATGACTTCTTAATCTCTAACAATCAACAATTATTCAGGACATGTGATAAGGTCGGATGTACCCTGAAATATGGATTTATGCTAGAATTATCCTGATTAAAAATATTAGTACCAGCATTGAGATATTCAGGGGCAGCATAACCATATGTTCCCATGACTCTTGTTGAAACATGTGATTTTTCTCCAGTGGGTCCCTCCTTTGCTAGCCCGAAGTCTGATATCTTTGCATTGAACTCCTACATTAATATAAATACGAGCACTTAATAGCTAGATGCTTCAGAAGGAAACACAAATAGAAGGAATTGAAAACAGTGGTTGTGAGTTTTTTTTTTCTTGTTTTTATTTTTGGAAGGGGATATACCTCATCGAGCAAAATATTAGAGGTTTTAAGATCACGATAGATGAGGGGTCTTTCTGCCGCATGGAGAAATGCAATTCCTCTTGCTGCATCTAACGCTATTTTCATCCGAGTTGACCATTGTGGAGCAGGATACATTCCTATCCAAACATTAAAAATGTTGCTTGAATAATAACTTCAAAAACAAAGAAGGTAATACGAGTAACACTCATTTATTATTTCTTATTTCTTATTTCCTCAGTTTAAACTGGTGCTTCCGATTCAATTTGAAAGGCATATAAACAAAAGGATTGTATTTTTATATGCTTGATGCTGCACCAATCAGATTAGCTCTGGTTAGGTTCGTACTTGAATGGTTAGAAGAGCAGAGCACAGTTTCAGTATACACAGTAATTGATTGGCTTAATTCAATTCATGCAAAAGAGCTCACATACTCATATCTGATCTAGAATGACCAATTCACACATTCTTGAGCTATACTTCTGTTTTGTAGGGAACTTTACACCAAACTTAACAATAATAATTAACATGAGTAAAGAAAAAATGGGTCAGGCATACTTGAAAAAAGGTGCTTATCAAGGCTTCCAGAGGCCATGTACTCATAGACTAGAAGGCGATGTTCATTCTCACAGCAATATCCCACCAGTTTTACCAAATTTTTATGCTTAAATTGCCCCAGAAAATTCACCTCTGTCTGAAAATTAGTGAAAAAATATAAAACAAAAGATAGGTATGAGGATCTGACTCCATGTATATAAAAAAATCACAAAGCCAGTAGTAATGGAAGAGGGAGGGAGGGAGGGGGGAAGAGAGACAAAATACTTACCAACCATTCTTTGTCGCCTTGCAAACTGTCACAGTTCAATTCCTTTACTGCGACATGGGTTTCGGGGAAACCCGGCCGCACCAACTCATCGATAACTCCTTTATACACAAACCCGAATCCGCCTTCTCCAATGACCAAGTCCGGCCTAAATCCTTTAGTGGCTGTGCTAAGTTCGTTGTATGTGAATATCTGTATGTGCCCATAACCCGACATTAATCGGAAATCTTCTATATCTTTTGGCATAATAGGTATAGTGCTCGCCTGGCTGCTGATCTCTGATTCCACCTTGCTCATCCTTTTTGATGATGATGTGGATTTCCGGCTCTTATTTGCTGGAATGTATGAAAAAAAGATAAGAACCATTTTAAACTAAAGGGAGTGTATATGTTAACTAAAGTAGGTGCATATATGATTATAGCAAATGATATTTCTTTGTTCATATGAATGTGCGTACAAGGCGCCTCAGATTTTGGAAATTGAGATTTGGAGCTGAACCACAGGCCAGCGGTGCTTCGGAGAGAACTATTGGTAGACTAAGGTGCTGCTTGGCAAAGCACCATTAGGCCAGTGCTTTGGCTTCAAATTTTTCTTTCTGAAATTCAATTCGAACGGCTGATCCGAGCTAGAAATAGCAGTAATTTTGGCAACTCCCGATTATCCTAATGTTCTCTTTGCAAGGTACTAAATGGAAACTGAAAAACAAAACAACGTGAGAAGATCCAGTCTGGGAACCGGTCCTCTATGAAATTCCTTCCGGAAATCCTAAACAAAATGAAAAATTCAAACAAGATCGAATTACTCACGTAGTGTGGTGCTTTGGGAAATTCCAGGTCGCAGTTTGGAGGAACGAGCAGCACAGCAGTTCCCCATCTTGATAAAGAACGCCAGTTTTGCGGCGTCTCTGGTCGGCACTGCGGCCAGAGATGAGAGGCAAAAAAAGAGCAAGGAAAAGCGGTTGACTCAATGCGGCAACGAAGAGAGTGGGGAAACTTGATGGTTTTGTGCAATTTTGTAATTCCTTTGCTTTTTTGGGGGTGGGGTTTTTAGCTTTTCTTAGGGGGGTTTCAACTCGTAAGAGAAAGGAGAGTGTTGTGCTGTTGACAGTTGGTGATGAATGGTATCAGTTGCGCGGGTAGAGAGATGGGGCCGACGTGTAAATTTATTTAAGCGCTCTTTTTCTATTTTTGCAGATTTTGCATATAATAGATTAATAGATGCATACGTCTCTAATTATATGAAATGCTATTCCGACTACCCTAGCTGTAACAAGCCAAACAATTGGACGTTTCTTCTTCTTTCTCTGGTTTATATTTTCCCCAAATATATATTTCTTTTTTGCTGAAGAACAATTCGATTCTTTAATTGCGGGGTATAATTAGGGGTGAAAAAGGAGTGGAAAGTAAAATTATATCCATAATTTTATTTAATTTTCTGAATACATATATGGATTGGATATTAGACGGATATGTATACGGATCAGATTAGATATTTATTAAAAGAATATAAAAATATTATTAAAAATATTAAAGTTCATAATATTTATCTAATTATAATGATAAATAAAATATTTTTTATAATATATATTAAACTATATGATATATATCTACTATTTGAAAATGAATAATTGAAACGTAAATTCATATTTGTATTTATATTCACACGGATTATAAGATATCCACATCGGATTTTTTAAATACGAATTGAAATTTATCCACACCGTTTTTACCCGTAAGAGTCTTGGTTTGATTTAAGAGCATTAAATAATAAAATGCATTCAAAATTTTGAATGTATCATATGTCGGTTCATATTCTTAATCAATTCGTATAAATGATCTTTGATCTTAATCATTTACGCCAGCATAAATTTATTTGCACTAAACAAAAAAGATACATCAATTACTATGCACATAAATATTTTAAAATACAAGTACGGTATTTGTGTCGGTTCATACTTTTAATTATTTCGGCCGAATTTGAGATCCTAAAATAACAAGATGAAATATAATCTCTAATTTGATTGTTAACATGTGCATAAATCAAATTTTGCTAAATTAAATAGATGGATAAAATATTATGCATAAAATTTCTCAAGAATACATTTACAACTGATACTTTTTTTTTTGAGGAAAACAACTGATACTTTTAGTCAATTCCGACAAAATTTAAGATTCTATGATCATTAAAACTTACAAATAATCTCTACTATTTGTCCTTTAAGTTTTCATAAATTTATCTATATTAACTCAAACACATATATCAAATACTCTGAAATTTTTATTTATACCATATTGAAAAAAATAATAAATCAAAAAATCACTTTTTCTAAGAATTTCGAAAAGTGTTACTAAGGTCTATGGTAAATCGGGCCCTGTCCCAACTGGTTTTTTGAAATATTATTTTCTTAATTTTAAAAATTGTAGTATTGGCATTCATCTGGAAGCCGTAACTCGCATCTTTCAAGTATTGCCATCCATACTCTCCTTTCGTGATTTTTCCGCCCGAGTACAATGCAATGAACATTTTTGGTTTATTTCTGACATTAGAAAAAAAAATTCTATATCAATATAAGTTTTTTGTTTATTTCTAATAATTTCTGACATTTCTTTAATTAATAAAAAAAATTAATTTAAAAAATTACCTCGGTCACTGTTGAGAGTACTGTGTGAGAGCCTCAGAATCGCCTAAAAAATCTCCTCGGAGCACTGTTTGAGAGCTGAGATCGGTTTAGAAGAAGAACGAGTGAATTGTGAGAGATCAGGAGAGAGAAAACACAAATATGTAGGACAGATAGCAAACTGCCCCACTGTGGGAGTGTGGGGTGGTTTGGTGGTCCGAGAAGGCTGTCCCTCAATGAGGCGGTTTGGTCATTTTTCAAATTAAATTGGGTAATTGGTTAGTTTTATTATTATTTTTTGGTTATGAAAAAAAAACACGGAATTTTATTTGTACTTCAATTTAAAAGAACTACAACATTGTAATAATGAAAAAAGAAAAATGCAATTTCCTTTCGAGGTTTCTATGATTCTATTAAAAATAAATAAATTAATGTGGCAGTATATACTTATGTCGTGCAGAATTGCATGCACAAGCTGCAATTATAATTTTCCAAAAATATAATACGACTGATAAGTCGTGCAGCATATTCAATAGTACGACTCTATCATATAAAATAAATAACACTTCTCTATCATTTAATAAATCTGATATGACACTAGTATCATTATTTTTCTTATTTTTAATTATAATTTTCTAAAAAAATATATTTAGTTCGTAAGTGTAAAAAAAGTGTCAGAATATTGCATTCGTACATGTTGTGTGCGGGGTATACCGCTTATGTATTATGCAGTAGTGTTGTTTAGGTTGGATGGCCATCGAAAGTAAATTTGGATATGATGTATATCGGGTCGTCCGATGCGTTTTAAAATTCGTGCTCACAAACTCTAAGCGAGGCGTGTATGAATTTTAAAATACATCGGACGGCTCTGATCAAAGACTTGATGTTCATCTGATCCAAATTTACTTTCTATGACCATCCAATCTATATTTTTCCCAGTGACCATCCAAATTTAATTTCTATGACCATCCAAAAATAATCTCCAGCGGCACTCTCCCTTTGGTAGTATTTTTACTGGAGCCCTTTGCGATCCACTGTAAATCCATCTTGCATTGTTGCAAGTGCCTGAGCGAGCGGTCGGCTGATTGCAAAACTGCCACCTCCATAAGCCATGCTGTACGAGAAATAGATGTTTTGCAAATGACTCTCAGAATTTGAACCAATGTAGTACATCTGATGGTGGTCAAGCTTGGCAAGGGTTCTGACAAGGTTATTGGGTAGGAAGACGGTGTCCTCATCACCCATGACATACCACCGCACATTGAGAAGAGAGAGACGGTGCGTCTCAGAGACAATTCGGGACAGGCAAATTGCTAACAGGCTTGTCTAGCCAAACGAAGCCCCGCATTCGATTCGGTCACCACTAGACCTTGATGTATTCTTTCCGCTTGTCCCAGAGACGGGCAGAGGCAGCAATGCCGAAGACTATGTGCTATAGACCTGTCTCAGCGACTCTTGTTTGAGAAATTTTCAAGCTGCTGATCAAGGAGAGGCGATTGGTGGTGGCAGTGGAGCTGGTGGTGGTGCTTGGGCAAGGTTCAGTAGGTGGATAGTTTGCGGAGGAGAGAACAATATTAAAGGTGTATAGGAAATAAAGAGATAAGAGAGGGAGGAGAAGGTACAACATCCAACCGAAGGGTAATTTTGGAATTATCAAAATATATTTTATTATATGTATAATTGTGACAACTAGCTATATATAATAATTTTGGAGTGGCAATTTGTTAATTTAAGGTTTTGGGTGGCAAATTTTTAATTTTCATATTTTGGAGTGGCATAAAAAAAAAATTCCCTAACAATTAAGGTCTTGAACAATTGACAACACACGCCCAACAAAGAGAAGGAATACTAAAAACATAATCTAGATCTTATCACTGCCAAAAATTTCAGTATCAACTGACCAGCCTTTTACATGATTAAAAGCTACAAAACAATTACTCTAACCAACCTAAAGTGAATGTAGAATAGGGAAAAAAGGAAAATAAAACATGTATATATAGTAACAAAAAAAATGGTGCTGGATAAATGCCACGTTGAGTAATAAGATCACAAGTACAACGAATTGGCAAACATGATGCCTCTGCGTAAACTGTCACTTGCAGATCCAAACTTTTTCTCCAACTCCAATTCTCCTACTGCATGCGCAGCTGCGCGCAACTGACACAACCCAAAACAAAAAAACAAAAATGGATTACTTCCATAGTAAAGCAGAAATCCCTCTAACAAACTTCTTGAAAAATGTCACCTAACCTATCAATAATACTGGTACCATTTCAAGAACAAGGAACCATAAAAGTCATCATCTTATCTCAAGCAATGCACCAGCATGAACAAGTTTAGATAATAGTATTACACTTGATAGTAAAGCATACACAACATAACTACTTTTAAAGAGTACCTGATTCAAGAACTCATCCAACCTTCTTGCAAGCCTGATAACACTCCCCTCGAAAATATCAGTCATATCTATTACCTCAGCAAAAGAGGCCCCCTACATAGAACAGAATGACACTCCATTTCAGTCAGATTTTATGTAAAACGGCAGCAAAAATGAGCAGAAAAGTCAACAAGTCCCAACTGACTTGGTTGCTATCTATAATCATAAAATACATGGATTACTAAATAGTGCATAATGAAACTCAGTTCTCTTTCTGTTCTTAGAAACCAACTAAATGAATGCTGGAATGGTCGAAGATGCATGTGAAAATGTCCAGACTGCCATCAGTAAGTACCAAAAGATTGTAAACACAGAAAGACAAACCTTTGACCAGCAGTAAATAACATCCATCATGTATGGCTTGCATGTAGACTCAACATACTCCTCCACGTTCACATCAAGCTTGCATTCCCGTTGTATCTGGACAAAACAGAACACGATCACGATTTGGAAACTTCATTTCTCCCATTGCAAAACGCGCTATACTGTACAATAAATGTTACATTCCTAGAACCAACAAAGGGAACAGCTACCAAGTACCTCAGCAATTCTTCTAGCAGCATCCTGGAGTTGCTGTAAAGGCTTGCTGAGCTCACCTCTCAGGCGGATTTGTTCATTTGACTTATCACATGGGATAAAACAGCTGACAAGCGCTGCCACTTGGTGATGATCCAGGTCATTAAATGTGCCATTAAACATGAGCTCTGTCACAAGTAACTCATCCCCTGTATCAATCAAGCAGGCAGCACGTCCCTTCAACTGGAGAACTCCATCAGCGTCTATGTGCCCCAGCATCTTCAGCACTCGAGACCGATTCTTCAGCTCATCTCGGAATTTTTGCAACTGATCACAATAACAGTATAAGAAGAAAATGCACAGCCATAAAATTATTTGTAATTTAATCAAGAAAACTGATCAGTTATGACCAGTGGGGGAACACCGGAAGCAATGGCACTCTATCCGATAGGACCAGGAGATTTTAGAGTCTAGAAGAAAAGGTGAAATTTCATCAATGTGTACAAATAATGTAACCAACCTGAGAATCTCGCATCCTAGATTTAACCTGCTGGATCTCATGATTCAGCTCCGCTTTTCTTTTGTATGATGATAACTGCTGCTCATTTTGTCCAACCTAGATAGTAAAAAGATGAACGGTAAAAAAACAAAAGGCTTCTGCATTATCACTTCCCAAAATATTATTTAAGTGCAAACAGAAGTGAAAATACTGAAAAAATTAAAAATGACCTTATGCAAAGGATGGCTACATAATTTCTTGTCAAGATCTTCAAGTTGATGAACCAAATCAACTACTTCCTCATCCTTAATGCCCATATCCTGCAAAAACCACCACCACATTTACGAGAGTACCAAGAACAATCAAAGCAGCTAGTTGGTTCTACAGTCAAACTACTAAACCTGAAGAAATTATGAAGAAGGGGTCCACAAAAGATAACAGAAAAGAAATTTACATAACACAATAAAAGTGAAGTACCTTTAATGGATGCAGCTTAGGAAGGCCTTGCGGATACCTTTTGGTGAGCTCTTGCACAGCAAACAAGACGTTCTGTCTTGCTTCTGGAGGGCGCAAGTCAGAAGGAATTGCTATCCTGACACTGCTCAGACCACACAGAAGAGGCATTGGCACTGGCACCTGCCCAGTATTTTTGTTAAATGTAGTCAGTCCATTTTTATTATGTCATATTTGCACTCATAGTCTCATACACAAGCTCATAAATAGCTTGTTACACAAAAATGAAGCATATATCATATGAAATCAAACCAACCACATGCATTTCACTCTTCTCATTGGCTAAGGGTGGACATGGCTTAGAACGGGAACCATTCTCTCCTGATGAACTGGCAGAACAGTGAAGCAAGGTATCTACAACGTAATTGCTGGCGACCCCTCCACCTCCAACAGTCGACGATGACAATTTCTTCACCACATTCACCACTACCCCCCAGCCCCATTCAGTTGCCCCATCTCGTACTTTTACCTGTTGTCATCATCATCATCATTATTATTATTGCTATCGTTATTGTTGTTGTTATTGTTGTGATAATTAAGTATTATTATTTCCACAAAAAAAAGGTTCACAGTGCAATTAGCCAAGTATTGAGAAGAAAACATATAAAAGAACAAACCAGCCTTCCAGGAACCAGATATAAAAGAACTCTTTCAGGCCGAATGATCTCAAGAATTATCTTCTTTTCTAGTTCAGCAACATCTAGCTGCAGCTTGTGATACTCCATAAGCCCTGTCTGTAAATTTTAACAAAATCAAAACAAAAGGTTACCGCTGAATAAGATGATTTGGAGAACCGCCAAAACCAGGCCTTCTACCTAAAAATGCTGTCTATATGGACCTATCATCTTAGTGAAAGGTTCTAGCCCAGAGATGTAAGTGTCCTTAAAGAGATATGAAGTCCTAACACATGAACAAGCTGACAGGTCAAAAGTTAGCAGTACCGATATATATTTCAGATTTGTAAGATAAAAATTAGGAGTTAAATATAAAGATGTACCTCAGCATAGGAATCATCAAGCAAGCCAGCTTCCTTTTCCAACCTTGTAATCTTCTCCACCATCTCTGGCAGAGCCTAGATCAGAGGTATAAACAATTGATCACCCCCTTCATATTTCCAGTTCAAAGAAAACAAGAAAGGAATGAAAAAACCGAGTAAAATAAAATTTGTAAAAGGAACCTTTTCATACTGAAACTGGTGGAATGAATTGCGGATGACATGTTCAGCAGTAAACTGACCCTCAGCACGGCTCATCAGGTTCAAAATAGTGTAATAACTTAATCTGAACGTACTAACTAGTGGTGCTGGTCTACCCAATACCATTTCCTTCAATACATTCATTTCCATCTGCAAACAATTCACAATTACCAGAAAACAATATCTCAGACTAGTTATATTATGAAAGAGTAATGGCATCACAATCCCTAAACTTTCCATTTGCGGCACCCCTCCCCCCCACGAGTCTGTCCCCCTATATATGTTTTTTGTTGGACTATCCCGGGCAAATCTGGGCAGTCCATTTCAAATCAGATGTCAAATCAACCCAGACCATACACCTGCCTGGTCTGCCCATGACACATTAATTACGTTAATATCTTATCATTCAAACTGAGATGGACAGCCCAAATCTGCCTTGCATGGTCTAATGAGTTCCATACAATTGGAGAGGAGCCAAGTTTCTCCCATCCTGCCCCAACCAACCACCTTCATCTCCTACTACCACCCAAAAAGAAAAAAGAAAAAAAGAAGTTTGCAACAATCATCCCCCCTATTCTTGTTAAACCCGTGCTATCAAATTCTTAATATTCTTTATTTGGGGTCATAAATAAAGATAAAAATATATTTTTTTTTAATTCTTAATTATCACTTTTGCTGAGTTCAGAATTTATAAGAAAATATATGTTGCAAAAGAGAATAGAAACATATCACATGAAATAACAAATTTTAAAATAAACAATAGTGTAATGCTTTTCACCTTTTGAGATATTAGTTTTCATAACGAGTATTGAGTATATCACTACATTTGGGGGAGAAGATATAAAATTGAGATTGTTCATCGAATAGTTAATGATATTAATCCAAACTAACAGAAAACTTGGATTTCGGCGGGGGGGTAATTGTAACAGTACGAAAGTTTGATGGAGGTGGTTGAAATGGAAAGTTCAGGGGGCATGAGGCCAATACCCCCATTATGAATGCAAAAGAAATAAATAAGAAATTAATTTACCCCCTCATCAATCATAATAATACATATTCCACGGTCGTCCTTGCCACGCCGGCCAGCTCTCCCGCTCATCTATACTTGTTGTTAGTAAGAAACCAAGATGTAATGAATGCCAGCATTGATCTAAATATACATTATAACTCAACAAAAAGTTGAATTGGTGATTTAATTAGGACCTACCTGGATATACTCCCCAGATCCGATGTAGCGATTGGTATCACCATCCCATTTCTTTACAGACGTGAACACTACAGTCTTTGCTGGCATGTTCAGCCCCATTGCGAACTGCACCAACAAAATTGCTTATCATCCATCGAATAACAGACTACCTATCTAGTAAATATGGAAAGAGCAATCAGTGCTTACAGTTTCAGTGGCAAAAAGGGCTTTGACAAGTCCTTCCTGAAAGAGAAGCTCCACCAGTTCCTTGATTATGGGTAATAGTCCAGAGTGGTGCACAGCAATGCCTCTCTGGAGAATAGGCAGCATCTGATCTATAGCTGGCAAGGTCCTGTCTTCTTCACTAAGGCACAGGATAGCACTATGAAAGACCTGGTCTATGGCATCTTTCTCCTCTTGGGTATTAAAATCAAGTTTGGCCATGGACATGGCGTAGTGTTCACACTCTCTCCTGCTGAAGCTGAATATTATCACCGGTTGGAATTGCCTCTCCATTATCATCTATTGTTTTGTTCATTTGTTCCATAAATAGCATTGGTGTTAATTATGGGCACTGGAAGCTGAACCATAAAACAATATAGAAAGACAGAATAATAAAACAAACAAAATATACCTTGACAATTCGATATATGTCAGAATCACTGGAAGCTGAACCACCTTTTGAAATTCGGGCACTAGGCTTATGCCCACCACCCTTCTTCCCACTCGATAGCATCTTCTGCTTGTTAAATGTCTCTTGCAATTTTAGGAAATTCTCCTCTTTAAATTGCTCATTCTCATCCACCACCAGATACAATCCTGATCCCCCCATTGGAAAAACATAGTGTTGCAGAGGTGTCGGTCTGAAATCCGTATACACAACATGGCAGGGTTGTTTGTGCAACTTACAAATCCACTCAGCAAATTCAGTTGCATTCGACATGGTCGCAGATAAAAAAACCATCTTTATAGCGGGTGGTAAGAAAACAATACTCTCTTCCCAAACTACCCCTCTTTCTCTATCCTTCATGTAGTGTATTTCATCAAATATAACCCAAGCGACCTCCTTTATCACCTCAGATCCTCTGTACAGCATCCCACGGAGAATTTCTGTGGTCATGACGAGACAACTAGCATTTGGATGAAGTGTCACATCACCTGTCATCAGACCCACATCAGTGAACTCCTGGCTTAGTTCACGATACTTCTGATTACTTAGAGCCTTTAGAGGTGATGTATACACAACCCGTTGTTTATCTCTGAATGACATGGCGATGGCGTACTCCGCCACAGCAGTTTTACCGGCAGAGGTGTGTGCTGACACCAGTACTGACTCTTGTCGTTCGAGGCAAGCCACTGATACCCTTTGAAATGGATCAAGTTCAAATTGGTATTCCTTGGCCATTGTGCCAGTGTATACTGGGTTAGAGAGGGTGCCATGGATGGATTCATCCTTTGTTGAGGTATATCCATTTGGTACAGCAACTTCATGGATGCAAGTCCGAGCAAGGGTTCTTCTTTTAGGAGGTGCAATTTCAGGGTTTTGAGGCTTATTAGATTTGCCAGAATCCAGTTCTTCCAGCTTGCGCTTGGCTGCAACTTCAGGTTCTTCCATTTCTGAAGTAATATTATTAGCTGTTAAAATTAATAAATGAAAGGGAATTTACGAACAAAACATAAGCTGAAAAATTATGCAAAATAAGATAATAGAGGGAAAAAATGCCCAACTATTCAAACTCTAGTTATGGTTGGTTGGATTCAGTGGACAAGCAGTAAAAGATCCTGGCTCGCTAGCAGGGGCGGACCCAGGTTTTCCGACAGGGTGGGGCACGAATAATCAGGTACTAGATAAAAAGCAATCAATATGATAAAAAAAACAACAAACATAGTATTCTCTTACATAATAATAAACAACAAAAATAGTATTCTTTTACATATTTAAAAAAAACAGAACAAATAATACTAGATATGCTTTTACATATTGAACAAAAAATAGTATTCTTTTACATTTAAAAAACAACAAAACAACAATTAATTTATTGTATTGTACTCTTTTTATGCATTGATCCATTAAATCTTCCTACAAAATATGCTTTTAACACATTGCCATTGATGAACTTAACTCAACAATTTCCTAATACACTTTGTTAACTGCTAACAGATCAGTGAGTGATGAATGGACTTTATTTAAATTCCTATGAAGAGAAAAGTCTGGTGTGAAGGTCTGACAAGAGAGAATACAACCATAAAGTGCAGTTAAGTCCCTATGAGTATTTATTTTCACAAATTAAAGGAAATAAGGAAATACTGCAATCAACGAACTTGGCGAAGAGAGAGGGGTACGACTTAGGGAGAGAAAGATCGACGGAGAAGTGGCGAGCGGCGGAGAGCTTGGCGGAGGAGTCGGAGTCCGGAGGCGCGCCTGGGGTTTGGGGCGAGTCGTGTCTGGGGTTTGGGGGCGGGGGGCAGAGGCTCCCGCGAGCGCTACAAAGGAAATCAGGTTTTTTAAAAACAATTAAGGGTCTGGCGGGGTATCCCCGCTTCTTTGCACTCTAAAACCCTAAGTCCCTAACCTGCTTAGCACTTCCTGCCTTCCCCGAGCGCTGGTTTTGGGAAGCTCACTATCTCTGCTTAACACTTTCTTGTGTCATGTTTTATCCCTGCTCTCCTCTCACTCCAAGTATTTCTGATAATCTGCTTTTAAATTTATCATTTAAAATTTTTATTTGACGGTACTTGAGCACAATTGCAAATTAGGCTGCAAACGAATCCAGTTTGAATTTGGTTTGAATTAATTTCGAACTTAGTTTTATTTGAATTAATTTCGAATCGAATATTTTACGAACTCAATTTCGAATCTTTTACGAATTTTTTTACGACAAGAAAGAATGATCATAGTCGCCGAGAGCGAGGGGTGAAAGTCGTTTATGATTTCAAAACTAAGAGAAAGAATAACGACTTACGAGTTATGACTTATGACTGGACGGTCTTATGTTTTAATTTTTAAGTCATCAGTGGAAATCAACGGTTCACATTACTTTGAGATTCGAACTATAATAGTTTGCGAACCTATTTCGAACGAACCAGGTCTAGTTTGAGTTTGGTTTGAATTAATTTCGAACTATTTCGAATCAAATTTTTTACGAACTTTTTTAAATCAAACTCGAATCGAATCACGAACTACAAATATTATGTGCAGCCCTAATATTTGCAATTGATGAGCATGATATTTACTGTATCACATTGTTTATATTAAAAATGTGGGTACACCGTACATGGTAATCTTTCACTGTATCTTGTCTTTCTTTCTCATTTTCCTCATTTACATTAATTACAATTTTCCGCTATTTTCGATCTTGTCTTCTCAATTCTATCAATTCTAAGGGCATGTTCGTTTGTCGCGGAATTATACGGGATAGAATTTGACAGATATGAAAATCTACTTTTGAAAGAAATGAGAATCCATGAACACGGATACACATAGGATTGATTATGAGAATGTGTTGAAATGAATGTCCAGTTGTATCGTGAGAGTAGTTGTAGGAAATCTTATCTTTGTTTCTAAAATACTTGATAGCAATACAATTATACTTATTAATAATTATTAATGAAATTAAATAAAATGATTTAACAATAACTAATAATATTTATTAATTATTATTTCTTAAATTTAAATTTTGTAAAAAAAAAAAAACCAACTGTTTTTTTTTAAATGCATTAAATGTTTCTTAAAGTGTCTTGAATGTAGGCTTATTTTTAGTCTTGTATTTCAATTCTTATATTAATAAATTTAAATTATTAGCTTAATCACAACATAACAAATGATCAAATATATATATTATGTACCGTGAGACAAGTTAAGAAGCATTCAAAAATTTCAACTAGTAGGTAAATCTAATTTAATATTAATAATTATAATAAAATAGTACTTAAGACAACAAAACTTATTTGGTCTTTATAGCTACTGCTGCTTCAATTGGGGGAAAAAAATGACCTCTAACTCAATTTAATTTATCCTATTAGAACTGTACTTTTGGAAGAGCAAAATTGAAGTTCGTGGGAATATAATAGAAATTTAATTGGGAAAATTCTTAACTGCCGAACACCAATGGAAACAATATGTCTAAATACTGTTTCTTCACCTCAAATCCCTGACTATCGAACAAGACCTAAAAGAGAACCAATTTTTGGGGGACCACTTCACTTCTCTCGTATTACCACACTAGTCAACATGTTGATTTTTTTTATTAATAAAAAAATAAAAATATATCTGATGTTTTTTATGAGACAATTGATCCGAGGAGAATTGTTATTATTGAACAGTAAAAAACTTTACAAGGTCCCTATGTTCTATTTATAACAAAATTCCTAACGGCTATTTTCTATTCTACTGTAGCTACAAATTCGTTGGTACTGTACAGTCTATTCTATTCTAATCTAACTTTTATTTAATTGATCAATGATGAACGGCCGAGATCAATTAGCTATTTCTAGCTTCTTATTTTCAACACTCCTCCTCAAGCTAGGAATGTAAATATCGTACAATCCTAGCTTACTTAAAATATTCTCGAATTGTTTTGGATCCAATCCCTTGGTGAAGACATCCGCTAATTGATCTTCACTTCTAACGAACGGTGTCTCTATTTCTTTGGCTTGAACATTATCTCTAATATAATGGCAATCAACCTCTATGTGTTTTGTCCTCTCATGAAACACCGGATTCGAGGCAATATGCCGAGCGGAGTTATTGTCGCAATTCATTTTCATTGGTTGATCAATTTCAATACCCATATCCTTGAGTAGTTGCTTGATCCATATTAGCTCACTTGCGGTAGACGCCATGGCTCGATATTCCGCTTCCGCACTTGAACGAGCCACGACACTTTGTTTCTTGCTTTTCCATGTGACTAGATTCCCACCTCCAAATGTACAAAAGCCGGTGGTGGATTTTCTATCACAACTACCGGCCCAATCTTCATCGGAATAGCCACATATTGCATTAGATTTATTGTTAGTCATAAGTATACCTTTCCCGGGGTTTTGCTTTAGATATCTCAAAACTCTATTTGCAGCTTCTAAATGAGGTGTTTTAGGTGAATGCATAAATTTACTAATTTGGCTTACCGAAAAAGATATGTCCGGTTTAGTTACCGTAAGATAGATTAATTTACCAACTAGTCTTTGGAAATTATTTATATCATCTAAGGGTTCACCATCTTCCGTATTTAATTTATATTTGCTATCCATTGGTGTAGAAATTGGCTTACAACCTAACTTGCCCGTTTTCCTTAACAAATATAATGTATATTTTCGTTGTGAAATAAATAGACCTTTGTTTGAGAAAGCCACTTCTATCCCTAGAAAATATTTTAAGTATCCTAAATCCTTAATATCAAATTTTTCTTTTAGTTGAATTTTTAATTTTTTAATTTCTTCTAAACTATTTCCGGTGATTATAAGGTCATCTACATAAACTAACACAATAGTTATGTTTTTACCTTCTATTTTTACAAACAATGATTGATCGGCACTACTAGTGTTAAAATTACAAAAATTTAAATATGAGCTAAGTTTTCCATACCATGCCCGAGGAGATTGCTTCAATCCGTAAATAGACTTATTTAACCTACAAACTAGATTAGATTCTCTCTCCATTTTATGACCGGGTGGTAGGTTCATATAAACCTCTTCTTCAAGTGTTCCTTCAAGGAATGCGTTTTTCACGTCCATTTGGTATAGGTTCCAATTATTATTTATCGCGGTAGAAAATAAAATCCTAACGGCATTCATTTTGGCCACCGGAGCAAAGGTTTCATTATAATCAATACCATAGGTTTGAGTATACCCTTTGGCCACTAACCTAGCTTTATACCGTTCTATGGTACCATTACTATTGTATTTTATTTTGTACACCCATTTACACCCTACGGGTCTCTTATTTTTTGGTAATTGTACAATTACCCATGTATCATTTTTTTCTAATGCTCTTAGTTCCTCCTTCATTGCATTACACCACACTGGTTTAGTTATTGCTTCTTGATAATTATTAGGTTCCTCTTCTTTGTGAATAGAAGCAAGAAATGAATGATACTCGGGTGAAATATTTTCATACGATACAAAATCTTGTATGGAGTATTGTACCGTATATATTTCATAACCCCTAAGTCTAGTAGATGGTATAGGTACTCTTGAGGTTCTTCTCACACTTGTGATCTCTTCTTCCTCATTATCGTTATTACTATCATCATTTATATCATCATCCTCATTATTATTATTGGAAACATTATTATCTATTTCTTCTTCATTATCAACTTCAAGTTCATGAGTTGTATTTGATATAAAATCTAAGTCATCTAAAGGAAGTGTTAGAGGTCTAATTCGATAATGATCATGTGAATTTTTTGTAGTCTCACCCTTTTTAAAATACGGTTCATCCTCACAAAATATTATATCTCTAGAAATAAATATTTTTTTATTTATTGGATCATAGCATTTATAACCCTTTTTTGAAGATGAATATCCTAAAAATATAGCTTTGGTTGACATATAATATAATTTATCTTTCCTTTTAATATGAACAAAACATACACAACCGAAGACTTTTAAATAATCAAGATTCTTTTTTTGTTGATAAAAAATTTCGGTTGGGCTTCTATTCTTTAAAACAACACTTGGTAGTCTATTAATTAAATGTGTAGCACAAAGGATGGCATCCGACCAATATATTTTTGGAACGTTATTTTGAAATAATAGTGCACGTGTCATTTCTAACAAATGCCTATTTTTTCGTTCCGATACTCCGTTTTGTTCGGGAGTATTTATACATGTAGTTTGGTGAATAATTCCTTTTTCTTTAAAAAGACTTGTAAAATTTTTATTTACAAATTCCGTTCCATTATCCGACCTAAAATATTTAATTTTGGTATTAAATTGAGTCTCTACAAGGCATAGAAATTCTCGAAAACACGTAAATACTTCGTCTTTTGATTTTAATAAATATAACCATGTAGCTTTAGAAAAATCATCAATGAATATAACAAAATATTTAAATCCATCATAAGAGTTAATTGGGGCCGGACCCCATACATCGGAATGGACTAAATCAAACGAGGCTTCACTTCTACTATTAGAGAGTGAAAAGGGAAGTCTCGTTTGCTTCGCCATTTTACAAACATCACAATTAATACAATTAGATTTTGGAAAATCAAAAATCCTATTTAAAATCTTGTCGGAAGGATGCCCAAGTCTTTTGTGCCACCTTTCATAATTAATTGAACTTGCCGAAGCGCAAAACTTTAATTCTTGTAAATTCAAAAGGTAATGTCCATTTTTGAGAAAACCTTCACCAATCTTCACCCCGGTTACCCGGTCCTGAAATATAACATTGTTGCAAGAAAAAATGACATTACAATTAAATTCTTGTGTTAATTTTGTAACCGAAAGTAGGTTTATAGGAAATGAATTTAAATATTAAATATTACTAATTTTTTTGTTACATAGAACAATCTCACCTATATAATTTATTTTTTCTTTCATGCCATTGACTACCACCACATATTGGTCATTTTTGGGCAATTTTAAATTGGTAAGAAATTTTCTATTTCCAAACATGTGGTCGGTTGCACCGCTATCGATAATTATTTGGTCACTAAAATTTAAATTTTTTGAGTGAGATACAATAACGCATGAGTGAGGAATATTGTTTTGATTGGAAAGCAGCAAGGATAGCTCCTGGAGTATTTGTTGCATCTGATCCGAGCCTGACCCGCTCCAATTCGACCCGCCAGCGAAGAAAGAGTTTGGGCCGGCTTGGTTTGAGCCCGGTTCGGCTTGGTTTGAGCTGCTGGACATATTTGTGCTGGGTCCGAGTCCAACAGAGAACCCTGTCTTTGGTTCCGACCCCTTGCCTTTCTCCTTCCTCTTCTCCTCATTCCAATCACCGCTGCCCTTCTTTGGCTCTGCCTCCTTCCACCATTTTGGTCTGAGGTGAGGATGGAGAAAGTAGCATCTCTCGGATTTATGACCCTTTTTCTTGCAATGAGAGCACTCGTCTCTCTGATTTTGCCAATTGCTGTGGGATTGCGAGTTAGGGTTTTGATTGAATTTTACAGCATGGCCATGGGATTCGAGACCCTCGCTGTGGACTGCTTGTGGTTCCCCCATGGCTATCCTCACGGACTCCTCTCGTTGAATTTGGCTTACTACTTCGGCAAATAAAGGAAGTTCAGGTGACCGAATTATTTGTGACCTTATTATCTCGTAGCTCGAATCAAAGCCCGAAAGGTACTGAAAAATCTCATCTTACTCTTGCCTTTTCATAATTTCTTAAGGGTCTGTTGTGATGGGTCGGTAAATTCTGAGTTCGTCGAATTTCTTTTTGAGAGACCCGAGATATTCAATATGGCTTCGGTTGCCCTTTTTCTCTTGTTGGATCTCTTGTTTCAGTCGATATACATGCGAATGATTTTTCTTTTGGCCGTAGAAGTTTTGTATGCTGTCCCACAACTCTTTTGAGGTGTTGCAGCTATGAATGAATAGGTCTGAAATGTGTTGTTCCATTGACCCATGAATCCAAGAAATAACAGAATGATCCTCCTTTTGCCATTTTCGAATGGCTAATTTTTCGGCATCTGTTTCTTTCAATGGGTCTGCTGGTTTGGGTTTCGTTTTATCTCCGGTGATGTAATCAATTTTGTCTCGACTGCTAAGAGCAAATGTTACTGATCGAGCCCACGACAGGTAATTTGCGCCATTGAGTAAGGTATGAGATAGTTTCGATGGGTTGGCGGCTTCTTGTTGCCCCCACGGATCCATTCTCGGATTTGCTTACCAAGGGTGAGGATTATCTGTCTTGGGTTTATTGAATTTTCAGAGACCAGAAACCAGATTTACTGGTAGATATTGAGGCTTGGAATATTATCGGATTTATTGGGTTTATCGGATTTTTCAGGATTTTTGCTCTGATACCATGATGTTTTTTATGAGACAATTGATCTGAGGAGAATTGTTATTATTGAACAGTAAAAAACTTTACAAGGTCCCTATGTTCTATTTATAACAAAATTCCTAACGGCTATTTTCTATTCTACTGTAGCTACAAATCCGTTGGTACTGTACAGTCTATTATATTCTAATCTAACTTTTATTTAATTGATCAATGATGAACGGCTGAGATCAATTAGCTATTTCTAGCTTCTTATTTTCAACAATATCGAAAAAAATACGAATGTTAACATTTTAAAAAAGAGTGAAACGCAAGCAATGACAGTGTTCCCACCCTATCTCATGAAAAATTGGTAAATTACTGGTGAAATGTTAGCAATGACATCGTTTCACGATGTCCGAAACACTGTCACTGTTAAGGTTTCACTCAGCTCTGAAACGCTTTCAAAAAATTTCAAATTTGATTTTGCTAAGTTATTTTTTTTCAGTAAATGCTACAAATAAAAAATAGGGTTTTTCAGTATTAACACGCTAGCAATCAGAGTGTTTCGCATCCTTCGAACATATTTTTCAGTATCAACGAATCGACTTCAGGATGTTGCTCTTGGGCGGGTAATCGGTTGATAGGCTGTGACTAGGTCCGGCCTTTTTTTCGTAAGAGGCCAGAAATAGCTATAGCCTATAGCTAGTTTAACCGAAAGAGCCTGGACCTGCAATCGTCTGAAAAGTGAATCCGGAGCCCAGTTTAAAACTAGGCCCATTGCAATTAAAGGGAGCAACTAAGAACCGGTTTGAACTCTAGCAGAACTAAAAACCAGAACCCGAACAGAAGCAAAAACCCTAAACCCAAGTCCCAAGATCGCGGGAAATTTGTCGCTCCTGTTCTCCACTCTCCGGTAGCCGTCTCTCCCACCCGCCTTTCACCGTCGTCTACAGCAGCTTCCCCTCAAGAAGCCTGAGAGAGAAGAGGAAGATACAGGAAAGGAAGCGAAAATGCCGCTTGGACAAAGAACAGGAGACAAAAGCGAGTCGCGGTACTGCGGCGTGGAGTCGGGCTTTGAACCCGACATGCCTAGCCTCCTAACCCGTTCCCTTTCCTCCGGCTTCGACTTCCTTCTGGCCCCTCTCATTGACCCAAGCTATAGACCCAGCTCCGCTGGGACAGGTGGGAGTGAAAATTTCGCGCTTCCAGTAGCCGCTTCGGATTTAATTCTGAGCCCTTCTCAGTGGAGCAGCCACGTCGTCGGAAAGGTGAGCTCGTGGATTGACTTGGACTCAGATGACGAGCAACTTCGCATGGATTCTGAGATTACCCTTAAGCAAGAGATTGCTTGGGCTTCACATCTTTCTCTCCAGGTTTCCCTTTTATTCTTCACCCTCCGTTGTTTTTATTTTGAATGCATTTCTCTAATTGATGTCCAGAACATTCTTTTGGTTCTGATAGATAATTTTAACTGTAGGCTTGTGTTCTTCCCCCACCAAAAAGTTCCTCGTGTGGCAATTATGCACGGTGCGTCAATCAAATCTTACAAGGAGTGACCAACATGCAGGTGCACTTTTTTTTAGACATTGTCGACTGATTTTTTTTTTTTTTTAAATATCTCCACCTGTTGCATTTTCTTATAAGCTTCTTCTCTTTGTCTGGTAAAAGTTATGGCTGAGAATTCCATTAGAGATGGCTGAGCCTATGGATGATGAGTCCAATATAGCAGATCATGTAAGTACATTGCTTGGGATTGATTATCATTTGTCTGAGAAATTACATTTTCACAATGGATAATCTTATTTTTTTTCACTTGATTTTCATGTATAGGAAGGAAGGACAATAGACACATGGGAATGGTGGAATTCCTTTAGGCTACTTTGTGAGCATCACACCCAACTTTGTGTAGCTCTTGATATTTTGTATGTCCATGTGTGAACTCTTTGTTCTCATTTCTTGAAATTTGTTCTTCATTCTTCTAGAAAAAACAAGGGGCTTGTTGTCTTTCTTTCAGGAGTTCACTTCCCTCTCTAAACTCATTGAATCGTTGGTTCGGCGAACCAGTCAGAGCTGCCATCTTACTCACAGATGTAATTTTTATCTCATTGCATTTTTTTTTTGGGGGAGGGGGAACTGTTCAGTCCCAGGTCAGTTCAATAAATTTTTGCTAGTACCAACAGGGCTTGAATTCCGATCTTTATTTCCTACTTTTTCTAAACCATGGCTATTTTTTTAACAAATGCTTACTCCCAGACTTCAAATGCCCATGGTATATGGTGAAGGCAAATATATGCTTGTAGTTTCTTTGGTTTTGCTAAAATGTAATTTTATATTAAATGATGCAGTCATTTATGACAAATGCAAGAGGGTACCCATGCTTATCCAAGCGGCATCAGCGACTGGTTTCGGACTTTTTTGACCATTCTGTCCAGGTACCCTTTCCCTAAATTAGATACATATTAAGACATAAGACCTATTTGTAATTTAAGTTCATCATATTTTTATTTTAATTCAAGTTAAACATTTTGTTATTTTGTTTATTAGATGGTAATTTCTGGGGAGTGTCGTCATGCTGTTTCTCAACAAGTATCTAATGATAACATGCATGACAGTGACAATGAGAGCTATTCTGAAGGTCTCTCCCTCCCTCCCTCCCTCTCACTCACCCTTTCTTTCTCTTTCTATCTGCATACACTTTTTCCAAATGAAATATAAGCTAAAGATTGAAAAAAAAAACTCTTACGCTGCTAGGGGCTGTTAATAAACATTCTCTGAGGCCCTATCTAGACTATGTTGCATTCCTTTATCAGAAATTGGATCCAATTCCCGAGCAGGAGCGTTTTGAGGTGCCACTTTATTTTTCTTTTTGTAATATTCATCTTTTGTTCAAATTCTATTATTGTTGCTTACTTTTTCCTTCCTTTTTTTTTTTTTTTACTTGTGCTGGTTGTAGCTTGGTTATAGAGACTATCTGCAATCTCCATTGCAGGCAAGCTTAGATAGTTTGTTTGAAGTTATTTTCTGGCTAGTTCATTTTTATTTCTCTTGCTATATGTAGCAAAATTATAATTGTGTATATTTGCAGCCTTTGATGGATAATCTTGAGGCTCAGACTTATGAAACATTTGAGAAAGATACTGTTAAGTATAGCCAGGTCTGTGTGTTGTTTGTTTTATCCTCCATTCATTAAAATATTCATTTAGTTGACTTGTATGGCATTTTTATTGTGACTGTACAGTATCAAAGAGCAGTATCAAAAGCTTTGCTTGATCGAGTGCCCGATGAAAATGCCTCTACTACCACAACGGTATGTTTTTCATTTATCTTGCAACAGTTATCATGATCCTGAAAGTTCTCTGTTTCAATTTGAATGTTGGTGTCTGACTGTATGGTTCCTAACTTTATGAAAAGGTGCTAATGGTTGTTGGTGCGGGAAGAGGACCTTTAGTAAGAGCATCACTTCAGGTGCTAATGGTTATTTTTTTTTAATGTTCTGCGTTCTGTGTTAAATTTCTTTTTATGTTTACCAACTATTTTCTCCCATTCAGGCAGCTGAAGAAACAGGGCGAAAATTGAAAGTGTATGCTGTTGAAAAAAATCCAAATGCAGTTATAACTCTCCATGTGAGTCCTTACTAGTTACATATTTCGGTTTCATTTCTCAGGAAAAGTGTTACGTTGGTCTGTCTTTAGGGGGTTTTGTGGGCATTTTTGAGCAAACTTGGGCTTGATGGAAAGGGGAAAATGTGTGGAATTGAAATATGAGATCTGTTTGAGGTTTGAAGTGGTTTTCGCTGGAAAGGGGGCTGTAGGTGGCTGGACAGGCGGTGGATTTTTTTGGGTACTAGTTGGTATAAAAGAAAGTAATGTATAATAAATAAAGACGAAGGAAATAACTATAGAGAAGTATTGATTTGTTTTGCATTTCTTGTATAATTAGTCCATAGATTATCTAGTGCATAAATAGCAAAAGAATAAATAAAATTAATAAAGAAATAACAATAGAATTTAGCCGTAAGCATGGATGTTGAGCAAATCTGGGGTGGCAAGAGGAGGAGCATTAGGGCAGCAAAAATGTTCCCTTCTATTGCAACCCGCTTATTTCAAGCAGGCGAAAGACAATGCAAGGAATAAGTCTAGTTTGGATTTGTGGTGACGTGTGGAGTTTAGTGGGTGAATTTGGCTGTGGAAGGTGGCTAGGGTATCTAAATGGTTCGTTTGTTTGGTGATAACTGAAATCAGATCTATTTTGGATAGAACAGTTCGGATTGATTTCAAAATTACGGGAGATAGGTTTCTTGATTTATGGTTTGGTTTCGAAAATTGAAAATTGAAAACCAAATAAAATCTATCCAACCAGCTGAACCGAAATATTAGTAAATATTATGTTTGTGTTGTAATATTATACACATTAGCACATAATACTTAAGTCTTGTATAATTAGTTATAAATTAACATATTCATACAATTCAGTTTAACCAAGTTCAGCAAATCAAAGTTTAGTTTATTTAGTTCGGCCTTTGTTCTGGTTGATCAGATTATTCGGTCGATTTAGTTTATGTTTGCTCAAATTGAATAAGAGTTTGGTTGAATATATTTTAATCCGATTGAAAAAAATTGACTAATGAACATTCTAGCGTGCAATACCTGTGCTTTGCCATGTCTGCATGTGCCTGGCACACAAGAGTCTATCAGACGTGTCGTGCCATGCAGACACATGTTGCGGCCTATATGTGCTGTGCCATGCTGAAAAGTGCAGAATTCGGGCACAAACTTGTAAGAACACAGTACATGTCTGAATGTGCTTACAAGTGTTTGTATCAATTTTAATCTGAGCTGTCAGATCATCATTGATGGTCCAGATTGGGGAGAGAAGGAGGATTCGTGGGCTTGATCCTCAACCAAATTGGCTTCTGCCATGTTTCCTCCCCCCATCATGCCGAAATAAAAAAAAAAAGTGTGAGACGGCACGCGTGCGTTTGCATGTGTTTTGGTGTGTCTTTTTTTTTTTTTTAAATGCCATGACAGAAGTGTGTTTCGGTGTGTCACGTGCCATGCCCCACAATGCCGGTTTCTGGACATGCACTTGTAACGGCATGGCATGGCAAGTGATGCGTAAATGTACAAGGGACACATGCTGTACCCGTGCCATGCCTCACCGTATGCCATGTGTGCCGTGTTCGGATGCCTATTGTTTTTATAAATTCACTAAACACCCTTGAGGTATTTTAAATATCTACAACCCAATTAAGATTCTCAATATTCAGCCCAAGAAGAAATGAACAAAACACACTAATCACATATAAGGGCCAGTTTCATAGCCCCTGAACCTACAATGAAACTAGTGCCTAATCTACTCTCTCTCTCATGCCTTAGTGCCCAAGCTAGCACAAAACATATCTATTGCATCTCTTACCAATTTTACCATATTACCTGGTTTATTTTGGCACCTTCCCTGCCTATGGGCCTTCTATCGGCCTTGGGTTATCTCTTGTGTCGGGCTTAGCTTGGCCGGTTGTTGTAATTCTTACTCAATAATAATTAAATCAAAACAACATTGTTAATACAATTTATTTATTTGACTTGTTATGCTGGTCATGACAAAAATTAATAAAATCTCATTTTATTATGTGTTAAACTTGTGTGATGGCAGAGCTTGATTAAGTTGGAAGGGTGGGAGAGCTTCGTGACCATTGTCTCTAGTGACATGCGTTGCTGGAATGCTCCTGAAAAAGCTGATATCCTGGTACGTTCAAGTTTCTCATACTTATTGATTTCTTCATATTACCAATGTCAAGAAGTTGTACTTTATATGCAAAACGTGATTAAGGTAAGTGAGCTGCTTGGGTCTTTTGGCGACAATGAATTATCTCCGGAGTGCCTTGATGGAGCTCAAAGATTTTTGAAATCAGATGGGATTTCTATTCCATCCTGGTATGTATATGGTCAAAGAAAGCAGATTACCCAGCATTTATTTTGTACTTGGTCTTTGTTAATTATGTTTATTTGCAGTTATACCAGCTTCATTCAACCAATAACAGCATCGAAGTTGTACAATGATGTAAGCATTAGTAAATCTACTCTCCTACATTTAAGTTGTCACGGATGAGTTCCCAACAAAATATACAATGTTGTGCAGGTTAAGACATACAAAGACATAGCACACTTTGAGACGGCATATGTTGTCAAGTTACACCGGGTTGCCAGACTTGCTCCTCCTCAACCTGTTAGTTTTTTATATTATTCTTTTGAAAATTGGTATAGTTTAAATCTACTCTGATGCAGGGGCTTAAAACTAAGTTTGGCTGATCAGCTGGAGAAAAGTATACTTTGGTTAATTGACGTTATCATAATGATGAATGTTTATCTTGCTTCTCAGGTATTTACTTTTAGTCATCCAAATTTCTTGCCAAAAATTGACAACCAAAGGTACAAGAAATTGCAGTTTCAGCTGCCTTCGGATACAGGATCTGCACTAGTGCATGGTAGGCAATTGATTGCTCCCATTAATTTAATTTTATTAAATTCTGTTTATCTGCTCCTTTTTTAAATGTCATTTTCATATTAAAATGCATTTAGCGGTGAATTGGCACTATTATTCAAACATTCTGAATTTCTTACAGGCTTTGCTGGATACTTCGATGCAGTATTATATAAAGACGTGCATCTAGGCATAGAACCATCAACTGCGACCCCAAACATGTTTAGCTGGTACTATTTCACACCCTTTTTTCTGACTTATTGTTTTGCTATTATCCATCTCTTTAATGCTTGAAGACAAGAAATGTTGATCAAACAGCTTTATAAAAGCTTAAGCTGGAAAGTAACCCTTTATATTTTGGACGAGCAAGGTTTCCGGTGCACAACTAACACAAGTTGGCACAACCTCTCTTTTGCAAAATCCAAACAAATAATCTGAACAATTAATCTTGTTTCTTTTCATGAGCAATGCATTCACATGAAATTTTATAATCTGTTTTATTTTGCCAAGATAATGAAGTCCATGGATTGAAAGGATCAAATTATCTGTAATACACAAGTTTTAGTGTGTTTGTCTTTTGACGTCTTTATATTTCACAAAACAAACTATAAAGTATATAGAATCTTTAGTGGATGCTTTCCTAGATTAACAAATATAACAATGTGGATTTTTAAGCTTTGAAATATTAATGCAAACGAGAGATTGTGGCAACTTGTGCAGTAAGAACCATCTCATCATGTGGCATTGGGTTCAGAAACCCATTGCATGCAAGACTATTGATGGATAGACTATTTTCTAATTGAAGCTTGGTAGAATTCGACCTCACAGTCTGATAAAGAAATTGCCATTTGATAGGTTTCCGGTATATTTTCCGCTGAGGAAGCCTATTCATGTGCCAGCACAATGTCCTCTAGAAGTCCACTTCTGGCGGTGCTGTGGTCCCACAAAGGTTCTCCTGTTTACGTTCTCTCATTTTACATTAAATTTTGGGGTTGTTTTATAAATTAACACTGGGGGATAAATATTTTCTGTGCACCTGCACAAAGACATAACATGAATACCTTATATAACAGAATTTTTGAGTCAAATTTATTTGCTTGGAAATATGCTCAAGTACTGCTGGCTTATTTATTTTCTGTACACAATGAGGAAAGAGCTGGTGGCTCTGGTATACCTTTTTAACTTTTGATATTGTTCATACTTCAAAGCCTTGTGAGGCATTTACCATTTTGCAGGGGTGTAGGTGACAGTTTAATGCATCATCCAAACCATGCATGGAGTTTTGATGTTTTTGTTTTCATATATTTACTTGATGTTAAACATAACTTTTTTTCTGGTATTGTACCTAGGTGTGGTACGAGTGGTGCGTAACATCTCCTTTGCCATCTCCCATTCATAATAGCAATGGCCGATCTTACTGGGTTGGGCTCTGAGTTCCTTTTTATTTATTTATTTATTGATAGTTGCCTCTTGTCACAAGAGAAATTCTTCTGGAGGCTATGTTAGATATCTGTAAGGTATCTGACTGTTTTGTTGTTGCATTTGAATGTAAACAAATTTTGAGCTTTATGGTTGTATTAGTGCTCATGGAATCAGTGTATCAAGATTAAATTTTAAGGAAAACCATTGTTTTTTTATTTTTATTTTTAGTTTGCAAGTTATCCGATAGAATTTTTTTTTTCTTTTGAGTATCCGATAGAAAAGTTGTGCCCATGTTTTCAATGTGACGATTTAATACCTGGCCCGTTTTTAACACTTTATGCTATATTGGCATCTGAAAAGCTGGAAAAAGGTGTCCAAACAATATAATTTGTTTCATGGTGGTGGTTATTATGAATAAAAACCTGGTAAAATATCTTTCACTATCTTCATCCTGAGTTGGTCAAACAGGGGCAGTCCTCAATTCGCATCCTCTGAGATATCTTAAACTTTGCGTGATTTTTTGGAACATCTCAATCGTTTAAATACGTTCTGCATGAATTTCAAAGCTCCAATAATACTGGCTCCCCATGCTGCCCCGAATAGGCGCCGGACATGTCGGTCATGCAAAAATTGAGATATCTCAGAGGATACGTTACTCGGCAGTCCTTGGGTTGATATCACGAGACAAAAGTTGTAACCGCATCAACTCAACTCCATACGAAGGATTAAATATAAAACGGCGATGGAATTCATCTCAAATTGACAGTTCATATTAATATCTATATATATCAAATGAGTGGTACGAATGTAGTTGCAGAATTCCCCTATACAACTCGGATGCATACGATTTACCTGAAAGCGTATTTTGCATCTTTTTTTTTTTCTGCTTGTATTAGAAATTATTTTTAACGATTAAGGGTTTTTATAATCGAATTTTATCCTATCCCCTTGTCCAAATAAAAAAAAGAAAGATAAGGTTTTGAGATCTGAAGCATCTATCTATGAAGAATCCCGACACCAATCTCCTCTTAATGCTTCTCGTCTATTTTCCGCTTTCTCAAAATCGCAAGGGAATTTTTAGCTTCTCCGTCTCCAGTTGACGTCGAGCACTGAGGTCCCGAATGCATGTCGTTCTCTCTTTCCACAAAGTGAGGCTGACAGGGATTCACCTCTACCCCTCAGCCTCCTCAACAGTTATATTTTCGCCATGATTGGATACAATCTTAGGGAATCTCTCTCAATTTCTGAAATTGAACTCGTGTTAGTATTTCTCTCGATGGAGTGTATATGATGTAGTAGTGAGCTTATGTAGGGAGGGGAATGCGAAGAGACGAAAATATGTGAATCCTCATGTGGCATTAATATGTAAATACCAACTATTTTTTTTAGTTCATTTGTTTCATTGATCATATTCTCTTGGCTGATATAAACGTTCGTTTTTCTTTTATAATAATAAGTGATTTGAGGAGCTGGCATGAAGGTTCTTGCAGTCAGATAGCCACAAAACTTTGGGATTGTCCCATTTTTGAAGATTTCTGATCATTTTCCCACTTCACTGTGTACTATTTGGTAGCGGGCCGGGTTTATAGAAGGCTAGCATTGACGTAGTTTTACACTAAAACTTCATACCATATTTTTCTTGTTTCAATTTTTTGGAACATTTGTAGATGAGTGCAGCTGAAATAATCATCAAATGTAATTGAAGAGATGGGATTATACAACCGACGGCTCAAGTACCGGAGAATAGATTGAAGTTCTCCTCCTATTATTTTTTCAAACCAAGTATCGAGTATGCTAATTTTGCATCTATTTGGTTATTGCAGGGCAGGCTATGAAAACTTGGCCAACTTGTACACAATATGGGCAAGATACACGGTTACAGAAATGCAAAATTTCCAATAATATGTAAAAGAGATCTCTTACTATAAAGACCAGAACTAACTAAGTTTTATCTATTTTAGGATGTTATTCATTCTACTGTTGGAGCAAAGTCTTCGGGGCTTAGAGCACCATAAATAAAGTTGCTATAAGGCTTGATTTACCAACAGTATCATTTCTTTACTATATATTAATCTGATTCACTTTGCCTAGATTTAGGTTCCTAAATGTGAATAACAATTCACATCTTCAGTTCGTTGTGTTGATGAGTACAGATAATCAGTGGATTGTGTGGACGAATTGGGAAGAAAAAATAGATGGTAATGAAAACGCGGTGCAATTGATTTAGAAATGAAATTTTCATGTTTGAATTCATTGCAATTGCTAGGCAAGAAGAATATTTATTTCCTTTTCAGCTCTTCATAAAATCCCAAGAAAACACACAAAAAAAAAACTATGATCATACCAATATTGTTGCAGTTATTTCTTTTCGTTTTCCCCAAACGTTATAACCATTTTTTTTTTAAATTTGGTAAATCTTAAACAGTGAATTTCTCTACATCTCTTGTTTTATTTTTAATCTTAAAAAAAAAATCAAAACACTGGCATTGGATTCAAAATAAATCATTCTTGTAAGACCAAATTCATTCCTCGTGTATGGCTATTGTCATACTTTAGAACTCTATTTAGTTTAATTTGCTTTAGATGAAGTGAATGGATGGCTGAAAATAAATATTGTGAGGTGCTTTCAGTCATATCTTAATCAAGTTTCAGCACACAGTGATTTATCGTTTGTGCTCAAGTGGTTTCATATGCAGTTTATTGCGTGGCTGTGGTTTTTGTCGATCGTTGGCGCAGGTTGTCGACCTCGAGATTGTTTTTTCAAAAGATATTATAAAATAAGAAAATAAAAGCATATTAAGCGTGCTATGTAACAACTAACAAGTGGCGCATGTTGCTTTGAAATAAAATGAATTATTTATTTATTGTCTTCAACTTTCAAAGAAATGCATTGGCCCAAGGCAAAGTCATGGACACGTCCTCCCTTGTGAAACAATATTTCTTTATACATGCTACTTCTTAATTATTTTCTCTCTTTATTTATATTGATTGAACGGTTTTATTATTTTTCATACTCTTCTCACCATTCAATATACGATGCAATGTCTAAGATATAAAAGAACGTTTCAAGATATATGATTTTTTATTGCACAGGTATTTGAGTTTCTTATTTGCTAAATTTGTCAAATACAAGATTTTCTATAAAATCCCTTTTATCTCAAAAAGAAAATAAAATTACATGTAAAATTCGTATTTTCGTAAAAATAAAATTTGCATTATCAAACAGAGTTCACGACTGCGTCACCGATGTTCTTATCATATTACTGAGCACAAAATGGAATTATTTTTGTCTATTCGGCTATTCCCCTTTCTATAATGGTTAAAAAAAATATCATTTTATTTTTGAGAAACTAATAAATGTATCTAAAATTTGAAACATATAGATTGATAATTATGTTATAAACTCATCTACGATACATTATCTGTATATCTGATTAAATATACATCAATATACATTTTAAATTTAATATAGTAGTTAATCACATACATATTTAAACCACATCACGGTCCCTGCAACGTTTTTTCTTTGTAGGATTTCATCATGTATCTGTTTAGCTTAGAAGGTTTGAAGCTATGTTGCATAAATATGAATACGTGTATCATATATTTAATACGATATGGGAATGGTGATAGAGGTGGATTCAGAATTTTCATCATGGATAAGAAAATAACAAATCGGATTTAAATAACTAAAAGGATTCAAATCCATGCTAATCGAGTACTAAATAAAAATAATAATGATCTAACTTATGATTTATAATGTTCCGGCCTGTAATTTTCAACACTTGACTTCTAGTCTTAATTACCGATTAAAATTCAAGAAATATAATCTAATTTAACTCTAAATTTAATCTAAATTACAAATCACAATTGCAGAGAGGCAAATAAAATTTCGTAGAAAAAAGGAAAGGGACAAAGTTAATCCAAATTTAAGGCTGCTCGGCAATAACAAATTAAGTCTCTTTAAAGCTTTGTCCATTTTTTTTGGCTTCCTTAGCCGCTTAATTCTGCCGAACACGTATTCCTTAATGCAAATTAAAACCACCTCTTTTAGCCTCATTTTTCCCGAATCTTGAAACACATCTATCATTTCCTTTAGCTTTCTTAACTTTCACTCACAAATTAAGAAAACAAAACATTGATTCTTTAGCGCTCCTGAAACGTTTAATCCTTTATTGTTGAATAGTCGGACCGTTCGGCAACAAGAAATTAAGTCTTTTTAAAACTTAATCCGCTTCCTAGACTTAATCCGTTTACACCCCCTGGTCCATACGTCATCTTTCAACACGATACGTATCGATATCTGGCGATACGACACGGGACCATAACGAAGCATGGGGATAATATAAGTTTGATGTTTGTTTTAGTCCCAGCAATGGAAGCCTAAAAGCGAGAGACTCGAGAAGCTATTAGAACTTTGGAAGCATCCGGAAGTCTCCCGAATTGGCCTACCACAAAAGGCCCAAATACATGGGAGGGCAGCCAATCAACAAAATAGAGCTTAAAAATGTATTTGGGCAGTCAGTCAACAAAATAGAGCTTAAAAGCGTCCGTGTCTGCTAAGGAAAGGTAGGCGCATTCCCAATTCGGTTTTCCCTCTCGTTTGAGCTTGCGCTGGATCTAATCTGGTCATTGGCGATTATCTGTTTAATCGCCGTGCTCTCTCTTGTGTTCCTGTCCCGATCGAACAGGAGAAATACGAAGAGGATTGACATGGAGGAGGTGACAACAGCTGCGACGGCGGCGGTGCCGGAGGAAACCAAGAAGGCGTCGTATAGGTATTGGGTTCGCGATGCCAAAGAGGACGCAGCGCCACCTCCAGTTCCGCGTAAGCTCTCTACCGGCGACATTCCCAAGTTGCAATCCAATTCCTCTTCTCTTGGATCCGTCTGGAATCAGGTCCTTCTTCCTCATCTTTTTCTCTAGTATCTGATTAATCCACTACCTAAGCACGCTGTTTACTAACAATCGTGTTTGATTGATCATCTTTCCTTGGAAATCCATACAGCAAACACATTTGTAGCTAATTGAATTCTTAATACTGCACATGTGTTTAATTGATGCCGCTTCAATTAATGGTGCTAATGATTCAATCAAATAACTTACTGTTAGCAGCTTGTTACTGAAATTTATGGTAATAATGAGCTTGCTGATTCAACTTCTGCTTATATGAAATTGTTTTTTTGGGCAGGCTGGAACTTGGGAGGAGAAGAACCTGAATTCATGGGCAAGTAATAGGTTAAAGGTACATTACTTTATTATTAATAGCATTGCTAGGTCAAACAGCTAATTCGTTTTTCCTCATCTTAATTTAGTTGAATAAATAAGATATGTATTCAGGAGCAACAAAGTCAGAATGCTACAATCTAAGGTTTGAATCTCACAATTTGATTCAGTTAACTTGGTTTAGTGATTCAATTTATGGTCCATGATCCATGGTTTCGGTTGGTGGTGTCAGATCCACTAAAATTCGTTGAATGCCAATGTCATGGATCTTCTTTAGATTTTCTGCCTCTCAATTTTATTTCATCTGGTTCTTTGTGCCAGAAAAAAAATACAGTAGAAGAAGCATTAGATAGGAAAAAACATATGAGATGAACTGTGAACAAATGTTGCAACTAACTAATGTTTGCGATGTGTTAATTAAGTAAACTTAAGTAGCGTGCATATTTACGTTAGATATTATATATCCTACTGTGATGATTTTGTCATAAAATTCATCTGCTTTATGTAGTAAATAGTTGTTTACTTCATTTCAGAAAGTTTAGTGAATCTTACAATTTTATTTAATTGACCATTCACAAGTTGATGACATTGTTTAGGAGTTATTGGGATCGTTGGGAACATTGGAGTTCTCAAGTGGGAATGCAAGTATTGATGGAGTTTCCAAATGTTCTGGTGATGTGAGTATGCAATAGTTTTTTTCTTTTGTATTAGTTGTTGTTGTTGTTATGTGTTTTCAAGTTCATTGTTTAGTCTAAAAAAACTCTGCACTGACCGCAATGTTGCTTTTGCATTTTTCTGTCAGGCATTCCTGGTTACTGTACGAAACAAGAAAAAGGTGAATTATTCTTATGAATTGAGTTTGAAATTCAAAGGTCCGTTCCTTTCTCTATTCTTTCTTATCCTTGCTAATGTATGTTTGCTGACTTCGCTATTTGCCTATCTTAGTGAACACTTGGTGACCTTACATGTTTATTCTCCTGCAAATGGAATTACAGGGGAGTGGAAAGTTAAGGATGAGGATACTAAGGTCAAGGGCCACTTGGATATACCCGAATTTTCTTTTGGAGAAATTGATGATTTGCAGGTATGAACAATTTATTCGTCTTCTCTATTTCACCCTCTCTGGACAAAAGCATTGTCTGTGATATAAGGATTGCTCTTAAATATTGCAGATTGAAATAAGGTTTAGTGATGAGAAGAGTCTTGAAACAGATGACAAAATGAGGATTTGTAAGGATTTAAGAAGCTTCCTCACTCCTATCCGTCAGAAGTTAAATATGTTTGAAGATGAGCTCAAGGATAGGTAGGGTCAGTCACCAAATAATAGTCTGACCTTCCCAATATTTGTATTGCTTAGACCACAGTAGTTGCAAATTTTAGTTTCATCTGTGCTACATGAAGTTGCAATGTCTTTATTTTAATTAGAGAAGACATTTGTGGTGTAAGACTTATTTCAGCAATATTTAAGTTCCAATATTTATGCACATGATTTTCTAACATTGGGTTGGGTGTGTCATACCTTATATGATCAGTCTTAAAAATTGTCTCTGGGTTTTGTCCGTGCCACCAAAAGAGGCAGACAATGTCCGTGCCTAAAGGCCATATTTGGTTGTTTAGGCACATGTCAATGTTTGGTTATGGAGTAAGTGGTGGAAACTCTTTACTCTATCTTGAGTCAAACGAGGAGTAAATTTGAAGAAATGATATGGACTAGCATTTGAGTTAATTCAGAGTAAGTTATTCTTTCTCTAGGTGTAGTTTGTTCCACCTGTGGGTCCCGCAGTTAATGTAACATCATGTTACAATTTTCTCTTTTTATGAGTTTATCAAGTTCCAACCAAATATAATTATTTTATTCTATCTTAGTGAAGTCTGAGGCAATTTTGACTGACAGCTTTTTTAGTGTGCTTCATATTGGGGCCATTTTCGGGCAAAAGCTGTTGCAGTTTGCCTGTTCTTCAGGTAGGTAAAACTTTATGAGGTCGAGCTGTGCATATCTCATTCTGTGTTGGATTTTATACCTCTGTTCTTTATAATTTGTGCTGCCCTCTTGCGGCCATGGGGAGATAGCATGAGCCTCAACACGCTCTGCAGCTGCCTCTGCAATTTTTGCCATGCAGCAGAGGATTCCAGTCCCCTTCCCCCAATGAGGCTCATAATATAAGTGGCTGACAACTGCCCGAGAGTATTCCTGCGGTAGTTGCTGCTGATAACAAGAGCCATAGTGGGATTCCCACCTTAAGATTTTTGGAACCTGAAAAGAACCAAACCAATTATCTCCAGAAGAATTGGAGCACAAATCACAAATGGGGTTTAAACAGACAAAAGGTGCTGATTTTATTGGGAGACTGGATCGATTGAGAAAGAGGGAGGAAAACTGATGGATGCGAAGTTTGAGCAAATGGTAAGAGAATCAGAAAGTTGCAAAATTATGGTTGGAGGGAAACTATTTATGTAGTTACAATTATGTGTGCTGCATGTTGGATGGAGTCGACTAATTGCCCACATTTTTGGTTTATTTTCATTAATTTTGTATAAGAGATAAAATTATCCATTTAATTAAACTAAGAAATGAGAATATTATTAAAATAGTTAAATTTAAATGAAAAATTAATTAATAATTAATTTTTATATTTCTCCAAGTTCTGAACATGGAGTCCGTTCTACAAGATAATTTTTGTTAGGCTAAATTTAATTCAGCTAGCGAAACCTTTTAACTCTCTTTGAGGCCTAAAAGAAAGAAGCCCAACTAGTTTTCAGGTCAGCCCATTAAATCCATTATGATTTTTTTACAAATCACACGCTGTCGTGTGCTGGGTGCGGACGTCTTCCAGGTCCAGTTGGTCGACTGAGGTGTGAGGATGGGACGCGGCGCTCTGTTTTGTTTTCCCATTCATTCCAAATTTTGGGATTTAATGATTAAATTTGTATTTCGTCTCTTCGGAGTGACCTAGAGCTAACCCCATCCTTCCAAGACTTGCCTGCGTACATCATTGCCTATAAGATGCCGTAAATGACAATTAGCATATTGAAAAGCTGTGATACGCAATTACGTATTCATTCTGAACACCTGTTGCTTTCTTTGCTACTACTAAACCACATTTTAAAATTTTAATATATTCATACTTAAAAAATTATTTGGCATCTTTCCTTTCTTTGAATGCTACTTCTGCTCAATACTTGGGCGCTGATTTGACAGCTGCGGTTCCTCTACGAACGAATTCACATCCTCTCCAATATTGCACAAGGGAATCTTTTACAAAAATTGAATCTGGATCATTCCTTTTAACTTGGCACGAATCTCAAAGCCCAATAATACTGCCCCTAGGTCACTCCGAATCTCAAACTAGCTGAGATTTAATCTCAAACGGTGAAGTGAGGCACATCCTCTACAGTATTGGAGAGGATTTGAATCCTCTACGCACACCCTTTTCAAGCTCTTAATGACTGAATTGTCCCTGAGACCCTGACTAATGTAACTCTGTTATTTTTTTTTTTTTTTTTTGCTTTTATGTAACTCTGTTATTGTATTTATAATTGAGGACATGTTCTAATTAAAATTATTAATTAACCTACATGGGTCGAGCAAATTAAAATTTTATTAATTAAACTCTGCACACCTTTTGAATTGTTGAAGACAACAATTCAGGTAAATGGGAGCAATTTGAGTCCGATAGGTATCCAGTCCGTCTAATCTGTTTTAAGATCCATGTGCATTTGTTTTAATATTTATGCAAATCTAGTGCACACTGATCTTAAAGTGAATCGGACGGATGAGAAATCCATCAATACTAAAATTTGAATTTGATGGACGTTAGATCCAAATTGCTACCATTCACCTGGGTTGTTATCTTCATTCTTCAATAATTCGAAAGGACATTGATAGCCCTATGATGGACCACTACCATTGGGCTCCATCTGTGGTTGCCATAAATCCACACAAAACACCATCTCACTCTGAGTTAGTTTCTTTATAAAAATATATGCGGATCTTATATTGTCATTGATGATCAGCTCTCGTGCTTGAATTGAACTAGGATTCTAGGAATGATATGTCCCTTTTTTGTAAGAAGTTTTCTCCAAGTAATCAAATACAAATCTAATTGAAATTGAAAGGTAGGATATCTTACTTTCTTTTCTTTTCAAAATATGAGTTTTGCTTATCATAAAAAGTTTTGCTGTAGAAATTATGGATGTAGAAGATCTATCTTAGCGCGCATATCATTGTCAATTTTCTGTATCAAACTTTTTGAAGACAAGGACTGCAAGGGGAATTAATTTTAGGGAAATATAATAAAATCGAGGTAAAAAATAATACATGAGAACCTTTCTTGTTTAATCGGTCCGGTGATAACGAGTTTTTTTTATAAACCATAATTAAAAAAAAAAATTTCGGATTTCAGTATGATTAGCCGAGTTTTTACAAAACTATAAGAAACGGACTGCCAAACCGTTCCCTATATCCTCCAGAACGGATTGCCAATCCGTTCTTGACTTTTTTTTCAGTTTTATCTCAAAAACGGGTTGCCAAACCGTTATTGACATTCGCTACAGTAATTTTTTTTTTTTTTTTACAGTTTGATTTTAAAAATAAATCATATAATTTGTTTGATTTTGTATATTAACAATAAGATTAATGAAACAATTTGAATATATTTTTTTTGTGTATTTTGACCATTTTATCATTTTATAATTTTAACAAATCAATTGATTGGTTTTTTATATAAAAAAAATATATTCAAATGGTTCCATTAATCTTATTGTTAATATACAAAATATAAAATAAGTGTTTTATTTATGAAAAAATATGTTAGTATTCTAATTGGTCGATTTTTTTAAAATAATGATACATTGGTCTACTACATGGAGGATTTAGAAGTTTCTGTAACCATAAGCTTTGAAAAAAAATTAAAATAGAGTCGATTTTTGCCATAAAAGATGTTAGATTATGAAAAATATGTCCATTAATCATTCAGAGACATTATTTTCTAGAAAAAAGTATTCAGAGATACAAATTTTTAGTATTGTTATTGTAATTCACTTTTACATTTTCTTTTAATTTTCTTCAAGGAAATATTTATTGTTTTTTTTACATAAAAAACCAATCAATTGATTTGTTAAAATGATAAAATGATAAAATGGTCAAAATACACAAAAAAAATGTATTCAAATTGTTCCATTAATCTTATTGTTAATATACAAAATCAAACAAATTATATGATTTATTTTATAATCAAACTGTAAAAAAAAAAAAAAAATACTGTAGCAAAAGTCAAGAACGGTTTGGCAATCCGTTTTTGGGGGTAAAACTGAAAAAAAGTCAAGAACGGTTTGGCAATCCGTTCTGGAGGATATAGGGAACGGTTTGGCAGTCCGTTTCTTATGGTTTTTGTAAAAACTCGGCTAATAATGCTGAAATCCGAACTTTTTTTTTAATTATGGTTTATAAAAAAGACCCGGTGATAACCTAAGAACCCAAAAAGGAAAAAAGAGAGAGCATGTACACTTCAAATTATCAACAAAGGACAGGGAACATGCACTCTGCATATTTTGTCAGCTTTAATAAATTAACTAACTTGCTTGGATAAGGTATGCAAGAGTAAGAGTCAAAGAGGACTTGGTGTGTTAGATATCCAAACGAATGAACAGTTATCTTTTAGCTAAATGGATTGCTTAGTATAACAATTTCCTTTCTTATTGTGTTATTATAGGTGAACTATGGAGGTTGGATTATTGTATTCCTTTAAAGAAATCTAATATTGTTGAAATTATTAGAGGTTGTGTTTTATGGAATTATTGGCTTGATAGAAATATAATTATTTTTAAAGGGAGATAGGTACATGATGTTCGTGTCTTAGGGCCAAAAATCTTAGCAGTTGCTAAATCTTGGGCATTAAATGAAAAAACAGATCTTACTTCTGAATTAAATTAATTTTTTTTTTGTAATTTGAAGAACTCGATAGGGTCTACACTGGTAATTTTCATGGAGCCTACACATGCTTCAATATTTATGCTTGGAACATGGATCAGTTCAAGTGGTGGTACTGATATTAGCTTCAGCTCCTCTATGCCGACTTTTGCAGTTTCTTAATTTCTAGGGATTTTACTTTTTATTCTACTTGTTTTGTAATATACTTGTTTGTTAGAGTATGTTACGAAAATGTGCTTCTATGCTTTTGTGACTTCTTGGTTATAATAGAATTTTGTATTGTTTCTGAATGTATTAGAGGTATTTCTCAATACTAGACATCTCTATTTCGGTGCTTGGTACCAATACGTTGGTACCAGTAAACAATATATGGATTTTCAGTTTAATAAAAATCAATGGAGCATTCCACTTCTTTAAAAAAAAACACTAACTTATCAATTGTGAGCTTTAATGTAAAAATTGTAACTTGGTTTATGAAGATTGGAAAATACTTGGAAGCCTTACATCCTCACAAAATCCAATCTATAAACATTTCATCACATAACCTAATAAATCCAAGGCTTTGTGGAATTGATATCATCTGCGGTAACTCAAATTTTGAGTTTCTACATAACAAATCCGGACCGTCCAATTCATATTGACAAATGCAAATTGAATTAGCCTGAATTCTAATTAGATGATCTAGATTTCACACCCAAAATAGCACACTGACATGCCAAAATTAGAGAATACCTTTTCTAGCATAGAGATGGAGTACACAATCTCTATTAAACAGTGAGAGGATGACTTTATCATATGTTATTCTCCAAGTCAAATTCAGTGTTGTAGTTAGTATTAGGCTAATGATTTTTTATGTGCCTAAAAGGTCAGTAATGTTGAGGGCGCAGTACAGTGAATGAGAGAGACGGGGACCGCAACAACTCTATGGGCCTGTTCGGCAACGAGTGGAATAGGAGTGGAATAGAGGAATTATGGAATTGAGAATTGATCACTCTTCCATGATATTCCGCTATTCCATTATTATGTTCGGCATGATTGATATTGGAATTGTGGAGATATAAAATTATTAAATATGAACATAAATAGAAAATGACTATTATAACCTTATTGATATTTTCTGAGTTTTTTTACACATCAGTGTTTCCGACATTTTTTTTATTAGAATTTTGAAACATACTTTGGTTTCTTTACCTGAATTTAATGTAGCAATGAAATTTCCAAATTTAATAGGCCAAATATATACATGAAACTTCGCTTCTTTTCAATTTTTGTAATGTAGCTAATGGGACAATAAAGAAGGATGAGTTTTGAGAAATACATCAGCTCAAATTTTAACCATAGTTCAAAAAACAGAGGTATTTGTGCCCCATATTTTCTGATTCTGAATCGCAAAAAAAAAAAACCTAATATACGAAACACAGGTCCAATACAAATAATCGAACCAACTCATAAACCAGCCAAAATAGGAACAAGCAGATCCAATACAAATTAAACGAATTTAACTCATAACCCAGTCAAAACAGGTAGAAGCATAGACCATGAATATAGTGAACGGAGCAGGCAGTGGTGAACTGGTGGCGGAGGCAGAGGTATAAAAGGAGTTAGTAGCGGCGAACTAGCCATCGCGTGTGACCATCATGAAGCCACCGGCAAAGCACAGTTGGGAACGTCTTAGAGAGATGGGGGAAGAAACCACGGCTCGAGGGATCTCATTTGAAAGAACAATTTGCATTCTTTTCACTTGTAGTCTTAATTTTGTAAACCTTTCGATGGATTGTCGGAAATTTTTGTTTGAGTAAATGGAGAAAAAAGAATTTCTCCTCTGGAAGCATGTAGGAAGAAGAAGAGGGAGAGAGTATTAAAATAAAAAGAAGGTGCCACCTCATCAAAACAAAGGATAAAAATGGTCTGTTTCTTGCTTTTTTTTAGCTTAATTCTCAATTCCAGCTTCCCCTCGGAATTAAGAATAGAGGAAGAGTCCTCTATTCTGACCCTCTATTCCAGCTCATTTAATTTCTGTTCGGCAGGAATAGAAGCTTAATTCCATTCAATTCCGCTATTCTGCCGGTGCCGAACAGGCCCTAATTGGGAAAAGACCAAAATCAAGAGGCAGACCTCCGTTTGTGCAATTGTGCTAGTGGCAATTTTATTATATGAGAGTTGAGACAAAGCTATCACTTTCCCTATTATTTGTTTTAATGATGCAACAATATTCCACTCGGACTAATCAGTGCACAGTGAGAGCACCGAGAATATTCCGAATCTCATTCGCAAGATACTCTCGATTGAAAGCGATTACACTTTGGTTCTAAAAATGTCAGATATTTCATATGATTCTCAAACAATTTGTACCGAGCTTCTACAAAATTTAACATTTTTTTAATGCGAGAATGCCAATTTATGTTTGATCAGTTTAATCGTTGTCTAACTGTTAATTAATTTTTAGGTGTACGTTTCTAGAGAATTCAGGATCCAAAAACTATTTAATTAGTTTAATCACACTTTTTTTTATTAAAGGGACTCAATATACTCCAACATTTTTTTTTTAAAATTCACGAGAATTAAACATGTGTTTTTTTTATAGGAAGTCAGAGTTCGTGCAATTGTGTTAAGTCTGCAATTCTTTTAATAATACCTTTTTGAAATGTTAGCTTGATTTCTACCATTTTTACTAGTTATGGTCATGTTCTGTTTGAAGAGAATAAAATTATTTATTACTATCAGTTCATTTTTTAGAAAAATGTTACAAGCCTTCTTTACATTATTGATTAAAATTGTTTTTTTTTCCAATAAATTACCGAAGTAATGATGAGGAATTGTTTTTTTTGGTAAAAATTAGGAATTAAAATATGATATATCAAAATTAACAGCTAAAGGGGTGGGAGCCAGTCATGTAATATACGGATGATATTTTGAGATGCAGTTTTCAAGGATAGCTTTCCTTTTAGAGGCAGGTGGAAAAAACAAAGGAAAAAAGTGTGACTTGATTGTATAGGTGATAGGTACGTACTTGTAAAGATACGAGTACTACTGTACTAGTAACTAATAAGAGAGTAGAATTAGACATGACATTGATCTTTTACAACAAGGATATAAATATAAATTGTGGCGCTTCGAACCTGATTTGGACTTACTCCTGCTTACCTCATGTTCCATTTTGGTGGCCCGTGGTGACCTGGCCCCTGATAGCGACACTCAAAAGTTAGGAGGGGAAAAGGTTCGATGCATTTTTTTTTTTTCAACAATACGAAAGGCAACAACTGAGAGAGACGTTTGTGCATTGAATCTTGTTTTCTCTGTTTTTTTTACTCCGCTGTATCTAGTCTAGGTATGGTATTACTTATTTTCTTTAAAGAAAAATACTATTTCTTCAACACAACAAGGCATAGGTATGCTATTAATTTTTTTTCTTTACTTTGTCTTTCCCAGCATAATTTAAGTATATCATTTGCATATCCTGCAGGGTCATTGAATAAATCTCCTATATGATAACTTATTGATCTGCGTATAAATTTTAAAAAATAATCTATATTTTTAGTGGATTCGCATTTAAGTGCGATTCGAATTAGAGATCCATTGAGATTTCGGTAACTAATGTTCTTCTGATACATTGAATACGATTTTAATTATATCAAAGCTATACATACATTAAAAAATAAATTATGATTAGTCATATAACTTAGTTTAATAAAAAAAAATATTTTTAATTGTAATTTTCTAATAAAATAATATTATTCGCTGGTTATGTATTTTAGATTTTTTTTAATTAAAACATCTAATATGATCTGACAATAGATATGAATTCGCATTTGGATCCTATAATTATTATTAGATACAGACATGGATCTTATAAAATCTTAATGAATTTGCATTTGGATGATACTATAATCTGATCCAAATCCAAATCCATTAACAACCCTATCCGAACTGTTCACGGATCCCTCCAACTCAACCCATATAACATTATAACTTGATTATTTATACATTTATTTATATAAATTAATTTCAGCTAAACTATAAATAATCGTTAATTAGTATGCAATATACCTCAATTAATATTAAATTTCAAACTAAATTCAATGAGTCGCAATTGAATGAGCCGGATAAAAAAAATCTAGATACATACAAGAACCATTTAGTATTGGTTCATGTATATCCGATTATATTACTTACATATACAGGTGAACATGTATCTTTTTATTTTTCCGGAATTAATGAGCAAATCCTCTTATGAAGTCGCATATTCTGATTAGGGCTGCAAACGAATCGAACCGAATCTAACTTACTTTAGTTTAAGTTTGGTTTGAATTAATTTCGAACTAAATTCGGTTTGAATTAATTTCGAATCGAATCTTTTACGAACTCAATTTCGAATCTTTTACGAACTTATTTACGACAAGAAAAAGTGATTGTAGTCGCCGAGAGCGAGAGGTGAAACTCCTCTAGGATTTCAGAACTGAGAGCGAGAGTTACAACTTACGAGTTATGACTTATGACTGAGTAGCCTTATGTTTTAACTTTTAAGTTATTAGTGAACATAAGTCATCAGTGAAAATCAACGGTTCACGTTACTTTGAGATTCGAACCTGAATAATTTGTGAACCTATTTCGAACGAACCAGGTCCAGTTTGTGTTTGGTTTGAATTAATTTCGAACTATTTCGAATCGAACTTTTTACGAATATTTTCAAATTAAACTCGAATCGAATCACGAACTACGAATATTTTGTGCAGCCCTAATTCTGATAGCACTGCCTCACTGGTTAGCGGTGAAACTGGAAAAACCGGCGTTGTCTTTTCTTTTTTTTTGTTTGAGATCCTGGCAGAAGCTGCCATGTTGGTTTTATTGAACGACAAAAGAGTACAGCTGTACAAGATCTTAGTACACCATATCCTATAATACCACTGTATCCTGCACAAAGATAGAGAAATAAATAGCCCTGTACAACTGCTGTCTATTTTCCTATTTCTCAATTAACAAACTGTGCACTCCTCAATTAAAAACCGGCGTTATCAACAAGACAACAATCATAAAAGTAAAGGAACTTTTATTTAATCTGGTGATAAAGATACATGATTTTTACATGAGAGACAATGAATTCAAAATTTACAAAATAAAGAAATCTTTTGTAAAATATTCATAAATTTGAAAGTGTGTTGAGAGTGGCTTAGTTCAACCCATGATATAAAAAAAACAATCATAAAAAAGTAAATTTCTTTTTTATTTTCTCCAACAAAAAGAAAAAAAAAATAGTAATTGTAGTAAAAACCTGAAAAGAGACTCAACTTGGCTTTGTACCGGCCACTTGTACCTTGTCTGGTGTCACTCATATATCGACTGATTTGTCGTACTTGTGAATAACAGAGATGGGAAAAGACAAAATATTTTTATTTTACAAAATAATTGGAAAATAAGACTGTGGATATCATTTCACTAAAATAGAATTTAAACATCCCAATTTCTACCCCATATTGGACAGGCAAAAATTGAATTTGAAAGACCTGGAAACTACGGTGGACCAAAAAAAATTCGAGTTAGATTGTAACCAAACCGATTACAAAGTACAATACATGACCTGATCCAATTTACAGCTCAAGTTGCTTCAATTATACTGCATGAGAATGATATGGTATTTATCATTTAATAAATTAAAATTATTTTAGTATATTATTATTTTACTAACTTTTAGTTAGTGAACTTTTAAATTATTTTAAATTGTTGACTTTCGCTAATTGCTAACAATCGCTTAACTAAATATCAATATTATTAAAAAAAAAACCCTCTAAAACTAAGCCTCGGAGCTTTTGTTAATTTGTGCATTATTTTATCAACTATCGTACACGAAGGGCCTGTTCGGCTGGAGATGAAAAGTTACTGTTCATGTGGAAAAAAAAATTCACTCGGAGTGAATTTTTTTCTCTCACGTGAACAGTAAAAACTAGTTCAAAAATTTTTCTTTCCCCAGCCCATTCCCCTGCTCATTGATGAGCCGAACAGGTCCGAAGAAGTGCCGTGGAATGATGTAGAATATTTTTTTTTTTCTGTCGACACTCGACAGACTTAGAGATGGTAACGGTTTGGCCAAGCTATTTTTTTTTTTAATTCTTATTGCAGCCAAACTAAGTCTCGAGTGTTACGGTCACCTAATTAAATCTGGTGACTTAAATTATATATGATAACCAAACTTGCAGTAAATTGAGGTAGTTCATTATATTTTTTTTTTGTAATATAATTCAAGAAATATTGTAACTATTGATTTTTTATGGTTGGCGGCAAGTTGTCGTCAACAAATTTTATAAATAATAAAAGGTTATATTTACAATAAAAGTTTGTAATTTAAAGTATCAAAGAGAACTATTTACATCTCGTAGGAATTAACTAGCACGACATCTACTACTTAGCCGTCATCCACAGTTCAATTTCTTGTACTGTTTGCGAGACCAGCATCAGCTCTATTCTCCTTTTTCCAGAGAATACTTTTATGTTTTTTTCCCTCTAAAGCCCCACACCCCTGCGGCCCAGATAATGTTCCATTTTATTCTCTGATTCTTTTGCATGCTATTATAATTCTTAAATCTACGAAATTTGATGTTCAACAATCACTCAATCAGAAAATTTGATAATTTAAGTCACTCGACCTTTATTTTAATCTAAGAATGGATTTCCAACACCACTAATTAATTCTTGCCTTTTTATGTGTTTCAGCAAGCATAAAAACATATTTATTTTTTCTCAAAAAAAATTAAGCAAGTGCTAATATTTCAGGTCAGATTATAGTCGGAACTAGAATTCTTTGTGGAACTTTCTGGGAAGAGTTGTCCACCCTTTCGTTTGTTTAACACGAAATAAAAATTAAAATTAAAGATTTGAATAAACATTTACAATATCTAAGCAAAACTAGCATCAATACTTTAAAAAAAGTCGCTGGTTAGTAAAATATGAACAAGTGGCTGTTACAAATTTGTTATTTAATTAAGCCTATAAATCACTAAAGAAAGAAACGTTGAATTTGATGGACAATCTATGGATGCTAAAGAGTTCAGTAAATATTGCACGAGGCAAAAATCTGCTTAAATATCTAAAATCAGTTTGAACATTTTACGTCTTTAGATTTTAATTTTTGTCGTGCTTAAAGTAAGATAAGGAAGAAATCATGAGAGAGAAAAATCAAAAGAAAAAGGCAGAGAACAGATGTCTGGATACAGCTGCTCTAAACCAAAAGACAGATCAAGATAAACTTTTAGCAAGTACAGGACGCTTAACTCACAATCATAGGTTGAAATTATGATTTACTAAGACTATGAGTGCACATTATATGTGTAACGGGTCATTATTCTTAGTCAGATACTTGACCAAAGTGTTTATTCAGAGTGAGGTTGTTCGGCAACACAAGGACGATTAAATTTTAATTCATGCTAAAGAGTTCATGTTCGGTTGTCTTAATTCATAAATAAAAGCTAAGGAGTCTTAATCCAGGAGTAATGATGTCTTAAGACTCGGATATGAGATTAAGATTTGAACAAAAAGAAGCTAAAGGAGTTCTTAATCTTCTCTAAAAGATTGATGTTCGAAAAGTTTAAGCGGCTAAGAAAATTAAAGAAGATAAATAAAAGCTTAAGGGGATTTAATCCCCTTTGCCGAACAGCCCTAGTATTTGTATCCACTGCTTTTTTTAGAAAAAAGAAGAAGGTTGGATTCACACTAAAAGTGCCAGTGAGATTAAGAAAAAAGAGAACTAATGCTGGAAGCTAGCTCTTTATTTCTCAACTGTTTTAGAAAACTCGGGGCCAAAGAAAAGAAATAATTAACTTAGTAATTGCATAGAAAAGGAAAAAAATAAAATAGAGTATAATCCTCATTGCTATTACGCGTGGATTTTTATTTTCAATTGACATACAACAAAATAAAAAAATTGCAGTGTTGTTGTGAGTATGTATTCTTAAATGACATTTTAACTAAGGAGGTTGAGAAAAGTTTTCAAATTTTATCATCTACATGTGGTGAATAGGTGTCTAATATAAGAATGCATAGAATAATTAAAAGAAGACGTAAAGCAACATCAAAAGATGCATATAATAAAGAGAAAGACAAACTATTTCATTGAAAGACTGATATTCAATGTAAAATTTTATCTTTTAATCATAATTATTACGATTAAAACTGTTAACAGATCAAAAAATCTACTTGCTTAATTAAGAATGAAGAAATGGAGATATGTATTTATATTATTATTATTACTATCTTGATATCATTGTTATATTATAATTAATGTTATCGTCATTATTATTACTATTATTATACAATATTGCAATTATGCATTTTCAACTGCAAATTTTATAAAATAGTACATTCACTCTGCAATTTAATTGTAACTTTCATATACTATTCTACTTTTAATATTCAAATAACAACATTGTAACGTCATTTTATTATTTGACAAACAAACCTTTATGGAAGCATTTCAATCCTGCCTGTTATGATGTAACAAGTGCATTTCAACCCTTTTTTGCAAATACTTCTGCCATTATAGATTTCTCATAATCATGTTGGTATATATTTCTTATAGATTTCAACCTTTTATTAATCACGTTTGTATAGAGAAAAAATATTTTTGTATTTTGTTTTCATTGTTGTCCTGTATTTTTATTCATCTTGTTTTCAAACTCTTAAGTATTATTATATTTAGAACAGTGACGAAATCACATTGAATCATGAGTAAATAATTGTTTATTTTGAATTTTAAAAACTAGATATAAGTCTATGTATAATTAGAGTTGTGTCTATTTAAAAAAAAATGTCTATCCCTTCACTGTTTAGAGCTTGAATTGATTAATTCACAGCAGTCTGTAACCACTAGTTTTATCACTAACCGTATTATCATTTTTTTTTACCTGCTCGTGGCTACACAATGTATTTTTTTTTTACCTGCTCGTATCCTATGAGATATGTCAACTTTTGCGTGACCATGTACGGTGCATATTCGGGGATCGCAAAGGGCCAGTGTTATTTGTGCTTTGAGATTCGTGCAGAAGCTGCCCTGGCAGTCTCTGGCTCTCTGCCCGATTTCTTTAAAAAAAAATGATTCGTGCAGAACGTATTTAAACGGTTGGGATTTTTCCAAAAAACATTCAAAGTTGAGATATAGATGCAAAATCGCAAAATTAGTAATACTAGTCAAAGGCCTCGCTACGCTTCGGCAAATTTCTCCAATGTGAAGAAGCATATAAAATACTATACAAAAACAGCATATAAAGAACTTATGAACAGTGATAATGAATAAGTTGCGAGAACATAATAAAAACTGTACAACAAAATAAATTTCATAAATAGTTGACATAATTATGTTCGAATGCTACAAAAGCTGTACAATTTGTAATCTCAAGCAAAATAAGCTAAGATTGGTCTATGGACTATGTTTGGAATAAGAAATTTATAAAAGCATTGCATTCCTTTCGGTAATAGTTACAAACACAGTTTTTTGTTTTAGCAAAATGTGTCGAAGTATTTTCTTGATAGACAACTAAATATGTTAAACTCCTTGTGTACGTAGTTGCGTTTCAGCTATCCTTCCTTTTCTTTCCATTGTTGTTCTCATAGTACTCGGACTTTTTTTTCCTCTCCTTGTGTCAATCTTTTTAGACGCGCCTCTATAATTTTCACTCATGACCTAGATAAGCGTCAAATAAGACTCAACAAATTAATTGAGGTACTGAAATTAAAAAAATATATATAACATCAATGAGAATTGATAATAGCCTAAATCAACGTCAAGTAAAACTGAGAAATTAATTTGAGGAACTCATTACTAACTAAAAAGCTATATTTTCTAAAAGGTTTGATAATAACCTAGGTCAGCAGTAAGTGAAATCTATGGGAAAAAAAACTACGGTTCTCGTCTCTAATTACAACAATATTTAACAGATTGCTGAAAAATATATTTAATTGCATAAACTCTATACAGATAGAGACGCATATACAAATAGAGAAATGAGTATTTGCAACAGTTTTGAAAAAATACACTAAGCTTTCTTATTAATTTCAACATGTTTTTTCTCAAATTAAAAAAGGTTAGAAAGGTACCTTAATAATTCTAGACAAAGCGAAGGTGTTGTATATGTATTGCCGAAGATTGATGTTTAAACTGCAAAAGAAGAAAGCAACAAAGAATTAAAAAATGTGAGTACATAAAGAGTAATTTGTACCAAGTCAGTTAGGATTAATTACTATAAAGCTGTTTAAAGAATATAGAAAAACATATGCAGTGTAGCAGCATTTACCGGGGCACATTTTATCATACCAGACGACAATGTCTATGCTCGTTGTCAATGTTTATTTCTCCAAATCCAGCAACCTATAACCAGCACTGATTATTTTGTTAGTTTTGACTATTACTACTGCAGAAGGACATTATAGTATAGTAGAAAATATTAGTAAAAGAAAGATTAAACTTAATTTTAAAATGAGACAAGAGAAAATTTCAAAATAAATAAATAAATTAGATAATAATTTGAAATTTAATTTATTTTCTACATTTGTGAGAATTAAATTTTTTGACGTGCTTTCAAATTGCCAAAATCTGCCAACATTTTTTCATTTATACATGTGAAGATAGAAGTTTTGTGTATTGGGTGTGAAGCGGAGAAACATGAAGTAGAGGATGAATTGGATTTCAAGATGCAGTGCTAATTGACATAGAACTGCACAATCCATTTATTTATTCTTATGTATTGTGCTTTTCAGCCAAATTTTAGATCATGAAATACGTAATTTGAGAAAAAAATATTAAAAAAGTAGAATCAGTTGTAATTAACAATATATGTTTTGTTAACAACTGATTAATAGGCACACCTAAACACTTTCTTATCATTTGTCCCGATACATTCATATAACCAACCCATATAGAACCAGTAAAAAATCATTCGGAACCTAATTCATCCAGGGTTTCTATTCTTCTCTTCTTCTTTTTTGTAGCATATATATAAATTAACAAAAATATATACACTCATCCTAACTATGGTCTTGTATCTAGCTAGCATAAAGAAATTATCAGGTTTGATTTTGGAGAACTTTGATTAATTATCAGTACCACATCTAATTGTTACACTATAAAGGTTGAAGACTATGACTGGTCTTAACACGATGACAATTATCAGGTTATTTATATAATAGGAAAACATCGCATAAATTACTGGGGTTGAAGAATAATCCTTCATGTCGGTGTTTGTCGAAAGCTCACTTTACTCATCATATAACAAAAGGCAGATAAGTTTAGTTTGGCCACAGTTATAGAAAAATCATCAGAACAATAATCGTATTTGTTTTGCATTATAGTATAAAATCTGGGTACAATTAGTATATTAGTTTAGTTTACCAAAATGCATTTTTTCTTTTACCAAAGCTAAAAATCTCATCCCTTGTATATATCTAATCAAACATGCATCTATTTGGTACAACTGGTCCTAACGTTAGTGTACTGGTACGCATCTCATCTCCTCTACGCATTGTTATCAATCATATACTGTTCCATTACTAAATCAATCCAAAACTTGAAGAAACCAACTTCTTGCTCCAGAAATCTCATGTGTTACCTGTAATTCGTAGACATGATCTTCTAGCCTTTCTTCAAGGCACTTCTACAGCACCTCTGAGCACTCTCACAGACTGACGGTGTTGTCAGCCTCAATCCGCAGAACGACCACTGCCATCATCAAGATTAACTCATCCTAAGAAAATTGCCTAGTTGTAAAAAAATAACACAAAAGAGGTAATCCTGGGAAAAAAACCACAGTAATTCAGTACATCACTGGTTATCTATCTGTTCAATTTTGATCAAGTCTTACACCACAACACGACAGCCCCACAAAATTATCCGACAACAGAAAGAGGGGGATGTGGGGGACGACAATTAGCCTCAATTTCTCCTCACAACAATTATTTAATTAATACAATATTCCCACTATCTATCTATATAATTAACTTTTTAATTGAGAAATTAGAAATGAAAAAAGTTTTAAAAATTGCAATACAGGGATCAAAATTTTCTTTTTTCACGGGTTCCATGTAGCAAGTAAAATTTGTAGTGTCATCTAACTTGATGTTGGTGGTTAGTTTTTTCTATTCTAAAGAAGATACTTAAAGCTTTGGTGAGATTAACACCTCCTTACTATTTCTTTAGTAAATAATAAAGAAATTCAAAGACAGTTAATCGAGACCGAAGTTTCTCTTTTCCTGGAAAAAAAAAATTTAGCTTCAAAGAAGAAATAATGTAAGAATTAAGAAAGCCAACCTTGTCCTTGCTAAGAAGCTTCGGACGACCCGGAGATTGCATGAAAAAGACAACGGAAAAAGCAAGCGTCAAGCAATTTTTTCAGAAGAGAGATGGAGGAGAGAAGATCATATTTAAAATCGAGAGAAGAGAGACGGAGAAGAGGAGGTGGTATTTTTTGAGACCACGGTAAAAGCAAAGGAGGACATTCTTTTAGAACAGCGTAAATGAAGGATGAAGAAGACGGTGGCAAGTTCTGGAAAAATTAACTACGGTGGAAAATGGGACTTCACTTGTCAGTGGGTAATATCTACAGAGATAAACCATTAACCGTCCAAAATAAATCAAACGGTGGAGAAATGGGATGACACTGTAGATGATACTGTTCATCTACAGTAACCGGACATCCCAAATTATATCTATAGATAGATATGCCGAGCCAAAGCTGATTTCTACTTTTTCTTGAGTTAGATAAGCGCGGTAAAAGAGTAAAAGACAAATTGCGTAAAGAGAATCAGAGATCTAATCAACTCGTACTTAATCGATTAGCGCGAAAGTGGGGGACACGTGCCCGGTATTTAAATCAGATAGAGACCCAACTTATAAGCGGATTTTTTTTTTATTTACCATTCAGAAAAATCAAAATTAATTAAAAACCATCCAGTTTGACTTTCTATCACAAATACCACCCCCGTACAAGCCTTGTGCGCACCCGAAAACACGGAAACGCACAATGCTTGTGCGCACCCAAATTTTTATTTATTTATTTATTTTTGAAAGATTGGTAGAAGCTACCAAAGTACCACCCGACAAAACTGGGAACGCACAGTGCTTGTGCGCACCCACTGGTCTGCACAGGAGTTTGCGCGGGTGCGCAAGGGGGGTTGGCCGGGTGCGCACAAGGGTTGTGCGAACCCGTTTGAAACCGTAATTTCTCCGTGGACCGTCGGGTGCGCGAATTCTTTGTGCAGATCCGTGTTCGGGTGCGCATAATGGTTGTGCGGGGGTGGTATTTGTAATAGAAAGTCAAACTGGATGGTTTTTAATTTATTTTGATTTTTCCGGATGGTAAAAAAAAAAAAAATCCGACTTATAAGATTCCTAGACAAGAATTCGTTCCCTATTTAAAATTTTCCTCCTTTCTTATTGGACAAAATCTTTTCTTCCGCCTCTTCCACCTTATCCGGTATTCTACGCATAGTCTAAACTTCACGAATGCTACTTCACACCATATTCGACGCACGTCTTTTTATCTTTTCATATTGACACAAAAAGATACCTTGGTTTTTTTATTTATATAGAAAATTAAATTCACCTGCTGTAGTGTACTACTATATACTAAAGCTGTGTTGGGTAAAAAATTAAAAAGTGAAGATAACCAAGGATTATCTTTGTCATAACTCATGATGAAATAGAAATTAGTGTCTCGTCAAACAAGATGTAAATAATTCTTTGAATGGACATAGTTGATAGGTGCCTTACACATTAAATTTCACAAGACCCCAACGTTTCGCTTGCTTCATTACGTATCTAGAAAAGAATTCTATACTTCCCTAACACATAACAGCACGATTTTCCCAGAAAATAGCGTTAGTGTTAAACTGTTAATTGTTAAAACAAGTGGGGCCAGCATCAAATCAAGAAACAAGTGGGGGGAATCTGTGCTGAGCTCAGCTTCCTCGCACAATCACTGATTTACTTGATCGACTTCTGTTATAGGTTCATTTTTAATTTATTTCACGCCTACTGATTGGTTGATCATTGATGTGCCATGTTTACCAAATTTCTCTCTCCTCTAGTAATTGATTCTCTATCTTTATTTAATTGTGTTACATTATTCCTTCGCATCAGCCATGCACGCTCTCAACATCTTATTTTTTATGATTACTTGCTTATATATTATTAGTAGATTTTTTTGTTTTGCAGAAGTCACAAAACAGAAGAAAATGTAATTGGTCTGATGCATTATGATACGCGAACTGTTAATTTGTTTTTTCACAAAATGAACTCATTGACTCACATGTCACATGTGCGCGCGCTGGGCAGAGGCAGAAATTTATTAAATAGAGATCATTTTTTTTAATAAGAATTGTGAGTGAGAGAAAGGGGGATAATATAAAATAAAAGTGGCACATGTGAGTTTTTTTATTAAAATAGTTTTAAAATGCTAGAAATTCACAAAATTATACACAAATAATTCTTGTTTAAAAGAATAGAGGATAATACTCAATAGTGTAAAATTTCACAAAAAATATAGGAGTCAATTTCTTAAACATTTAGCATTTTACTATAAATTATAAAATAAAGATCTACTTCATTACTAGTTTTTATTTTTAAATGGAGATCAATAGACATAATTTTATACTAATGCCTTCGCCTCTGTATATATGCTTAGAACAAAAAAAAAAATTAAACATATATATCACAAATATAATCATATATTATTAGCACTGGATTTTTTTTGGAGAAAAAAAGTCTTTACATAATTATATTGTTTTTTAGTTAACAAAATACATTGTCAGTAATTTGGAAACAAGATGCAAGAAAATTTTCTGAAATTGAAAAAAAAAAAACTAGAATGGAGTCCAACCATTAAAACTTTTGTCGGTCTGAGATTTTACGACCTTATGTGATTGTATTCTAGAGGTCCAAAGAGGAACAAATAATTAGGGCAGATTATTAGAAATTTTCGGTCTAAACTAATATACCTATCTTTGTAAATAATAGTTCTTTTTTCATATACAAACAATAATAATTCCTGCAAAAGAAAACGCTTAAAAGTTTAAACAGATGTATATTAAAAAGGTCATGTTTGGTTGTGGAGTAAAGTTACTCCGCATTAAATTTCTTATTCTGAGCTAAGATAGATTAAAATAATCCTATTTGATTGGAGTTTGGTAGAGTAAACTAACAAAGAGAGATAAATTATAACATGATGTTACTCTAACTGCAGAACCCATATGTGTAATAACTCAAATGTTACTTCATCTTACTCTTTCAAATTTACTTCTTGTTTGACTCCTTAAAGGTGGAGTAGAGCGTTTACTCCACCACTTACTTCACAATTAAATATGACCGATAGGTAGTCCTAGTGTTTACCAAATGGTCCAGTTCGGTCCGGTCCGATTCAAATTCAGCCGGTTCACGGTTCCCACGGTCCACGGTTCTACATGGGTCGGGTCCGGCGGTTCTAGCTTGAAATAGTTGGCTCAAAACCGTACTAGAACCATGGTCCAAATTCACACAGTTTGGTCCGGTTCTAGGTCCGGTCCGGTTCGGTCCGGATAGGTCTACGGTTTTTTTTTTTTTAATACCTTGGTAAGATTTTTTTTTTTTAAATGCTGCAGGCTATTTTTTTATTCAAAATAAATCTAATATGAATAAATCTAACACGAATAAGTCTCTGACTCTCTGTAGTGCTCATTTAAAATGCTGTTGCTGTGCGTATAAAAAAAATTAATAAATGCCGTTGCTTATTTCGTAGGTATGCCAAGTTCTTGGTTCTTCTGTGGCCATTTCTTAATTTGAACATTAACAATGTTATCATATATATATATATATATCAGAAGATTAGCCAGACCAAGATTCCAATGAATTTTTAAATACTAAATTATAAGCAGAAGCTGCTGCTTGCTGAGAATGACACAAAACAACAAGGTAGAATACTTTAAATTAAACCGAACACAGATTATTCCATTTGATGATGAAAAATATTTGTACCTTGCATGTATGTTCTATTTGATGATGAAAGTATATATTTTTTTAGATAATTTACATTTGATGATGAAAAATATTTATACCTTGCATCTATGTTACATTTGATGATGAAAAATATTTAGTATATATATTTTTTTAGATAATTTATATTTGATGATGAAAAATATTTATACCATGCATTACTAAAAAATAATAACTCCGAAAACTGTATACTTACATGTCTGACAGTAACTGTTCTTATGATTATTTAAAAAAAGAAAAAATAATAAACACTTTGTATACTAGACAAACACTTGTGTATTTAGATATAAATTGCATGTATGTTAAATATAAAATCAGAGTAGGCGTAGAAAATCAGAGTTGGTGCAATAATTGAGTTTAAGTCCGGTTCTACACGGTTAGGTCCGGTTTTGTCATGGTTTCGGTTCTCACGGTTCACGGTTCTTGTCGGGTCCGGTCTAATTCAGTTCTAGTCCAAAATAGCAGCTAAAAACCGTTCTAGAACCTTAAATTTAATCGGTCCGGTCCGGTACAGTTTTGAACCTCAGTCCAGTTCGGTACGGATGAGCTCCACGGTTCCCACGGTCCGGTTCTTGAACCCCCGGTTTTTTTCAAAACACTAGGTAGTACTAGCTCATTTCTCTTGTAATGTTTTCAATTTGGTTCATTAATTGCAAAACTACAAATGAGGTACTTTGCACGAGACACTCATGCTCAATATTACTTTCTCAAGAAAGTAAGCAAATTTAAGTTAGCTAATATTAAAATTTTCTTTGTATAAAGTAATAGTGTTTTGGGTACAATTCCGGATATTCAGATCAATTTTTTAGATAAAACAGGGTATTTACAAAAAGATTGGGCTTTACGCCAGCAAATCCGCCTGGCACATCCACCCGGATCTATGTCAATTATTAATATATTATGCTATTTATGGTTAAGGGGCATTTTCTGTCGAAGGTTAAATAAAATAAAAGATAAATTATCTTCTTCTTTTTTCTTTCGTTCCCCGGTCTCCGGATTTGCACGCAATCCTTTTTTTTCCTTGAGATAAAAGATGAGAATAAACCTTTTAATTTAATATTTATTAAAAATCTTTAATAAAATTTATGGCGATCTTTTATACGGAGGATTTGCCTCAGCCACTAAATAATAAATTGGTTCTCATATTTTCCTACTTTCCATCTTTTCTTTTTCAGCAAGTATGTTTTTTCCGGCATTTTTATTCATAACCAAAAAAAAATAAAAAATATTATTAATAACCCGACTCCTGAAGATTTTCCACCCATACCCAACCCGCCCCCCATGGGGCGGTTTACCCCCCCCCCCCCCCCCCAACCCGCCCCCCAGTGGGGCGGTTTAGTCAATTTTTTTTTTAAATACCCTCCCTCCCTAAACCAAACCCTACCCGCCCCCCCACAGCCCCCCCACCCGAAACCACCCCCAACCCGCCGGTTTTGGCCCAAAAACGTCGTTTTTTCGTCCCGAACGCGACATTTCGCATCTCTCAGCCGTTCCCGACCCCCCCTCTCTCTCTTCCGCCCTCTCCCTCTCTCCCTCTCTCTACCCGCCAACCTCTCTCTCTCCATTTCATTTTCATTTTTTCGTCCCGTCACCGCCGCGCCGTCGCTCCGAATTCATTTTCGGGTATAAAGTTATTTCTTTAACTTGTTTATAAATTATTTAGATTTTTATAAATTATTTGGAATTTTGTATAAATTATTCGAAATTACGGGATTTATATGAAATTGTTAGAAGTTGCGGGATTTGCTTGAAATTGTTGTTATTGAATTTAGTAGAAATTGATTGGAATTGTTTAGGGTTGTTAGAAATAGTTTGAAATGTTTGAAAAATGGTAGAAATTGTTAGAAATTGTTAGAAATTATTAAATTAGAAATGTTAGAAATTGGAATTGTTAGAAATTATTTGATTGGAATTGTTAGAAATTAGTTGATTGGAATTGTTAGAAATTAGTTGATTGGAATTGTTAGAAATTATTTGATTGGAATTGTTAGAAATTATTAGAAATTGGAATTGTTAGAAATTATTTGATTGGAATTGTTAGAAATTATTTGATTGGAATTGTTAGAAATTATTTGATTGGAATTGTTAGAAATTATTTGATTGGAATTGTTAGAAATTATTTGATTGGAATTGTTAGAAATTAGTTGATTGGAATTGTTAGAAATTAGTTGATTGGAATTGTTAGAAATTATTTGATTGGAATTGTTAGAAATTATTAGAAATTGAAATTGTTAGAAATTATTTTATTGGAACTGTTAGAAATTATTTTATTGGAATTGTTAGAAATTATTTTATTGGAATTGTTAGTTGCGGGATTCGCCAACTATGGCCGTTTTATTTTTTCTAATAACACAAAATAAAATATTTTACTTTTTCTTACAGCCGCGAAAAACTTGATCTGAAAAATATTGATCCGGATTATATATTTTTCTATCTAATTTCAAAGAAACATATAAAAAATTTCTAAATTACAACTTTTTTCAAAAAAAATTTGAGCCGGTTTGGGCAGTTTTGACAGAATTTTGTTTTGATGGGCAAAGTTGGCGAAATGTAAGTTTCGATGGACATGGATAAAAATGACGGATGTTTTGGCATAGACAATGAGATCACACTAAAAAAAAACAATTATTGTTATCTATCCATATCATGTATTATGTATTCAAATCTTTATTTTAAAAATTCAAGTAATAAATTCAATCTGCTCAAACAAACATAATATTACAAAACAATTATTGTTATCTATCCATATCATGTGTTATTGTTAAACTATTCACAAATCATAAAATCCATCGTATTAAAAATATAAACAAATACATAATATTACAAAATACATAAATTATAAACATAATTATAAATAATCCATCATCGCAATCGCAAAAAAAAATAAAAATAAATAAATAAATAGTAAACCGCTCCCCAGGGGGCGAGTTGGTGGAGGGGTAAACCGCCTCCTGAGAGGACGGTTTGGGCATGGATAAAATTATTTTGGGAAAGCGGTTATTAATAATATTTTATATATTTTTTTTGTTATGAATAAAAATGCCGGGGACCAAGTCAGACAGCACAAATAAAAATTAAATCAGACATCAGCATAGTTATTCCACATCACGACAAATTTAAGCCTCTTTTTCTACTTTCTTTCACCTTTCTCAACTACACCGTCGGATCAGAACTTAACCATATGTCAAAATCTAACGGGGACAGGCCTCTCCAGTCAATCAGTACAATTGGAGAGGAGAGCCCAACCAAGCAACTGAGCTGAGGCAAGCCAATTCGGGGCGAAAGAGAGAGGCAGGTCCAGGAACAAGGAACAGAGAGAAATCAAAAAAGAAAAATAACAAATAAGGGAAGAAAAATAAAACAGAGTACGGTACCCCCACCGGGTAAAAAGAAAAGCGGACCAATGATTTGCATTTGGGTATTAGGGGGAGAGAGAGAGTGGGAGAGAGAAAGGAGATAGAGCGAGAGAGAAAGATAGCAGAGGGTTAGTAATTGGTTGCCTGCTTCTTCTTGGATCTGCGCGATTCAGGTTAGAGAGACAGAGAGAGTTTATATTGGGAGCTCCCATCAGCAAAGGTGAGAACTTTGAATAACTGTCAAAACGACTTTGTACTTCCATTTTCTTATTTGGCTCTTGTAATAGTTAGATATTCTCTGATTGCGCTGTTCCACGCTCTCCCATTTGAGATGTAAATGTTTAGATATTAAAAAGATACGATGATCCATCCTATCCATCTCTTTTTCCGAGAACTTTGAACTGTTTGTCTTTCTCGTTTTGCATTTTGATAATGCGTATTAAAATATTTATTTAACTCTTTGCTTTTGTAACCAAAAAAGAAAAATTATCAACTTTAGCAGTCTACATTTATGAGCTGGGTTCTCATTGCATTTGTTATTTATGCTTTGACCTTGCTACTAGTCTCATTCTTTTTTTTTTGTGTTGTAGCTTCATAAATTTATCTTAACCTTTATATTTTGAATCTGCAAAAGAAAGGAGTGGACATTTTAGTTTGATGGCTTTCGTGAAAGACTGAATTTTAATTGAAGGGTAATTTTATTGTGAAACTCTTCCTCCAGAAAGCTAAAGATTACTGATCGGATTAAATTACCCTGTAGGTATATATGGATCCAGAAAAGCAACCTGCTTGGTGTTATACTGAACTATTTATACATATTTTATTTTTCCTGTGATTTCTAGATAGACCGAATAAGGCGACAACATTCCCTAATTTTTAATTTCTGTAACCGACTTCAATTCTTTTACATATGAAGCTTGAACTTCAATTTCTTACGTTTATCCTTTTTAATTAAGATAATAGAAGATTAGGACTAGTTATCTGACTTCAATTTGATAATTTGTAGCATTGAGAAAATTAAAGAGACAATTAGTAAAAATGAGCAGCCAAAGAATTCTGACCGTAAAGGATATCAGCTCTCCAGAAAGAATAAGCCACTCATGCCAAACCTCGGCACCACCTTCCTTTCACAACCTATTCAAATCACAGCACAAGACCAGCTTGTCTGACAACAAGAGTCTATCTTCGACCAGTGAATCTTCTTCCGATAAAACCAAACTCTTCAGCTTCAAAACTCTCCACAAACCCATTATGTTGACTGATCCAGAAAGCCCGATTTCTCAAGCGTCTCATCCCAATTTCTCTGACCCAATCTTCTCTCGCTCTTCCACTTTCTGTACCAGTCTGTATTCTTCCACTTCCACAAGCCCAGAACCATGCAAGCATATGAGCAGTTTGCCGTTTTTACCCCATCCATCTCCATTGCCTAAACCTGAGCAGCGGCAACAACAATCTTTAATCTTCAATGGAGATGGTACAAGTAGTGAAAAGGTGGTTGGGTTTGTTGAAGATGAGCAATCTGATGATGAGGTGAAAGATTTTCTGAATTTAAGTGGAGGAGATGCCTCAGATGCCAGTTTCCATGGTGGTAGTTGCGCCAAGAATAGCTCAGCACTGAGTGAACAAATGGAATTTCAGATCTTGTCCGAGCAACTTGGAATTACTATTACTGACAACGAGGAGAGTCCTCGCTTGGAAGTAAGTTTCTGCATCTTAGTGTTAGTTTCTTCCTTTTTCCTGATTAGATTTGTGTTTATCGATGATATCCACCTTGGAATACATATAGGATATTTATGAGGTGCCACAACAAGCAGCCTCTTTAGAAGTTTCGCCAGCTTGCAACCAGCCAGAATCAGGAGCCGTTGAGGAGCCAAAAGGGTCAGTTGTGAAAGTCCAAGTAAGCACCACCCGATCTGCTCCATCATCATCTGGGTCTGCAAATTGTGCAAATAATAAAACTAGGCTAAGGTGGACTCTTGAACTCCATGAACGTTTTGTTGAGGCTGTTGCCAAGCTCGATGGGCCTGAGAGTATGAATTCTTGTGTTTCATCTTTTTGTATTTGTTAATGCTTGGAAGGTTAAAGCTAAATATTTTGTATTTGACTTATTGTTGGTATAAAATTGAAATTGCAGAGGCAACACCAAAGGGAGTGCTGAAGCTCATGAATGTGGAGGGTTTAACAATCTATCATGTCAAGAGTCATTTGCAGGTTATAATCTTAATATTTTTTTCCAGATTTCATGGAAAAAGGATTACTTATTTTTTGCAGATTCACTAATACTATGTAAAATCACGTGCAGAAGTATCGGCTGGCAAAGCACTTTCCTGAGACAAAAGAAGGTATGTATTGTGCTGTATTCTGGTATTACGTACAGATGAACTAAACCTGGTATAAACTGCAGTGCATTCTACATTACTGACCTTATGTGAAATTAGTTGAACTCAGAATAATTTTTTTTATGAATTTCGTACTTTTCTGAGCTTCTATGTAATATCTAATACAATGCAATTCTTATTTATAAAGACAAAAAGACATCCTCTTCTTCTTCAACTTCAGAAGATAAGAAGCCTCTGCCAGTAACTGATGCAAATGATAGTGGCAAGAAAAGGTCCTCTCTATCTTATTTTGCATCAAGCTTACTTAGCAACTTTGCATTTGAGTTCAGTTCTAATTTCTGCATCTCTTTAAATTTTTAGGAACCTGCAAGTGACCGAGGCTCTCCGCATGCAAATTGACGTTCAAAAACAGTTACATGAACAACTCGAGGTCTGTTCGAAAGTTTCATTATCCTTACATTCTGGTTTAAATATATATGACCTCTTTAAGTCGACTGCTAAAAGAGATGGCATGGTTTACTAATCACAAAACAGATACAGAGGCAGCTGCAGTTGCGCATAGAGGAGCATGCGAGATACTTGCAGAAAATTCTAGAAGAGCAGCAAAAGACGAGCAATTCCTTAGCCTCCTCTATCAAAATTCCCTCTGCTACAACAGAGCTCCAATCCCAATCCCCATTGCCTGACAACAATGAAACCACTCAGGGAACGAAAAAGCATAACATTGCTGACTCTGGCAATGATTGCGAGCGGCCAAAGGAAGATAACAAAAGGCCTAGGCTTGAAGCTGACGAGCTAAACCAGCAGGAAAAGAACTCATAATTTCTTCAAGCTTTATACATTTGTGCCGCACGAGGATAATGCTTCTACGTCAGTGTACTGTTGAAACTTTAAATTTTCTGTTTATTTTCTCATGTCATCATCATTGTTTTGCATTTTTCGCTAGGGTAGGTGATTATATTAGTAGCTACTGTATATATTAGTTAATCAGTCAGTCGTGATAAGGGAACAACTACATGCCAATTATGGGTTGCCTTTGGATTTATTTGCTAGCGTAATCAATTTGTCTGAGTTCAAGTCTCTCCTTTGTACCATGTATGTGTCGCATCCAACTCAAATGATAATTTCTTTAATGTATCTATGGGTAATATACTGGCAATGAAAGGTTAACTGAAGCATAAAGGCAAAGAGAATGACAGTGCAAAAGAGAGTAGCAGTCTCAAATATTTTAAAATTGAGTTCCATCATCCGTCCTATCAGCACACACGTTGGTATCTGCATGCAATATTCTAATTTAGCACATTATAATAGAAGCTCTTCTCTCTGAAATGACTAATCAGCTACTTCTTCAGTATCCATAAAAAAAAAAGAGCCATTATTGAGAAGCCAATACTGCATGATCATTGTTACTTCTCCAATTGGTTATCAGTATATTTGTTTTCTTTATATAAATGTGGAAGATCTCACCGATTTCATTGAAATCATAGTGTTAAATGAGATAGCAGCAAGTCTGAAACCTACTCATGTTACAACAGGAACCTACAATTACTTGTCCAATGATTACAGCAACAGAAGCACTAACTGACTGACTGACTGACTAACATAAAGCAGTTGAAACTAGGTTCGGTTTATTTAGACTACAAAAGGAGGCCCATGCTTCATACAAGAAAAACAAAAGAAAGCCCATGGGCCTTCTCCAGCATAAAGCATGTTCAAATGGTTCAGTTTATTTGATTTTCAACCAAACTGAAAAATTTCAGTTTAAATGGATCGATTCTGAATTTTTAAATTATTTCGGTTTAAATGGATCGGTTCGGTTTAAACTTTTCAAAACTGATTAAACTGAACCGGACAAATTATAATGATGCAAGCATGTTTTATATTTTGTCTGCTTCAATCAATGTTTCCTTCCTTCCATTTTAGTATGGATATTCATGAATATCTACATATTTTGTATGGAATTGAATAATATTTGTAATATTATCTTAATATTTATTTCTATATAATTATTAATGTATTGGTGTATGTATTGAGTTTCGATTTTTTGAAATTTAGTCTCTTATTCGGTTCAACCGGACAAACCGAAATTTAATTCGGTTTAAACGGTTCGGTTCTTATTCAGTTGGCCATTTTAATTTGATTCGTTTGATTCGGTTTTAAAAAATCGAAATAAAATTTTTGCATATTTTTTTCGGTTTCAACCGAGCCAACCGTTTGAACACCTCTAGCCGAAACTAAATGAAAATATCAGATGCAACTAGAGAGTCTGAATAACCTGAAACATTATACTAGAGATGAGACACACTTGAGTGAGAGAATTTGATCCGAGTTTGTGATGAAATTTTCTCGGTTTTAGGCTGGAGAAAGCCCATGGGCCTACTTTTGTTTTTCTTGTATGAAGCATGGACCTTTTTTTTCTACAACAGTGATTGTTTTTGGATTGCTAAGATGATGTGTCAATTGCTAATATAATTGTTGGGATGTAATACACTTTCTAAATTAGCAAATTGGATTTAAAAGAAAACTATTGTTTAATGACACGTGGCATTAATTGTAATTTATAATTAATTAATTGTTGGAATAGAGTGATTTAGAAATTATAAGTTTCTTTAATTGCTAAATTTAGTAACGTGGCCAATTTTAATTGCTAAACGTTCTGTGGAATGGAGATGCTCTTAGTTTTATTAAAGGATCGAGTCATCTAGTAAATTTCTTGATCAGAATAACGTGTACAACCAAAAAAGAAAGAACCAGAAGAATAAAGCGATACAAGGAATGCAATATTAGAAACATCCATGAATAATTAACAGGGGATAATTCATCATTATGGACTGCAGCCTGACTGCTGCTTGATGCAAAAATTTTGGACGTGAAATATGGGCTATATGGACCAATAAAAAGAGGCCGTCAAGGCTACTCTAGCCCAAAATCAGGTTAAAAGCCCGTGATTGTTAAAAAAAGTCGGGATAAAATTGATTTATAATGGACAACATTGAAACTGAATCTTTATTGTGCCCGGTTCTAATCCATTCTGAGCCGACAAACATATTTTCTTTTGAACTTACCTTACTTCCCGAGGAAGCTTTGGTTCTTTTATATTTTTGCATGGCATTTTTACTTTCTTTGATATTGCATTTATCCTATGTGGTGCTCTACTTTTTGCTTATTTATTTTGATAAATGCATGCTTTGCGCCTATCTCATCAAGTTATGTGGAGACAAATTGGCAATTTGATAAATGCAATCGACAAACAGGCACAACACTTGTAGAAAATAACAAAATAAAATTGTAGCTGTGTTTTCTAATTTAGATATAAATATTGCAACAACAATCCAATGCACGGGCCTTAATCCAAAATTCCAACACTGCTGGCATGTAAATAGCAAAAAAAGATTGATAATTTGGTTCCTAATGCTTATAAGAAACTTGATCCTTTCATATCATTTGTACGAACATACAAACAGTAGAATTGTGAAAGTATCCTCTGTTTTGTATTACATGTGGAATATATATGATTGTCATTATCATTCAACAATATATTACACTGTATATTCATCAGAAATGCCATTCTCCGTTCCTTTGTGTTGCACATATCATAAACCTGTGCATTGTTTCTCTATTTGTACTAATTATCATCAAAATCTTTTCGACGATGCACAACATTGTACACCACACAGAATGGTGTACATGATAAGCACTATGATTTATACTTTTAAAACCTTCCGTTACTATAAAATGCTTGACCACCAAGCATAGCGCCGCGTGTCCGTATTAATAATGATCGTCATTGTGTACACGCAATAAACAGCTGTGCGTCACGCGCAAGCCAATATTAGGGGTGTCAATGGGTACGATACGGGTAGGGTGGAAGCATTTTCATACCCATACCCACTAAGAATTGACCTTACCCATACCCTACCCTTACCCGTTAAGAATTTGTCTTACCCTACCCTACCCGTACCCGTTAAGATTAGTGGATAACGAAACGGTAGCGGGTGAATAATGAATAACACTAATATAATGATTTTATTATTTTTACAAATATACTATCAAAACTCATCAGGTCATACATATGCAATCACAATTACTAATATAAAAATCAAAATACAAATATGCAATCAATTTTAACTAATAACTTTTTTATAAAGAAAAAAAAAATCAATTATCTCTTCTAACAAATTCAAAATTCAATTCGTTAATTAAATAATAAAACATTCAAATAAAAAAAGTAATATATTTAATATTATATTCATCTTACACCAAAATGCATACATTTTCTCATGAATTAACGTTGATACAATGATATGAGAAACATAAAATTGAATATAATATTTATATATCTATATGTAATTATATTTTATAATTACCCGTTACACAATGGGTACGAAATAGCCTTTACCCGTACCCATACCCGTTTAGCTAACGAAAAAAAATTCTTACCCATACCCATACCCAATAAGCTAACGAAAAAAAATCCTTACCCATACTCGTCTTATCGAATACGATACGGGTAGGGTAAATGGATAAACGGTTTTCATTGACACCTCTAGCCAATATGTACTTATGAGTTATGACATGGGAAATTAATGAGATTTACATTACATTTTATACTATATTAATCTTGCTCATCTACTACTTTGAATGATAAATTTCTTTTGGTTTGGTACCAACAACTTTTCAAAAATAAAATTTTATGAAATAAATTAATGAATATAAATGCTGTGTGAATAAATTAATATTGAGAAAGCACTCAAAGGTGTTATTTTTAGCTAGAAAGAACAGTTTCTGATAACCGGTTAGAGCATTATTCTTTATCACCTATATATATTAATGTAAGATTACACAATAAATCTCTTTTAAAATATCTTCTTCCTGCAAGGAAATTAAATAGAGAAAATTTCCATTTTGTTTGCATTTCTGATGATGTGTTGAAGTGCTATTCTTTCGTAGCGGCACCAAAGCAACGTCATTTAATTTTAACAGAAAAAAGGAAGACAAAATCCAAACTTTAAGCGTAAACGTGCATGGGCATGCACGTGAGGCAGATCCCATACATACATACATATATATTTTTTTTAATTAAACGTGCTCGCGGTTTATATTTATTTAATTATGAATGGATTTAAACTTCGCTGGGAATCGAGTGGACTGGGAGACAATATGCTTATTTATTTTAAAAACAGTAAAAATCGGGGTGTGATTTAAAAAATTACCCTCTGTTGTCGTTTTGTAACCCGATAAATCTCACTCCGTTTAAACTCCCCAACTCTTTTCTTCTCACCACTACAGAGTACAGACAGACACCCCCTCTCTCTCCCCGACCCTTCTTCTCCGGTTTCCTTGTCAATCAAAAGAGCCCCCAAGATCTCGTGTTGTATTTGCGCGACTCGAGGTACCTTCTCTTACATAATATTATTCATTTATTTATTTATTCCCTTACCTTTTTGTTGTATAAGAAGATTTATCCCTTAAAATTTGAATTTCTTTTCCTTTGTATAACAGTAAGCATTGTTTTGATTTTTGATACACTTTATGCAAATACCGTAATTTCTCCGCAACTACAATTCTTAATTTTGTGTGTGCTGCAGTAAATATCATAGATATCTCTAAGACACAAATTCCACTGTTTCTACAAAAAAAAAAAAAAAAAATTAAGAAGAGAAATCTTGCTGAGGCCTGAGGGTATTCTCTACAGTTGGAAATTATTAATCTATTTGTTCATGAAAAGCGTACGTATTAGGGGTCTAAGTGAGCAGAGGTTTTAGTCCCAATGCAACTGGTGTTATGACCAGGCGATTTTAATTGATGGCTATTTTAAAGAACAATTGTGCTGGAAATTTGATGAGCAGTACACTAGCCTTAAAATTAAAACTTTTTTTTTTTTTTTGAAAGCTTGGTAGATGCATTAAAATTAAAACTTAAAAACAGAATTGCGATTTAATTAGGATATAATATGCACTTGTACACCTCACTTATTTTGGTATTTATTCTGATTTTGTCTTGTATTATGATCCAGATATGTTTACTGATTCAGTGTCACTTGGCATTTGTGGTGTATCAACTATCAACTTATTATAGTTATGTTTTATGTGTTACATGCTTATCTTGTGCATATACTTGTTAAAAGTCTACTCGACCCGAAATTGGCAAATTACAAAACCCAGGAAACCCCCCTACTCCTGTCTTAAGGTACACTGTTTCTCCACTTCCCTCTATTGTGGCAGCCCATCCCCTGTTTGCTTTTTCAAAACAATTTAGATATGGATGCATTGTTATTGACTTATTGTTGTCATATACAAAATTATGAATATGTTTTATCAAATTTATATTTAGATATGAATAGTTTTCTTAGCAAGTTGTGTTAAGAGTAAAGCTAGCACCAAGAAGGCTTGGTGAGCATAACTTCAAAATCTATCGCATCGATTTCAAACAATGATTCCAAACCATTGAAACCGATCTACTACACGAGTGTTGTGTGTACATGCAAAATTTTCAGATTTTCGAATTCATTTAGTACAAAGTCAAGCGGTCAAAAAATGACGAAAAATGAATGCATTAAAATAACTCATAAACCTTCATTTTTTTACTGCTTGACTTTGTAATAAATGAATTTGAAAATTTGAAAATTTTGCATGTACACATATCACTTGTGAAGTAGATCGGTTTCAATGGTTTGGATTCGTAATTTGAAAGTAATCCGATATATTTTGGAGTTATGCTCACCAAGCCTTCTTGTGAGCATAGTGCACGCTAACTTTACTTGTTGTATTAAATAAATCTCCTTGTACATTTTTCCACTTACCAAAAATAAAATGTTTGTAGTTTTGGTAAATTAAATAGAAACAGATATCCATTCGGCCCGACATGCCTAAACCTACCCAACACAATCTGGGGGGATGGCCCAGCCCGAAGATGTCTGGGCTTTGCCCTCTTTTGGTGAAACTTTGACAGACAAGCCTGTTCTCATCTATAGTTTTGGTTAATGACTGCTTTGTCTGAACTACTTTTTAGAAAAGGCTAAAATACATTTGGGTATCATATTATTGGAAGAATAATTTTATCATATATACGAGTTAATAACTGCATGCATGTTTAGCCTCCTATCATGATTGGTCTAGATCAGGCCTTGTTTGTGTGTCATGACCTTTACTGCTTTACACTCATAATTCTCATAGTATACAGGGTCATTTGAAACTATTTTTTATTTTTGAAACATGTGGCATGCATGTGAATAATTTTAAAAAAAAAAGGAATTGAAGGTCACTAATTCTGGGGACAATTACTGACATTATTTTTTTTTTTGTATAGTTGATTGCTTAGGTATAAGTAAGAATTGGAGGAAAATGAGCGGAACATTAGAGGATGAAGATGTGCTAGAGATGGAGAAGCATGGTATGGCTCTTGATGAAGAAAAGGAAATAGTCAAGTGCAACTACTGTGGCCGGGAAATCAGCGGTGGTTTTGTCTGCCTCAGACACCACCTCACTGCATCAGGAAAGGGACTGCATTGTTGCTCTGAGGTCCCCCAAGTTATCAAGTCTCGCTTAAGAAAAACAGAGCGGTTGCGTAAGCAAGTCGACCAGCTAACCCATCCCCACCTTCCCCTTAAACGTCATTTGTCGTTTCCTGCTTCTTCATCCTCTTCTTCTCCTCTCCGTATTAGCTGCCAAACCAACGCAGCACCAACATCTCCCAAGAATGGTAAAAGAATTCTCTCTGAACCTACCACACCTACATGTACACCTGCACGAATGAATGTTGTGGTTGGGATGAAACAAGGTGAAACAATACCTGTTTTCAAAAGAGAAGCTAATGGCGAAGACCTGGTAAATTTTGCGGAGAAAGCAGTTGGTGATTTCTTTCTTGAGGCAGGGGTTGACCCCATCAAGGTAGATCTACCCTCCTTTAAGAAAATGATAGATGCCGCAATAGCAGGCGGGTCTCAGTTCAGGGCTCCATCTTCTGAAGGTATCAGTGGACGGATCCTACAACAGCAGGTGAGAGAAACTTTGGCTCATGCTAACCGCATGAGGAAGTGCTGGAAGGAGACTAGGTGCACCATCTTACTTGACACTTGGGTCGATCAAGCCGGGAGGAGTTTAATTAGCTTTCTGGCATCTTGTGCTCAAGGCACAGTTTTCTTGAGATCGGTAGATGTCTCAGATGACATTAAAGATGTGGATGCCATGTTCTTTTTGATGTGTAAAGTTATAGAAGAGGTTGGTAAGGAGAATGTCGTTCAGGTGATTACGCATGATGGATCACCCCTCATGCAAGCCACAGGTCATAGGGTGACGGAGAAGTATAGAATTTATTGGAATTTGTGTGCAGAATATTGCATTGACTTGATGCTCGGAAAAATAGCTGAGATGGAGCGTGTAAGCCAGGTGTTGGATCTAGCAAAGGCCCTGATCTGTTTCATCTACAGCCATGAGGGTCCGCTGCAACTTTTGCATAAGCACCTCAAAGGTAAAAATCTCATCAAGCCGGGTCGCTGGAGGAATGTCGCACAATTCATGACTTTGGATAGTATTGTTTTACACCGAGATGATCTGACAGGAATGTTTAACTCTCCTTCATGGACCTCTGCCTCATGGGCTTCTATACCCCATGCAACAAATATAGTTGACAAGTTAAAGCGAGATTCCTTTTGGGTTTCTGCCTCTAAAATCTTGAAGGTCACAAACCCCCTAATTGGTGTTCTGAATTTGATAATTGGGCCTGACAAAACCCCCATGGGAACTCTGTATGATGCCTTGGACCATGCCAAGGAGGTGATAAAATCCGGGTTAGGCGGCGAGGAGAAGGTGTTTTCACCTTACTGGAATATAATTGATGATATCTGGGACCACTATCTGCATAGCTCAATGCATGCGGCCGGTTGTTTTCTCAACCCTGCACTCTCTTATGTGGCAGATTTTTCTAACAAGGATAGAAATGAGGATGAGGATGAGGAGATTGCAAAGGGACTGTATGACTGCAATACACGCATGGCCAGAGACTTGCGTGAAGCCAGTGAAGTATTTAGACAGTTTGATGCCTACAAGTTACACTCTGGTGGTTTTTCAGATTTTGAGGCGATGATTAGAACCCAAACTGTTCCCCCAGGTTAAGAAAAAATGAATCCTTTTCTTCTTATGCAATAGTTTCACACTTTCATTATCCCTTTGGTTTCTTATTTTCCTAATCTCTATTTTTCATAGTTGAGCAGTGTTCAAGTACAGGACAACTAGGCTTTATTATCATATATTTTTGTCAATTAAAAATCTGAATTGCCATTATTTGTATGCACATAGTCCTGTTCCTTAAGTGGTCATAATCTCTTTTGGGATTACATGATTTTATTTTATTTATGGTTGCTTAAATCCTATTTTGAGCGAGTCCAATTAAGCACACCAGAGATATTTGTATGGGTTATCAGCATCCAATTCTCATGTGATCAATAATAAGAGAGTTAACAATTGTAACCTGTTTGGTAAATTACCTTCCCGCTTGAGAATAAAGAAAATGTTTAACTTCAGAAATAACAAAATTAAACTTCAATTGGTTTATATGGTATTGCAGTGACATGGTGGAAGATGCATGGGGGTCAATGCCCTGAATTGCAAAAGTTCGCAATAGTAGTGCTAAGTCAGCCATGCTGTGGTGCATCGAGATTCAACCTCGACCGGCGCTTGTCTGAGGAGTTGCATTCGTCAAAGGGGGTGACTTGTCTTCAGAAACAGTTGTTGCTTGATAGAGAATTCGTTCGCAACAACAGAATCCTCCTGTGTCCTGACAGGGACACTGCAGCTATCATCTGCCAAGAGAATGTCAATGTTGTCAGCGATTGGGCCTTTCAGTGAAACAGATTAGTGCAATTTTGGGATGATTAAGAATGTCTCCCCTCTCTCTATATTGTGTGGGTCCATTGTTTCTCATGTGGGTAGAATTTTTTGGTAGAAGATAATTTAAAATGGAGATTTTGGTGACTGGAGGGTTTAGATTTTAGAACAACAATCTTACCTTACCTATTACAAAATGTAGAAACATAGCATTTGGGAGAGCAACGAGAAGTTTTTATTATCTATGTGCTTTATTCTCTGTGTACATAGCTTACAACTGATAGTACTATCGTTAATGTAAACTCGTTTTTATTTGATCTTCTTGGCTTTTTGGTCCGGATATATAATCAGCTTGTTGTAGTTACTATTGAGTTTATGGAGTTTATGAAGAATAGTTTGTGCTGCTGGTGGGAGGCCTAAATCAGATAACAATACTTGCAAAACCCAATCCTCGCGTAGCTTAGAGCAGAGTATAGAGAAGAAAAACGTGAAACGCCGTGACATGACGTGACAATCACGCTGTGATTTGGTTATATGACGTGATGTGACGTGATTAATTATTTTTTTCATGTGACGTGACGTGACTAAAATAGCAGCAGACGATTACGTCACGCGAATTGTCACGTCACGCGTAGTCACGCCGTGATCATGCGTAACGTGAATACACGCGACGTGACCATACGTGACATGACATAACGTGAATTAGTTATGTCAAACTTTTTTTTATGTTTTAATTTATATTGTTAAAATTTCAGAAAAAAAAAATGAAAAATTCTAAAAAAATTGAAATGAGTAAATAATATTGTTAAAAATTCAAATTATAAATATTTATTAAGCTAAATTAATAATTCCAACCCTGATTGTACATATTGTACCCATAATTTTCGTAATTGTGATCACACGTGACTAACGTGACATGATTGGTTTACGTGACGTGACGTGACGTATAATTTTCATAGAATGCAGTCACGTCACGTAATCGACACACGTAACGTAACGTCACATGACGTGCACGTGGCGTTACGTGGCGTGACTCGTCACGCCTTGACAAATTTCTTTCTCTAGCGGAGTAAATCCGAGAGGCTTCAAGACCGTCTGACCATGCTTTAGTATTAACTAGTATAGTGCCCGTGCGCTGCAACGGGAATATATTATAAGATTGAATAGAATATAAAGAGACCTTTTTGTTTGACATTCACACAAAATTAAAAAAATATATATTTAAATGAAAATAAAAGACACAAATGAAGAAAAACATAAATTCAAATAATAAATAACAATAAAAGAAACAACAAAAGATTAAAAAATCGAATCAGATATAACATGAACAAAGTTCTTGAAGTATCATTGCCAGTGTGATCATCTTCGATGTAGTCCAATATTTATGAAAATGAACAAACAAAATATGAAAAGTAGTTTAAACACAAAATTTTCAAACATTGGCAAAACAATCACAAAATATCACATTTATATAATCGATATTTTCTTTAAGCAGTTTAACTTGATGTATAATTGATGTATATCTGAATTTTGGTTAATGATGTTTTCTTTAAGTAATTATTAATTTTCTCTGTGAAACAGTTTTGTCCTAACATAAATTCATATAGGACATGCCATTTTCAATTATACATACAGGGAAATAAATCTGCTGCTAGCCAGTTATTGACAAGGAATAACAGAAATTTGTTATTCACATCTCAACTGGTGATTTTCGTTGGGATTCGAGCATGAAAAATTAAATTCGTTAAGATTCCCTCTTGAAAAAGTTTGAACGGATGAAATTAGAACAACTGGTTCCTATTTCCTATAAGAACAGATTTATTTCCTATATACAAAATGTATAATATAAAGAGGAGAGATCAAGTTACAACAATTTTGAGTTACCACAAAGTTACAACAACAGTTTTTTTCATTTTCAAAGTCCAAATCGATCAATATGATTATCTAAATAAAATATACTTCCAGATCAAATTTTATATTTGTTTGAATTTTTTTACTATTTATTAAGATGGGTACAAAATTCAATGGTCTGAATTTGACTAGTTTTTGTACCCATCTTAATAAATAGTAAAAAAATTCAAAAAATGTAAAATTTGATCTGGAAGTATATTTTATTTAGATAATCATGTTGAACGGTTTGGATCGACGATTTGGACTTTGAAAATGAAAAAAACCATTGTTGTAACTTTGTGGTAACTCAAAATTGTGGTAATTGGATCCCTCCTCTAATATAAATTATATACAGTGTTATCTTATTCAAGATTTTGCATTATATATTTTCAACTATTAGAAAAAATTAATAAATTATAACAACTTTTCATTTTCTGTGATCACTTAAAATATATTACCTAAAACTCTCTTTGGTGCAGTGTAAGTTTACTTTTTTAATTTGTTTTCATTTATGTGATCCTCGAAGTTTACTTCTCTAATAGTTTCTTTTAACAAGGGTAATGAGAATAATACTAAAATATTCAAATATCTTGACAGATGCCTAGATAGTCCGTCATTTTTATCCATGCCCACTAACTCCTACATTTCCCCAACTCTGCCCAGAAATCTGAAATTTCGTCAAAAATGCCCAAACCGGCCACTAAACCCGCGGTTTCTAATTTTTATTAGAAACCGGCTACTAGACCGCCGGTTTCTAATAAAAATTAGAAACCGCGGGTTTAGTGGCCGGTTTCCATGTTTAATTTCGGCCAGAGCTATTTAATAGCCGATTTCTCTCAAAACGTACAGTAGCCCCATTTTTAGAGAAGAAGAAAAGAGGAGAGAAAGAGAACGACGCGAAGAAGCAAATCTACAGTGATCTGCAGTATTTTTTTGAACAGTACGTATAGTATTTTTGTACAGTACCGGTATTATTTTTGTACAGTACCTGTAGTATTTTTGTACAGTACCTGCAGTATTTTTGTACACTACGTATGTACAGTAATTTCTACCGTATTCTGTCAACAGTAATTTGTGTACAGTAATTTATACAGTATTATGTCTACAGTAACATTTGAACAGCAATTTTTGTACAGTAAACGCTGTATAGTAAACATTGTACAGTAACGTTTTATTTTTTTTATTATTATTTATCAGTGGATTATGAATAAAAAATGGATTACTTGAAAGATGTTTATCATTTACGACAATGTAGTTTGTTGGTCATGGCGTTGCTTGTTACATTACATTATAATGGAAAGTTTCTACATGGTCCACAAGGAGCATATTACTCCAAACCGCCATCGCATTCTTTTGTTGTTCAAGAGAGTACCTCCCTTTCGGGCTTGAAGTCTCAAATTTATGATTGTGTGGGTTTTAACCCGAATCGATGTGACTTAAAGCTGTCAACCCGAGCCATGAACGGACCAATGTATATCCAAGTTCCGATAGATAATGATCCTTTTTGGAGTCAATTGTGCAACAAGTTTAAGGAGCAGGGGTTTTCTTTTATGGAACTGTGCGTGAAGAGAATTAAAAAAGACGAAAGTGGGAGTAGTTCGGGACAAAATTCGGTGGCGCCAAACTATGGACAAGAACGAGTCATAGAACAATACACCACTGTTGGTCCAAGTTTCCAACAACACCCAGAACCAGTTATGGACCCATACACCCCAGGTGGTCCAAGTTTCCAACCACACTCACCACCAGACATGGGCCCATACAACCCCGTTACTGCATATGCCGAACCATACACCCCCGTTGGTCCATATTTCGAGCCAACCCCTGAACCACCAATCCATAACACAATTCCATTGCCATTACCTCAATCACCACTAAGAAAATCACCACCTCACCCCAGACCGTTACCAGTACTAGTAGATGAGCGTGCCGGGTCGGATTTTGAAAACATGAATGAAATTCCAGAATATACACTGGAAACGGCGGATGAATATGAAGGAGAATGGGATTCGGACCACTTGGAGGGTTTACGTGAAGATGGTGCTTCGGGGGGTGGAGAAGGATCAGTTCGTATCAACCCATTCAATGGCAGGGCCAGCACGCACCCGTTCGAATGCTTCAATGATACATCTGGCTTTCAAGAAGCTGATATCGGATTTTTCGGTGCCCGAATCACGTACAGTAGTGACCTGGCAGCCGGGCTATATTTTAGAAACAAAGCTGATATGAATAAGAAGATTAACGAGTACCACGTTGATAAGAATCAGGAGGTTGAAAGGCAAAAAAGCGACAAGACTCGAATGGTTGTGGTTTGTAAGGATAAAGATTGCAGTTTCAAACTCAGAGCTCAACCAACGGGTGACGGGGATGCATGGGTTATCACAGAGCAAAACCATCCTCACACATGCAGGATTGATCACACAAGGACAGACAATGCAATGCTTACTGCGTCCATTATTGCTGATATTATTGAGGATTCTATTAAAAAGGACCCGGCTATGAGCATCCAATCAGTCGCAAACTGTGTGAGGGTTAAATACAACAACTGTGAACCGAGATACAACCGATTGTGGAGAGGTCGTGAGCTTGCAATAGCACGACAATTCGGGAGTTGGGAGGGTTCATACAGCTTCTTGCCAAAATTACTAATAGGTATATACGATAAGAATCCCGGCTCAAAGTACAAGTTTGTAACCAGTCCAATCCGAGAAAGCACAGGTGCAATTATGCAAGGTGTTGAACACTTCGTTGCAGTAGCCTGGGCGTTTGGTCCATGTATTGCAGCATTTCGATACCTGAGACCAGTGATCAGTATAGATGCATGTTTCATGTCTGGGCGTTATGAAGGGAGGCTTCTGATAGCTTGCGCATATGACGCCGAGAACCAGTTGCTGCCTCTGGCATTTGCAATTGTGGAGAAGGAGTCTGGTCCAACATGGAGTTTTTTTTTGCAGTGGCTACGGAACGAAGTGATTGGAGTTAACACTTTTGTATGTGTTCTATCGGATCAACACTTAGGAATTAGAGCTGCTCTTAACCCAGAATACGGATGGTCAGAAGAACTTTTTAAGCACAGATTCTGTTCACAGCATATTGCAGCCAACCTGGTAAGTAATTGTGGAGGAGACAAGTGGTACGGCCAGAGGTTCAGACGAGGAGCCAAGAAGAAGAAGCCGAGAAGATTGAAGGAGATGTTCGAAGAATTCGCTATGGTAAGTACATTTTATAAATTTTCTTACATAATTCTTTAATAATTTCTCGTCCTTTTCTTTAATAATTTTCCTACCTAATGTTGTGCAGCTAAATCCAAGGTGTAATGCTTATTTGAAAAAGTATGGCAAGAAAAAGCCTGATGACCCGTTCGAGTCGTCTAATTATGATAAGATCTTCCAGACATGTGATAGAGGTTTCCGTTTCGGAATCATGACAACAAACGGGTCGGAGTCGTTGAACCATGTATTCCAGAAGAGCCGGAGACTGCCCGTAGCTGCGATTGTTGAGGAAACATTTTACAAATGCAATGCCTGGTTCGTACAGAGGAGGGCCCGAGCCATGGCACTAGTCGATGCGAATAAGCAATGGTCTGAACGGGTGGAAAAAAAGCTCAGAAAAAGATGGGAGAAAGCAACAAGGATGACTTTGGTCCCGTATACGCAGGGTGAAGGAAGATACCAAGTCTCCTCTCCTGATGAATATGTTCCGGTCTGCAAGCGCTCCGATGGCACCATGGACATTATTCATAGGGAGTTCCAGTACACTGTGACTCGTGGGCCAAATAGAACTATGGAGTGCACATGCAGAGGTATCCAACTAACATCTATTCCGTGTGTTCATGTGTTAGCAGTTTGTCGAAAACGAAATTGGGACGAGAACCAGTTTATTGCTGATTGGTATAGTGTCAACTATCTTGTCAGTACTTGGAATGGTATGTTTCACCCTTATGGAAATGCAGATGAATAGCCATTTTACGATGGAACTACAATAATACCTAACAAGAAATGGATTAGAAAGGGCCCAAGAAAACACACCCGACTCAAAATTACCATGGATGAGTTGAGCGGTCGCCAAAAGGGGCATACTGCTCGCCGTTCAACTACCGACCGACGTAGGAGAGGTACGTAACACTCACAAAATCCTATATATCGTTATAATTTCATGATTTAACTGACACATATATGAAATGTAGAGGCAAAAAATGCAGCAGCTGCGGAAGAAAATGAGCGAATTCTTACAGGGGGGTCATCTGGGTCAAGGCGTAGCAGAACCACAAGTTCGTTAGATGCATCCATTATGTATGCCGAGGCAATGGGAGATGTCTTCTCAGTGCCAGGAGAGGCCACTGGTAGCCATGCAGAGCCGTCAGTTGTCCAACCAAGAAGGTCATCTCTCAGGATAGAACGTACTGCAGGGTCGTTTATGTCTGCAGCAGATCCATTGGGTGCGCATGTAGAGCAGCCAAGGCGATCATCTCTCAGGATAGAACGAGCATCTGTTAGCCAAGCAGCACCATCTGGAGCGGAAGTAGAGCCAAGTAGTGCTCCTGTACAACAAAGAAGGAGCTCGTCTTTTAGCACATGTAAAGCAGCAGCATCATCGAAACTGATAGTCATCCCATAATCCTCCATATGGTCGTAAGATGCAGACTCGTATGGCGGTGGCGGCGGTGGCATGCTAGCTGGACCCTGCAAATCAAATAATAATATAAATTTTTGTATTAGTGGCAAAAGTTGAACTAACTCGACTCATAACAAATACGACTTACCGGTGGCTGCACTGGACGTCCCTCAGAGTTATAGTAGGCAGTCCAGCCGGAATTAGACAGCACCCACTGATAATAGTCCCATTCTGCATCCACACGGGGTGGAGATGGCATATCCCGAGTGAATACGGCTGGCGCATCTGGCTCGTCTGGATCTACTGCCCGCCAATCGATGTTCTCTCCGGTGTCGCGCAACATGCTGATCAGACGCCCACCAGATCCGGCATCCTCAATGAGTTGGCCATGATCTTTCAACTGACTCCATCCAACTCTTCGCCAGCCCTTCACCCCGAGCATCTTGATGGCATGCGCAGCGGCCTTAATCGGCAGTAATATCTGAACAAAAAAACATATATTAGTCAACATATTTATGTAATTACCGTTTAATGAACATATAATATAAAGGTGTTGGATTAATTACCCAGCGAGCCCAGCGACGTCCGGTAGGCTGGTGACCTGATAGATCCTCTTGCAGTGGTTGGCGGAGATATGCACTATAATCGCCCCTCAGATATAATGACCCCGCGCCAACCCTGGAGTACCAAGTCCTGTACCTCAGCAGATGAGATCCTGGGGTCTGAGTCATCTCATCAGGCATCTGATATATCTGAGGCTCAGCCGGAATCTCAGACTCTACGTAATAATTTGGTAACTCGAGGCGCCAGTTTCTTTCCATAGCGCCGGCGTGCGACATCCTGCCAATTAAATGTAAGTTGCAATGAAAATGTAACAGATAATTTAGAGGTTATCGATAATTAATTAAATTTCTTACTTGTGCAGTCTCCTGATCTCCTGCCTGGGTAATGCCGGCTCCACTGGGATCAATGGCTCCTCTCCGTACTGCCGAAGTACCCGATCTGGATAGTGGTGCTCCACTATCCAGAAGCAGACTAGCGGGCCTCGGTACCACCAGCTGTCACGCTCCTCAAGACAACGAAGAGGCAACTCCTCAGACGCATACAGATCTGCGTATGGTGTCCACTGCACCTGCGACTCGTCCAGGTTATTCAGCTGTAAACGCACCAACCTAATACCTACGGTGCGTCCGTGCCCCTCATCCCGATAGTGGTGGATACCATGCCAACGGTGGCCGTAGACCGGCCATCGCTCCTGATCATCTTGCGGCTGTCCCCAAACTGGCTCTGGCTTATTTGGCATAGGACGGCCCACCGGTAGCCGTGACCATGACCAATGCTGCAACAAAAGAACCGGCCCGTACACCTGTTTGGCCTTCACCTGTATTTCGGAGGTTATAAGTCGTATTTTCATTTGACTAATTGATGAAATAATTAAGTAACAAACAACATAATAACTAACCTGACAAGCAGTGCAGAGGCTACGGTACAGCATAGCTAACACAGCTCCACCCCAGTTGTAGGCCGGCGGGTTATCAAAGTCCCTCAGAAGTCGCAAATACATCATGGGGATGCCATCGCCGCTGGCATCAGGAAACATAACGGTACCGAAGAGGTCCATCACGTAACCCCGGGTGTATCTGTAAAAACAAAGAAGATGGTTAGTATTATAATTACATAAGTTAATTAACAGATGAAAAATAAATTATTATTATTATTATTACCTCCGAATCTCCAGATCACTAGAGGCATCCGTCAGACCGGCACTGAAGTGCTGCCGCAACTTTGTCTTCTGCATGTGATAACTGGACTTCCCCTTATCGGCCCGTAGCTGTGTCGGATCTGCCCCCAAATACTGATCGATGTCATGGGCGAAGTCTCTGCTGTCAGATACTCCGCCTACGGGAATGTCCCTGATCGGCAAACCCTAGAGGGCACTCACGTCCTGCAACGTGACAGTCATCTCCCCGAAAGGCATATGGAACGTGTGCGTCTCGGGACGCCATCGCTCAACAAATCCTGCGATGAGAGATGCATTGATGGAGGGAGTCGTGTCCCGCAGGATGGACACAATCTGATATAGTCCCAGCCGGATGAGATATGGGTCCATCTGTGAGAAGTACTGCATCCGAGGGACGTAAAAATTGACCTCCATCAGATAATCGTCCTGCGTTGAAAGCCAACAAAAGTATTACATAATGTATACAACAAAATTTAAACTTCGTATATGGACAAAAACTAGCATACCTCAACGGAAGCCAATGATACCCTGTGCTCGCGGTGGGGCATCCATAAGAGAGGGCTGAAGTGCTCGGTACTGGTGGTGTCAATCAGCGCCTCAACCTGTGGTGCACGTCTGGGCCGTCCTCTACCTCTACCTCCAGCCATCCTAAACTTAAATTGTGTAAAAACGCGTTAAAATGAGCTAAAATGAGCTAATTATACTATTTTATACTCATTATTTTCGAATTAGGCTAAGTTATATAACTATCCGAAATTATACAAAATTTTATCAAGTTCGATACCTATACTAAATTATATCCTAATTTATAACAAACCATAATTTATACCCAAATTATACCTTAATTTATAACTATACTAAACTATACTAAACTACCTAATTTATAAAATTTTTTTTAACATTTCTAATGAATTGGTAGCAATTTATAACAATTTCTAACAAACGGTAGCAATTTATAACAATTGGTAGCAATTTATAACAATTTCTAACAAACGGTAGCAATTTATAACAATTGGAACAAAATTGGTACATTTCTAATGAATTGGTAGCAATTTATAACAATTGCTAATAAATTTTAACAATTTCTGATAAACGGTAGCAATTTATAACAACTAGTACCAATTTCTAATAAATTATAACAATAGTCAACAATTGGTAGCAATTTATAATAAATTTATAAGAAGTTATAACAATTGGTAGCAATTTCTAATTAATTTTAACAATTTCTAACAATTGGTACCAATTTCTAATAAATTTTAACAGTTTCTAATAAATTTTAACAATTTTTAACAATTAATACCAATTTCTAATAAATTTTAACAATTTATAACAATTGGTACCAATTTCTAATGAATTAAAACAATTCCTAAACAATTTATAGCAATTTCTAATTAATTTTAACAATTTATACCAATTTCTAGCAATTTCTAATAAATTTAAACAATTTCTAAACAATTTATAAAATTGGTAGCAATTTCTAATAAATTTATAACAACTTATAACAATTGGTACCAGTTTACAACTATTTTGGCCTACTGAATAATATAAAATAATATATAGGGACTTACTTGCAAAAGCAGGCAGAAAATGAGAAATCTGGGAGAAAGAGAGAATGTGAGGAGAGATAGTGTGAAATTTGATGAAATGAATTGTGAGGAAATTTCGGAACAGTGCACACGTATATATAAAATTATTTTTTTTGAGCGACCGGCCACTAAACCCGCGGTTTCTAATTTTTATTAGAAACCGGCGGTCTAGTAGCCGGTTTCTAATAAAAATTAGAAACCGCGGGTTTAGTGGCCGGTTTGGGCATTTTTGACGAAATTTCAGATTTCTGGGCAGAGTTGAGGAAATGTAAGGGTTAGTGGGCATGGATAAAAATGACGGCTAGATAGTTAACCTAGGCCTTGTTAGTTCACTTTGAACCATACGCATGAGTCAGCAATCAATTGTATAATATAAATTATATTTATTATCAATGCAGTATCTATAACATAAAATATGTAGTTGAATATTTCTATTCCACAACGAATCGCTAGATTAAGAAATTAAAAATTGTAAAATCAGAACTAAAGAAACAAGAAAAATTTAGTATAAAATATAGAATTGACAACGAATTAAACATAATGTTGATTTTTTTTCTAATTATAATAATTTTAAAGAAGCCGCAGCATTAGGACTGATACGCTACTTTTTAGCTCTAATAAAGATTATTTCTCTATCGATTCGAAAAGATTAAATAATTTTCATTTTCATTATCGAAAATATAGAGGAAGAGGAAAAATGAAACAGAGGAAACAAAAAATAAAAAAATAATTTAATTACAAGAATCAGAGACAGCTTTAAGAAAAAAATAAAAAAATAGATCGCTAGAGATTTATTCAACTTTAATTATGACAGACTATATAGTAATATGTATGGCGAGTATGTTTTTAACTAAATTTAGACTTATACACATAAAAAAAAATTATTTAATCAAAAGAAGACAGATTATGTGATTGGAGGACTGATATTAAATCTGAAAATTAATTTTTCAATCTCATTGTGCCGTTGACGAATCAGAAGAACTACTTGTATAATATAAGAATGGAGAGAATGGAGATATATGAGAGGTACAGGAGAATTCAAATGCTAAACTCTTTAATTAATGGCCAGCACATTCTCATGCATGGAGCAAAAATATGAGAAATTAGTGGAAAGATATATTAAAGAGATATTCATATATTCCTATTTCGTCTAGTGACAATACGAGAGATTAATGAAAAAATATTAAAGAGATATTCATACATTCCTATTTCACCAAGTGATACATAAATGGAGAAATAAGGAAATAAATTGGAGGAATTAAAGATAGTTTTGAGAAGAAATAAGGAAATAGATCGTCAGGTATTCATTCAATTTTAATTGTGACAAACTATATAGCAACATGTGTGGCGATTATGTTTTTAACTAAATTTAGACTTCTACATATAAAACAGATATATTTAATCAAAAGAAGATAGATTATGTGATTTGATGGCTGATGTTAAATCCAAAAATTTATCTTTCAATCTCAACCGTTGGCGGATCAGGACAACTACATGCATTATATAAGAATGGAGATATCCAAGTATTTTCGCCAGTGCAGTGAATAAATGGACAGAATTTGGTAGCTAAATAAAATTTTCTTGCTACTCCAAGAAATCAACAAAACTTTGATAAGACATGCAAAATAAAAAAAAACTTTTATAAGTGGTAAATGAGAATTAAACTAAAATAATTAACCATAATTTCCGATTCACAGTTTTTTTATTTCATTTTCTTTTCAACGAGTGTCATTATTCATTTTTTTTTTACCAAACCATAATTTTCTAGAGTAGGATTCAAGTACAATATGCCTTTCATGCCTCAATTCTTATCTTTGTTTCCAAAGTTCAAAATCGATTCAAATCGCTCAACATGATCCACATATTAACAAAATCTTAAAAGAAATTTAATTCTTTTTGCTATTTTTTATATAGATACAAAATTAATGTTTTTTAGAAGATTATGGAGAATTCAAAATAGTGATTTTGTACTTACTTAAACGAATAGTAAAAAAATTTCAAAAATTATAAAATTTGATCTCCAAATCTAGATTTTTTTATAAATTGTAATAGAAATAAAAATAAAAAACAGGTTGATTACCTCCAAATTTTGAAAAACCATCAAAACTGGATTTTCTTTTTCGATTACCCTATACTCCAACTGAGAAAAATTATTAGTTACATCTTTGCCACACCATTACACCCATCTACATCAAAATTTTCAAAAAAAATTCAAATTTAATGGAGTAACCATATAAATTTTTTGGTTTTGGTGGGTAACTGAAATTTTTAACCGGTTGCAACCCCCCCCCCCCCCCCCCCCCCCCCCCTCCCTTCATTGAAGTTTAACAAATTTAATTTATATCAAGATTTTGATGTGGTTTCTAAAGTACAATTTGTACATTACCAACGTAATGTACATATTTAAAATATACATACACACATACACACATACATACAGAGAGAGACTAATATGCTTTCGGTAGCATAGAGGGCGAAACACATCCAACTCGTTTTTCAATTTTCGAAGTCCAAAAAGTCGATCCAAACTGTTCGATGTGATCTCTATATTAAAATGTTCTTGGAGATCAAATTTTACATTTTTTGAATTTTTTTTTTTACTATTTATTAAGCCATTTTCAAAGTGGAACCGTTATCAGTGATTTTCAAAGTGACTTAATAAATAGTAAAAAAATTCAAAAAAGATGTAAAATTTGGTCTCCAAGCATATTTTAATATAGAGATCACATTTAACAGTTTGGGTCGATTTTTTGGACTTCAAGGACTTCAAAAATTGAAAGACGAGTTGGATATATTTCGCCCTCTATGCTACCGAAAACATATTAGTCACTCTTCCTTGTTTTAGAGTTGACCACTTGACTTTATATTAAAATAATTTGACTTTAAAATTTTCACATGTAGACGCATCACTCATTAGATTGAAGGATTTCAACGGTTTGGATTCATCATTTAAAGTCAAATCGATAGATTTTATAGTTGAGTTCACAAAAAAGCTTGGTGAACTTAGGAGCACCCTAGTTCTACTCTCTCTATATATATGCGTCGCGAGGAAAATTAACAGAGTAATAAATGAATCCAGAGGTTAATAAATTTTGATTAATTGGTGGTTACCCACCAAATTTGATTATTCTATTCGAAATCAGTGGTGTGGCCGGGTGTGAAAGGTGGAGCAAGGGGGTAATCAATAATTTTTCTCAGTTGGAGCATGAGGTAATTGAATTTTTTTTTTCCCGTTTTGTATTGTTTTTCAAAATTTGAAGATAATCAATCCGTTTTTTAATACGCTTTATAAAAGAAATTCTCAAACACATGTTAATATGCAAATTATATTGATTGGTTTGAATTGATTGTTTGAACTTTAAAAATATAAATAATATTGTGAGATACAATTGACACACGAAAAAACCATTTCACCATATTTATTTTTCTTTCTTAATCAGCAGCATCCATGCTCCTCTCTTGACTCTTAACGTGCATCTCTTGCTCTCACCGATACACAAATTGGTAACCCCTCCAGTTTTCTGTCCTCAAACATCATGTCAAACCGTCCCAAATAAACTGAAATAAAATGACTTGACTTAGATCCATGGCTTGCTTATGGACACATCATGCGATAATTTATTATTTTTTGCATAATTTTTTTCCAACATTATTTCATTATCAATGTTTTTACAATATATTCACATTTTGTTTTTTTTTTTCTGATTTTTTTCTTCTATTAAGCTAACTTAAAATTTGAAAATATAATTAAGTGTGATTAATCGTGATTAATGTGACCAATCATATCACATGTGGTCATGATGTTGTGTGATTGTTCTTGTTATTTTGATCATGACACAATATGTATGTGAAAAACTGACTTGATCATAACATAGTATGACACGACGCGTCATTAAAATCACGTCACTGACATAGTATGTCGCATGACAAAAAATACAACATAACTTCACATCACTAATAAATATGCTTGCAAGAACAAATATGTGAATAATTTATGCATGTCCATTTTTTTCATACGCTTGATGTCCAATCGAAATTTCAATGTCGTAATTGCAAGCCTTAAAATATAATACAATTGTTATATAATAAATTATTTTGTTATTATTGAGTTATAGACCTTTTACTTAATTAGAGAATTATTTATCATAAATCTGTAGCCTGTAGGCACTCAACTAGCACATTTCCTAGATTTTCAATTCAGTTTGCTCGGAAGGGCTATTCTGAGTGCTGAAAATACTATACCGAGAGCTGAAGAGATTTTTTTTTCTTTTAATAATTATTGTTTTATCCTCAATTAATAACTTCTTATTTTGACTTCATCAAACTGTATCCTCCCTTCAATCGGTATAATTAATTACCGCAGTAAAGGAAAGAATTACCATGCAATTGTTAGGTGGGAATTAGTCTCATATTTTATGGAAAAAAACAGATCTCAATATATTGAGATTGGTGAAGTTTGTGTATGGCAAAAATACATAACAGTACGGACCATTAATATTCTAGAAAATATACAGATATTAAAAATAAAATTCTTCTTCAGCCATTGATATAGTATTTTGAGCACTGAATATAGCATGCCTGATAATTTTTATTCAATTCATGTCTGAAAAGTTAATTTGCTTCATTTTTCTTTTTGAAGCATATGAATCAACATGGTCGGTTTTGAAGATTTTAGAGTTCGGGGTGAGAAAAAAGTTTGGATTTTTACATATACAATTTTTTTTATTAATATATCAATAGATCATATCTATTTATAGAAAAGTTTGGACTTTTATATATACAAAGTTTGGGCTCTAATATTTTATTTATTTTTAATATATACATATTTTTCTTTCTGTTTTTAATACATACAAACTAAATTTTTTTTTGGTCCCCTTAGATCTTGGAGTCCTGGGCCATCTCCCTGGGTGTCCTGCACCAGGATCGGGCCTGTGATATATAATAAACACCTAATGTTTTTATATGAAATTTGATATAAAAATATAAAAGTTTATTCCCATTAAAAATGAAAAAAGACAATAAATTAAGTTATTCTTGCAAGCTTTTATAGTAACATTTAATATATTTTTTTAAAGATATGATACAATCTTAATTAAGTTCTAATCATAATTAGATTTTTTTTAAACTAAGAACAAATTAGCACAATGCCCTCAATAATATAATTGTTGCTATAAAAAAAAAGCACCGCCCTATTCAGACTTGAAATTAACGACGGAAGTACAACAAGCATTGAAACCTTTTATTATTATTATTTATTTAAACCTTAGTTATTAATTAGCATTACCAACTAAAAAAATCAATCAATAAGATCCATCTGGCACCCAGAGCCCAGCGGAGTTAAGTATCTCGAGACTCGAGCAGCAGTAGCGCCTCGGAGCGTGCTCCCCCAATGGCCAATTAGATCATCAAAACAGAAGGAAATTTAAATTCAATTTAAGAGAAAAAAAAGGATACTGGGGGAGGAGCTTTTCTTTCTTTGTCTTGTTGTACTTGTTCGTGTCCAAGTACAGCGGGAGCCGGGAGGGAGGAGGTTCTTTGTTTTAGCGGATTTGACGCCTCGTTCTTCTCCCACTAGACCGCGTCTCTCTCTCGATCGGCAGCATCCCTTTGTTTTTTTGTTCCTTCCCTCTACTCGGTAGTGTCCTTGGCCCCTGCCTTGCGCTCTCTCACCTCTCTCACTTTGCCCCTTTTCGTTAATAAATTATAATATGCCCACTAGTGAAATGTACTTCCTTCCACGCCTCTTCAGTGATCCATTACTTGCTTCGTTTGAATTTTGAAAACGCCGTCACCTGCTCCCCCCACCCCACTTTTATCTCTTTAGTTAATCACAAAAGGCGACTCGGTTCCAGGTATCTTTCTTCTCTTCTGGCTTTTTAAACTTTTCCCTTTATGTCGGATTGATACTATAAATCTATCCATATCTCCATATCTCGCACTTTGTAAAAGCTCGCGTCTTTTTTCTTCTCATTTTTTATTTTTCTATCTGAACACTACTAGGTGAGGATTAATATTTCAGACACAGCGGAAATGACTGAAACAACCATCCTTGTACAGTTATATGCCATACCTCGTTATCGGTTCTAATTTCAACTGTTGCATCAAATCTGCAATTAATGACCATGTAGTTAGATACAGTGGGAGAAAGTACTCAACTTCATATTATTCAAAAGAATTCATGGTTTCTAGGCAGCGACTTTAAAACTCTATCCTTTCTTTTTGGTTTAGGCTGCTGATCTTATAATTTATAAGAAGCAGAAGAAGCAATGCCATGCAGTTCGAGGTCCTCAAACTCTTGCCGGATGCAGCTTGAGCATGATGTAAGTACAAATGTATATTATTACCATGAACCTTGTGTTAAATTTGTTGACCTTAAGCAACTCCAACTTTGTATTCAGGTAAGAAGGCTTGAGCAATTGCTAGAGGAGGAAAGGTATATGCGTTCTGTACTTGAGAATGCCCTGGAGCATGCTGCTGTCAAGTTATCTGATCTCTCTCTTCTTCCTAACGAAGTAAGATTGAATAATTTTATAGTGTATTTATGCCATCTGATTGAAAATCACAGTGCAATTGGCCCTTTGGCCCTTTTTGACACATTCCTTGATTTTTCCACTTTCTGCACAGGCTCAGGAGCTTTTATCACATATTTTAACCTTAGAGACTACCATTACAAGGCTAGAAGAAGAGTTTGTCTCTCTTCATTTTCAGCTTATTCAGGAAAGAAATGAAAGGAGGCTTGCCGAGTATCGCTTGAAGCGAGTACCTTTAGAGGCGCTGCCTCTCTGCTCTCATCCTCAGCCAAAAATCGTAGATACAACTGTATGCCATTTTTACTATCCTGCTCCAAGTCATGCCCTTCATAACAATATAGTGGGAACAGTAACTAGAATTATGTATTATTTTCTTATTAAGCTGTTTTTTATTTTGCTTTGAGATATCCTGATTTTAATCGCTGAACAAGATCTCAAATAAGGACAAATTGTTTCCATTAGATGCCTTAGTTAACGCCAAGCAAGCTATAAAAGTTTTTTTTTTATTGTGGTTCTTATTAAGGAAGCATACTTTCCTGCTCCATACAGAGTGAGAAGGTTTTAAAATAGCAATTTTTGTTTATTAAGTTATTTGTCAAAAATTCTGCTTTACATCAGGATCCACTATCTGATACCCTAGTTGTGCAGCAAGAAGCAACAACAAAGTTGCCAAGACAGGTCTCAGTGATAGGGTTGAGCAATCAGCCGAACCTTCTGTCAGAGGAGATAGTGCGTTGTATGAGAAATATATTTCTGTCATTGGCAGGCTCGTGCAAATCAGCCTCAGTATCTGACATAATGCCACAGCAGTCAACCCCTTCTCCAACAGGAAATTATTCAATTTCTCCCTTTTGGTCTTCCTCAGAGCCACCTGCCATATCATCTTCTCAGGTAGAAAGCCCCCTAGTAGATTTGCAGTGCCATAGTGACTTGCTGGCATCGGAAAATTCTTTCAATCCATACAGATCTCGTGACAAGTTGAGTTGGGCAGATATAGGCAACTATAGTTTTGTAAATGAAGTTTCCTGGATGTCAACTGGCAAAGAGCAGCTTGAATTTGCAGCTGATGCGCTTGGCCATTTCAGGTTAATTATTTTATTATCTTCTACAATATAATATTTTCTGACAAGTATGTTTGGTTAAATAGATGAGTGGTTCGTATTGTTAAACAACATATGCTATTCTAGAGCGGGCTTTGTTTTGTTTATTTTTGTCAGGAGTTGAAATTACTTTGCAGGAACTGATGTTGATTAATTAGAGTTGCTTCAATATTTGGTTCAATATTGTTTTGTGTTAAATTCCTAATATGGATTAATTAGAGACCAGGTTGCTAGTGGAGCAATTGGGAAGAGTAAATCCTATTCATCTTGATGGTGAGGAGCGGCTTGCATTTTGGATTAACATATACAATGCCCTTATGATGCATGTGAGTCATGTTATTCAACACTATTTTCTTTTGGTTTACTTTTTAGCCACTGCCTATGTAGCATAGACAAGTCGAAACTTGAAGCATGCCCACGTGTGATGTGACATGGACATGCTCTTGACTTGCATGAACATGCATCCAACACAATAAATGTGGATGCAGGTCCCAACACAGAAGATACAATACATGGTCTGGATTGAAGACTCCAGCCACAGTGAGGCAGTTGCTACCTGATAGCAAAAACATAGAGAATAATAAGTTTACACCAGTTTTGAACCCGTAACCTCTAGATTAGAGACCAAAGGTTTAACCACTGGACTAAACATTTTGGATTTCAGCAAGTCCAACTTTTCCGCTTAAATTCCAACTTGAACATCAAAAAGTTATTTACATTGAAATATGTGGTATTATTTGGAATATCTACATACTTGTTGTGTCCTTTTTTGTCTGTTTGACATCTGCCTCTGTATTAGTGCCAACATAGGTCAGCCGGACAACCATTTCATGGAATTATGTTAAATCAACTTGTTGCTGTGTATAACATAGGATATCATAAAGTTGAAATATTTTTGTGATTATAGGCTTATCTTGCTTATGGGGTTCCGCGAGGGGACATGAAGCTCTTCTCGTTGATGCAAAAGGTTTCAATGTTGCCAAAATCAGCTCTATTTTATTCGTTTATTTCTTCTTTTGCCAAAACATTATCAATTGTAAGATGCACGTTAATAGGTATAATGGATTATTAGTTAAGAATTTGTCTACTGGTACACCTAATAACAGCAGTATTCAATAGATATTTTGATTTTTTTCTGGATATCGTTTAAATTTTATTTATCTGATATATTTTTGGTTCATTGACACACAATATAGGCAGCATATACTGTAGGAGGACATTCATTCAGTGCTAGCTGCATTGAATATGTGATCTTGAAGATGAAGCTACCAATCCATAGGTCACAAATGGTATATTGATTTTATTTTTTTCTTTTTTAATGGATGACTAACCTTAAAAAAATAAACCTATCAGAAAAGAAAACAATTGACAAACCTAATCTTCATTTATAATTTTGTTGGTCGGTATCTTGAGATAGTCGTTGCTTCTTGCACTCCAAAAGTTGAAGGTATCTGATGAGCAGAAAAAGTTGTCCATTACGAAACCTGAGCCCCTTGCTGCATTTGCTCTCAGCTGCGGCATGCACTCCTCTCCAGCGGTATTATTTTCTATCTTTTCTGTCATTTGAATATTGAATTTCTTGTATGCAATTTATTTCTTCTTTTTCTATGGTTTAAACGACCTAAGGAATCTTTGTTGACCTGATACATTATTGATTATTGTTTATTTTTTTTGTGTTTTGACATGCCTTATGGATAGGTTTTCTAGAATATTGGTTGTAATGACTATCCATTTGATAGCATAACCTTTTAACCAGATATTTCTACAGTTAGGCTAGAAATAAAATGCACAAGTTTATTTGTGCAGGTAAAGATATATACTGCTAGAAATGTGAGAGAAGAATTGGAGAGTGCCCAACGGGATTTCATGCGAGCATCTGTTGGAGTGAGCAAGAAGGGGAAACTTCTCATCCCCAAGTTGCTGCACTTTTTTGCACGTGGTGTTGTTGATGATGCCAACCTGCTAGCATGGGTCACTCATTTCCTCCCACCTCGTCAGGCTGCTTTTGTTGAGCACTGCATGTCACAGAGGCGCCAGAGCTTCCTTGTCTCTCGTGCTTTTGGTGTACTTCCTTTTGAAAACCGCTTCCGTTATCTCTTCTTTCCAGACAAGCTTCCTTGTTGATCCGTATTTATTTGCCCACCACCTGGCAAGTACAACATGTCGGATACAACTGGTGGTTGTTTCTAGTCTCCTTTTTTGGTGTATCTGGTTTGTCTAAGGTCAGTGACATTCACCGGGCAATGCATCAGCTATACCTGTGTTATCTCCATGATAATACACCCATCTCTCTCCACCTATGTAAATTCGTTGATGGAAGAATAACAAAATTGTTCTTTTGTTTGATTTATTGTCTGATTAATGTACTTGCACATTTTATGAATTAATAAATGCAAAGTATGAAATCTTCAGTGCTAACACTTTTTGTTCCTTGTTACATTGATCATATGCCAGGCTAGCCTTGTTAACCAGTACTTTAGTTTGTGAAAAAAATAATTTGATACAAGAAACATCATCGTATATGAGCAGCATAGCTAGGCTTTGATACTTGCTGGGATTACATTGTTCAATACGTTCACGGATAATACTACTAATTTTGTTGGCTCGAAGAGTTCCCATAGGTCTTTCTTTATTTATTCTAAGAGTTTCTTTAGATTTTGGAAGTTGTCAAAATGGTCATCAAGTCAGATTTTTCTCTTGTTGCTCTCTTCAGTTACAAAACAATGTTTTTGGTTTCTGAAACATGATCGTGTAGTCTGGTGGTCTCTCATCAGTCTGTTTGGGACTTCTCTGGGCCTTTATTAAATAAAGGGCATCCATCAAGGACCATCTTCTCCATCCTTTATTAGGTTGCATATGTCTGTACATTCCCTCAAGCTATGCAGATAAAAGAGACTTTACCACAAAAATTCTGAAGAATTTATGGTAAGCATATTGTCTGAAATGAACTTACCAGTATCTGCGGCTGCGGAATTGTTCCTTGAATACCACAAGAGGCCTGTAGCATTGTCAAATTGCAAAGCTATACAAGCTTAGATGATGAATTTAATTCGTTACTGTGCTAAACTGCTAATTGGTCGGGAAACTAATGTATATTGGAGAAAAAAAAAACCTGCGAACATTAAGTGGTCCTTCGCCAGGAGAACCAGCACCACCCAGTATGCATGTGCCCATGCACTTTGATGTACATCGCTCTGCCTGTTTTGTTTTGGGCCGTTGGATCCTTACTTTCTTCCTGGTATCATCTCCTGTTTTTGAGCCCATACAAGGTCAAAAGTCGAAACAATACACTGAATTTGATGAAATATTACACCAACAATTGAGTTTCAGCAATTTATGCAAGGGTCCAAAATACCAACCAGAGAGATTAGGAGGAACGTTCATGAATGTATCATCAGGCGACGGAAGGACGACAGCAAATGCCAGCAAAGTAGAAATGAGACAAGAATTAATTGAAAAGGCGAGCTTGAAGTTGCCTAATCTGGAGCAGTGGTTTATTGACATTTTTCTTATTATACCATTTCTCCCGCCATAGGCATTATTAGCACAGATAAGACTTGAGGAACAAGATAAATGGCCGGTTGCGAAAGAAGAACTGCTGAAAATAGAGAAACCTCTTGCAATCATCTTAAATTTACGTAACTTTCCCTAACATTGATTTTTTCTCCACTTTTTGTTGGTAGGAGCAAGTATAGAGGGCATTAGAGTGGAGGATAGCGCTATGTGGCTCACGGCGATTCACTTCAATGTGTATATAGTTGCAAAAATTGAAACACTGCTGGCTCAGTACTCAGCTTGAATGAATGGTGGTCATATTGCCAGACTAGTCACCTCCTGACCATAGGCCACCAATTCGTTGTTGCTAGGGACCCACTTACAGACCGCAGGAGCATACTGATTCTTGGGACCAGTTTCATTTTAATCTATGTTATCCTTTGCTCGATACGGGCCCTTTTGACTGTAAGAGATTCTCTTTTTCCCTGGAAATTATTCAAATTCTGAAATGACATGTTTATTGGGCCATAACATAGTCATTAAAGCCCAAGAACTCAGATCATATCGATTTTTTTAACAACGGTTGCCAATCGCACGGATCAGAATCGTCATTTTGACTGGGGATCATTAATTGATTATGGATTATCTTGGATCAAATTGTTTGACATGAAATCATTTTAGGGTCTCGAGTCATCCGATTTTGAATCATCGCAAATTTCGTCCAATTGTCATGTTTTTTAATCATCCGTATTTTCAATGAGTAATTTAATGCTGCCTATATACTTTCCCACTTGTTCCAACTTTGGGCGAGCTTGTAGGCCTGCTAATGATATGGACCTGTTCATGGACAAACGGGCTGGATAATAAAAAATTGAAACTTTTTAAGACCATTTTAGTAAAGCCCAAACTCGGCCTTAAATCAGAGATCTGAGTTGGGCCATCGAGCAGCTCGAATCGGAACTCTTTCTTCTCTATTCCTCAGTTTCGCTTTGAACTCGCCATCGCCGACTCTCGCTCAGGTGCTCTCTCGCCGACTCTTGCTCAGTCTCTCTCACCTCTCCGCTCCGGTGCCCTCTATCTCTCGACTTCAATCAATCAACGCTCCATAGCGATTATGAGCAGACGGCAGGAGCCCTGTAGGCATTTCCTCCGCGGCAGGTCTCTCTATTTTTCTTCCATTAAAGAACACATATGAGCACATTCCGCTACCACGCACACGCACACTCACACGCACAAATATTTTCAATAATACGTTCTCGACTGTTATTAACTGATTATTAACACACAAAGCCCATTCACTCTTGCAGCTGTAAATTTGGAGCCAATTGTAGATACTTGCATGTCTCACCCAATCAAGATCAGAACCAGAATCAGACAAGGCCTTCAACCAACCCCTTTGGGTTTGGCGCTTCACAGTTCTCTCAGCAACAGCAACAACAGAAGCCAAATCCTTTTGGCTTCGGAGTACAGAACAAAAATTCTACCACTCAATTTCAGGCTTCATCGAAGGTAACCGTTGATTTAGGGTTTTTTAATGCTTATTTAGGAAAAATAACGGATTTTATGTATTACAAGCAAATATTTCCCAGCACCTAAATTGAACAGTACTCTGTGATGTTCTTTTCTTATTTCTGTTTCATTTCTCTATTATGATCAAGTTAGGGATTTTCTGTGGAGGCCTAGCCTCATACACAAGTTCTGTCCAAAAATTTAGTTCTGGTATACTTACCAGTATAAGTACCTGTCAGCTATCATGTATATGAATACCTCATCATGTAGTAGTACAAATAGAAAATTATAATTTCATCTTTTTTTTAGAATAAAGCCAAAGGTCAGGTTGCATTAACCTGAGTTTAATTTACAGCCCCAAAATTGCTACTTTATCCATTCTATCTTCTCTCAAAATTATAATTTCATAATGAAGTTTCTTTTAACAACTCTGTTTGCCAGCCATTTGAAAATAAATGGATGCGCCCGACTTCGACTGCCTCAAAGCAGACAGATTCACAGACACAAGCATCAGTTCACACGTAAATACTATATAAATACTGATTACTTTTCTGTACTATCTTCTCTCTTTTCTAATTGAAATTGTAGCAGTATGTGATTTCAAGTTTTGGTTGTTTGCAGCTGTACAGATCCTGAATCCTGCAAAAACATAATTGCTGATGATTTTAAGAATGAGGCCCCACTATGGAAACTCACTTGCTATGCTCATTATAAACAGTACTTCTCTTTTTAATTATTTCTCGAAGTTATCATTTTCCTCTTTTAATGCAATGAAGATTTCCAACTTGTCTGAAATATCAGCATGAGCTTCTTATGAACCAAAGTAGCTTAATATTGGCTGGTAACTTTTTATTATTACTGATACCTATGATCATATATGTATATGTTGTTTTTATTGATTTATTGGCAGCTTGCCTTGCGACATTCATGGTGACATAAGCTCTGAAGAGCTACGTGCTCTAGCATATGAAGAAGCAAAGCAAGGCCGTGATTTACATTCCATTGTATGTTCAATGCTTTCATTGTATATCTAATTTTGTTCTCATCTCTCTAATCTGTATTTTTAAACTTATATTATGCCCCTTATTCAGTGGTTTCACTGGTTGCAGTTCTCTATGGCTCATTTTTTTTATCATCTTAAAAGTAACATGCAATATTTTCATAATCAAACATTTTTAATCCATTTTTTTCATTGAACAAGTACCTGCTTGAAAATTGTGCGTTTATGATTCACTATGTGGATCTGTTAATACAAATAATAATTTAAAATAATGCTTTCTTTATTGTGTTATAAACTTTTAGTAGGCTGTTAGCTGTTGTGATGACAAATATAGGTACTTAAGTTCAATGTTTATGTCGATACAGGTAGAGAGGGAGAGAAATTTACTACAGTCAAAGTTGTCAGAATTTGATAATCTTCTTCGCAAGCCATATTTACCTCCCAACAGTAATCTCGGACCCACTTCTCAAAGCAATGCAACACCGGCATTTACCAGTTTCAGTCAACTGGGAGCTGCGACCAATGTTACATCAGTCTTCAGGTTACTTCTCTTTCCAATATTCCTTTTCCGTTAGTCAAATCAACATAGTTTTTACCACAACTCAACTACATAACATAATTTTTAGCTACAGAAGAGCTGTTTGAACACAAATTAGACATCAATCTAAAATAAAGCCCAACAGGCAGGAGAGGTTGCCATTAATAACACACAAATTTTATACATCACTGATAGCATGATATATACTGATATTCTGTAAATGGCCTGACCGAAAGAATACAAAGATCAAGACTATTCCAGAGTTGTATTAAAAGGTTAGAGAATGTGTAATAATGCTGCTGTTGAACACAGAGCTGCCATGGAAACCAATGTTATGAGAACCAGACCAGACATTGACCCGGTAAAGTTTTGGGTCAATGGTTCACTGGTCAGACCGGTAGCTTAACTGGTTCAGGGGTGGATATAAGGCTTAGCCAAAGGTGGCTAAGCCACCCCTATGATTTTAAAATTTTAATTATATATATTGAAATTTAATGGAATTTTTTTATTTAACTTTTTATATAGTCCAGCCCCCCTCAATAACAAATGTTTAGTTGTAGTCTTAGTGGTTAGAGCTCTATTTTGTGGTTGAGAGGACTTGGGTTCAAATCCCACTAACCACATATTGTGCATTTAAATTTTCAGCCACCGCTGAACCAGTTCAACCACTGTTTTTTCAAAACATTTATATTTATCTGATATCAAGGCCATATATCAAAAGATTAAATTTATATGTGATTTTGGTGAAAACTTAATATACTAAATATCAAATTTATATATAAATAAGGGAGGGTTCAAACGTGTCATGGTTTTCATACCTCATTGTGCCTCGTATTATATATCTCTGTTTTCTAAAGTTCAATATGTCGATCCGAACCACTCAACACGATATCCATAATAATATATGCGTGGAGACCCAATTTTATATTTTTTGGAATTTTTTTTACTATTTTTCAAGATAGGTACAAAATCTTTGTGTCAGGACCATCCAGAAACAGTGATTTTATTCCTATCTAAAAAAATAATGAAATTTTCCAAAAAATATAAAATTTGGTCTCCAAGCATATTTTAATATGAATATAATGTTGAGTGGTTCGGATCGACAGTTTGAACTTTGAAAACAGAGATATGGAATATGAGGCGCGATGAGGCATGAAAGGCACGAGGCATTTGAACCCTCCTCATATAAATATTAAGGTTCCGATCTAAAATAAGTATTTATCTTTGACTAGGAGACAACTTCTTTGCTAGTTGATACCCCTTGATAATTTTGCTTCTAAATTTTCCAATATGGTTTTTGTAGTTTTAAAACTTAAATTTGCTTCTTACACAACTCACTTGTTAGTTTATTTTGAAATAACTAAATTAAACTTGCAAGTACATTTCTTCGAAATTATATCCACATGGTTTTGAGTTGGAAACAGAGCACGTGCATATAATCATGTGGCAACTGAATAACCAATCTAATTCTGTGTCAATATCCAGTGCTCTTCTGATTGTGTGATCAGGCATGGGAAGTGTTTGAATCTTTAACCTCTCATTTGCACTCATAATAAACCCATTATCTCATAAATCAAAAGAAGAATTTGGTTTGAGCATTTTATCAAATATCTTGAGAACACTCACCTTTAAATAAGTATAAATAAAATATTAGCCTTCCAATTATCAATTCCAAACACAAATCACCCAATACCTGAGATCCTTGCATCTTGAGCATTTGGTTGAGGATTCAGATGTACTAATATCAAACAACTCAAGCAAATTCACCTTGAGCTTGATGATGGTAACATGGCTTTATACTCAACCAAATTCTGTTTAGATTTATGTTCTCTGTGTTGGCAAAGCTACGCCTTTGTGTGCCATGGAACCTCTAAAGAGATAGAGAGAAGGAGAGTTGATCTGAAGGAGAGAACGGAGAGAAGAAGAGACGAAAAAAGTTAGAAGAAAACCAGCTAAGAGGAAGGTCGGAGAATGATAAGTTAGAACAAACCGCAAAGAACTGATTTTTAATTAGCCGGTTCACTGGTTTTCTTATTTGAAACCTTTTAATAAACTGGATTCTTACTTTATGCATTGTTATAGGCCTCCCGCGCCATCAAGTGGATCAAATAATCTTTTTGGGCAACCAAGCTTTTTGCAGAATGACAGTCAAATGTCAACTCAACCTGAAATGAAGTTTGGTACACCAGTTGGTACTGCTTCTAACTATAACACTTCATTTGTGGAACTGTGGTCGCTTAATTATCAGATGTTATGGACAAATGATGGATCATATGTACATGTACATGTTTAGGTACCTTTGGCAACCAATTGACAAATCAAAACCAAGCATTTGGAAGTGTACAAGCACGTGCACCCAACTTTAGTTTCGGGAAAGCATCAAATACAAATGCAAACGGTAATACCAGTCGGACGCAACTTTTCACATCGTCTTTTCCTCACTCAAGTGCAAGTATTGGCAATAGTAATGCTTCAAATAAGCAGCAGCAGCAGCAATTGTCGAGTCTAGGTTTTGGCTTTACTAGTGCTTCTCCACCTTCAGAGTAAGTCTTCGTTTAAATATTTTTGCTATGGCTGATGGTTAGGTGATCATCTGGCTAATTTGCTCCTGGATAATTAATATGTGAACTAATTATTAACTGTTAGTGAAAGCAAGCTTTATATTGACTAGTAATTATTCAGAGGTATCCATAAAAAGGAAATTGTGTTTGTTGGAAGGGGGCAAGGGTTCAGGGGTGGGTTGTAGGTTTGCTTGAATTTTTTTTTTTTTTTTTCAGATTTCTTTCAGAGATAAAATTGTTGATTTGGAGTTCAAATTTACTTGGATATGCCTCTTTGTTTTCTACTTTTGAGTTTAATTGTGGCTGATGACCTGTTATTGTTGAATAGGGAGAAGCAAGAGGATTGCAAGGATGATGGTATTTGGTTGAAGGAAAAATGGTCAATTGGGGAGGTATGCATTCTTAAAAATATTGGTGCTCTCAGCAGATTAAACAGTGTGATTTGGATTTCTATTTTATTGTAATATATTTACTGATGAACCATAGAAATTGAAAATTTAGTCGTATACTGATGCAGATACCAGAAGAAGCACCCCCATTGAGGTATTGTAGGTAGTACAGAGTGTGGTGATCACTGATCCAATCAAATGCCTTTCACTCTTCAGCACCACCGCCAAGCAATAATCACCGAGCAAAAAATCTTGACATGATGGGCTCTGAATATATCACGACATTCTTTAGAGAGCTCCTTATAGCAATTTTACTGGCTCGTCAACTCTCTCTCTCTCTCTCTCTCGGTCCTTTTCGGCTGTCCTTTGTTTTTGGTTTTAGTTTCTGAGCAAAAGCTAAAAAAGAAAGCTGTGGGAAGTATTAGCTGTAACATGTATTACTCTGATGCCCTTAGAAAAAAGTTCCTTATTTCTGACTGTTGATTTTTGCCTAGAAAGCAAACAAGACATCACTAAAAGGATAAGTTTTGAATTAAATGACGGGCAACTAAAAGAACATAATTTTTTTCTTTGAGTGAGTCTATGGTACTATGCAGTGTTCTAAATAGCTAGCTATAGCTACGCTATAGCTTTTTCAGACCATAAGCGCTACGCTATGAGATAAAAGTGCGCTATTTCAGCTACGGCTGCTATAGCTGTAATAGCTGACTGCTTTTACCGCTACGCGCTATTGCTATCGCTATGCTACATACTTTTTTTGCAATTTACATGAACGTCTGTACTTCAGTTCATATTTATGATACTACATGACTTGTTATAATAAACATGCTAAAATCAAACTATATGCTTTTGTTTCTATTTGTGATTTAGTCTCTAATTCTATATCAGAAAATATTCAAATATTAATTCTTTATTTTGTTTTCTTTTCGTCTATTATTCACCTGTAAAATTATCGCCGTTCATTTCATTGAAAGCTGATTTTGATTATAATAATATATAAAATATTCAAATAGGTATGCTAACTTTATTTCACTATAAAATTAATTGTTTTTCGTCTATTAAAATCTGTAATACTATGAAGTATGAACTATTAAATAATGTTACATTGTATATTCTTTTTTTTTCCCTTCTGATTTGCATGATTGAAAAAATATAGACTTAGATAAGTTATCATTTAGTTATTATCCTAATTCTCTAATATTGATTATGTTGATAATTAGTAGAAATATAGACTATAAAATTTGAAAATTAGAAAAAACGCTATGTAGGAAAGCTTCCGCTACAGCTGCGCTATTCGCTATAGCTTTTTTTTTTTTGCCTCCCCGCTATACCGCTATAATCGCTATTTAAAATCTTGGTACTATGTATATCACAATTTGGTCCGTATTTACAGATTAATATTTTTGTCTTCAAAATTTTAACAGTTGATCCGAACTGTTTAACATGATTTTCATATAAATATGTACTTGTAGAATTGAATTTTATATTTTTAAATTTTTTTTACTATTTTTTAAAATAGATAGAAAATCATTGTTTTTTATGATTCATAATTTTCAGATCAAGTGATTTTCTACCTATCTTAGAAAATTTTAGAAAAAATCTAAAAGATACAAAATTATGTCTGCAATTATATATTCATATGAAAATTATGTTGAACAGTTTGAATCGATCATTAGAATTTTGAAAACAAAAATATCGATCCGTATTATGTACCAACCTGTGATATGCATAGTAACATAGACTCCCTTTTTTTCTTTCCATCCATCAGACGCAAAGGCAGATTTTTATTGAGGAAGTTTGTCTGCTTAGAACTTAAAAAATAAAATAATAAATCGAGAACACAATAAAAAGATGATCGAAAATAAAAAATAAAAAATAAAATAAGAAATCGACAACACAATAAAAAGATGATCGATGATCGATGATGACAGCTCTAGCACCATATAGATAATTTGTTGAAAGCCTCCAGCCCTTTTCTACAAATATTATATTTAGGATAGCTGCTATCAATCTCTCAAAAAAAAAACAAATATTATATTTAGAAATTATATTTCTCTCAACATATAATCAGAAGAACCGAAAAAAAAAATAAGGTTATTCGATGGTCCGACCCGTCATTTTTATTTATATTCAACATTAAATAGAAATTGCCAAATATGCCCTCCAAAGTTATCAAGTTTTAAATCTACTCAAACCGGCCAGTTCTTTTTTTTTTTTAGATAGTTATATTAATTGAGTTTATATTAAGACTATTTTTTTTTTATATTATTTGTTGTATATGCATCGGCTAATTAAGTAAATATTAAGTTTCAAAAATATCCGATAGGTAATAAATAACTTTATTTTAAGCTCCGAAAAGTGGCCAATACTATGTCATTTGATTTATTAGAAAGACTGCTGATTTTTATATTTGATTTATTTGAAATTAACATTACATCTATTTCAGATGGATATTTATTAGTGCTCTAACAAATTCGATATGCGTCTTTCTGTTATAATGCATATGTATTAATTTTTTAAAGTTATTTATCTCATTTTTAAAGCATATGCATATTGTACATGTATTTATCTAAGACATCTATCATAAACAGCTGAGATTAGTACAATGAATAAAACAAGAGAGATAATATCTTCATTGAGAAGGCATAAAATGACGACGAAACTTCGAATGGCCATAAAACGATGCTCGAGTGTCCGATTCAGCAAATGAAATTTTACGGAAAGCTTGTGAAAATACGCATGCATCAGTGCCACGATGCTAGTTTTCAAAATTCAGAATTGCCAAAAAACAAAGGAAAGAGATTTAAAACTTGAGTTGAATTTTTCGATTAAGATTTTCATTTTTATTTTTCGATCTAAGTAGCTCGATAAACTGGTTATATAATGAACTTGTAGAATACAAATTTTTACTATTTTTTATGATTTATGAAAGATGACACAAAATGACTTAAAAAATAAAAGAAATTTGTGAAGAGTTTTTTTTTTGGTATTAGGGTTGAGTTCTATACAATATCTATACGATATATCTCATTCTATACACATTAAACAACTCATATTCATGTCTTACTATTTTTTATATTTTCCATATTTTCTAAATTAATACAGATTCATTATAACAGAAAGACGCATATTGAAATTGTTAGAGTATTAACATACTTTATTTCATGTCTTAATATAAACTTGACAATTAATATATCAACTATCTCTAAAAAAAAATACCAATAATTGGCTAGTTTCTACTAAAAACTCCACACAAAAAAAAAAAAAAAGGAACTGGCCAATAATTGACCGATTTGGACATATTTAAAATTACCTAATTTTGGTGGGCATATTTGATAATTTATATTTATTGTTGGATATTAATAAAAATGACAGGTCCGACCCCCATGAAAAAAAGAGCTTCAAAAAATTTATCCGACCTGCCGGATTCAAACCAGCGACCTAAGGATTACTGCTGCATACTACAGTCCTCCGCTCTACCAACTGAGCTAAGGTCGGTTTTATGAATTATCATAAATCTCAATAATCTTGAAAATACTAAACACTGATCAGTGGTGGTTATCCATTTGCAAATTTTGTTAAGTTAAACATCACGAACCGGATTTCTTGTAAGATCTGAAGTCAAATATCTGAATATTAATTAGAACTTGCTAATATTTGTATACTAATCAAAGTGCTGATATAAAATATATTCATGAATGCAAATAGAAATATTTTACATAGGACATATATAATATCTAGAATAAATTTTGAATTATTTAAAATTATTAATTTCAATTAAATATATATTATGTTATGCGCTTTTACACACAAATAAAGTAAGTCTTAATTGTTCTCCTTTAACTTTTTTAAGGATCTGGCGCTTTCCAGTGTTAAGTTATATGGACTATATCAACATTGTGTGATATCCATATTTGGAGGTTGGCCAATATGAAAACGTTTGTTCCTGGATCGTAGAACAAATACTTCAGTTTTTACATTTTCAAAGTTTAAATAGTCGTTCTAACCGTTCAAGATTCAATATGTATTAAAATGTGCTTGTAGACTAAATTTTACATTTTTTTAGAATTTATTATTATTTATTAAACTAGTTTTGAAATCGTTGTTTTTAATGATCTAGAAAATTATCACTATTTATTAAAATCAGTAATATAGAGATTACATCTAATGGTTTGGATCAACTATTTGAACCATGAAATTTGGAAAACCTATTGGTTGCACCACAGCTCCGGAACAAACGTTTTGATATTAGTCAACCTCTCCATATTTGGTCCCTTTATTGGAAATAACTAGTTCGTTGTGTATCTCGTCGAGTTCATAGGTATCCAGGAATGCAAGCATAATTCTATGATGCCTTACAGACACACTAGACTGTTAGATTTTCGGATAGGTTATAGTGTAACAATTCGATTCAGTTCTTTATTTTGTTCACTATCCAAAACCAAAATCCAAGTATAAAACTAATTCCAAGATTAATATAGAGTTTACCACTAGACGTGTAGTGAAAATCTTCGCCTATTCGTATGAGCAGTTAGCCTCTTCCGTCCTTTCTTGTATCGGATATACGCACCAGCAACAGCAAATGTGCCTCTATCAGTATTCACACGAACCGGTTGACAAACTACTGTAAGTTGGTATGCTAGTACCAACATACAGTTACACTTCTTTCTTTGTTTCTCTCTTATGTTTTTCTGTAACTAGTGTAAAAACAAATTGGATTCGAAATTGAACTGATGCACTATATTTATAAAACATATGCACTAGTTCAGATGCACCACTTCAAAAATACTTATCCAGAGATAACAGATCATTAGACCCATAATATATTCAGCCCAATATATTAATACATATTTAATATTAATTCAGCCTAAATTATTTGGCTCGTAGAACATTTCTTACATAGACATACGTAAGGTCCTAGCACTAGCAGTTCTTTAGCCTGATGTTGTCACAATTGTGTAAGCTGTGCTATGCCTGCCTTGATGTAGCAGCCAACAATGGCTGCATATGTTCAAGCGTCATCGAGACCAAAGATGACAAGTGATTGGGTCGGGCTTGGTATCATACCAGGGACGAAGAAAATGCTCCATTCTTCTCTGGCCACTCATCTCCATGGTTAGCGTTTTAAACATTCCTTTTTATGTGAAAAGATAAATCTCTAACTGTCAGTAGAGAGTTGTAGGCTTGTAGCCTAACTTAGAAAAAAAAAGAGGTTTAGTGTTTTTTTGCCAAACAAAGATGTTTATTTGCTGAGCTTGCAAAATTGGAAATAAAACGATTTAAGTCTTTATTGTATTTCATATATCCTTAAATACAATCTCATCAATCATCATGTCCAACGAAATTGTTAAAAGGATCAAACTTTTACAGCAGGCTGCTCCACATACACACAACTAACACCCGCTTAACGCACATATTTTTGCAACTGAAAAGCGACGGCTTAAATTCTGACAGATAAAGGATGCTGTCTGAGCATGCATTTCAAATCGAAAATAAACACGCTCTGAGACTGTAAAAACTTGCATTTCATAGGTACATCAGTACATGCAGAAGTACAACCACACAATATACTAAATTACATCACCAGCTTAATGGCAACTGTTTTTGCTGAATAACACAACAAAATGGCTTTCATTTTCAAGATGGATAGAATCACCGATAATGTACTTACCAAGAATCGAACATGTTTTCTTCAAAACAATACCAACAAAGGATCTTCATCAATAATTAACAGGAAAAGCTATTGAATGTTCCTTGGTTTGCAACTGACAACATCCTATCCTAAATTGACAGTAACATTAAGAACAAGTAAATTAACTCCAAAATGGCTCTTCACAATTATCACTTGCAACTGAAAGGTGGTTCGTCCAATTAAATTCTACCTCTTTTGTTTACAAGTCGAAAACTTACATAACCACATAAATAGGCCTATTTGGTTAAACCACATCACGACTGACCATGCCCACTGGTTCTTCGGTATTTTATGCCAAGCAGTTGAACTCTAAGAGAAATCAGAAGTTTTGGAGGCCCACCATTTGTTCGTGCGAGAACTGCGCACTCGCTGGAACCACCGATCCCATGATGAGTTTTCAGGGCCAGTTGTGCTGATAACAAATTTACACATTGTTAGCAGTTGTTGAATCACAAAAATTACCAGACTAATAAAGACAGTATATTATTTATCAAACCTAAATATCCAAGAAACATAGCAGAAAATTACAAAAGAAAAGTATCACTTCTTTTTGGAAAATACTGGTACTGAACGAACAGAATTTTACAAACAACAATATGTAATTTGGTGACTGCATCAATTTAATTGCTAAAAAGGATTAAAGACAGCCAATTTCACTCACATGGGAAGGAGGGGATCTGGTTTGCCCTCAGTGCTTGCAATAACTCTGCAATTATTTTCCAAAAATTAAGTGTTACATGACAGTACATTAATAGCAATACACAGAGACACATAACACACGGATCAAATAATTGAAGAACGCAGAATTTAAAGACCTACTCCTTGCAGGCAGCAGAAGAAGGCTCCATCGTTTCAAGCTCAGTTAGTTCCTTCTGCACAAACCACAAGACTCAAACGTCTGTTTTTATTTTATTTTATTTAAGTGTGGAAACATATGAACACACCCAATGAATATCCAAAAAGCTTTTCATAATGATTTTTTTTTCCAAATGTACTGATGTAATGAAACACAAATGCATACAAAACCTGATCCATTTATGGGATCAGATACTATTCTATTAACTTAGTTACAAAGCTTATACTTTCAATTGTACCAACCTCGAGTCAACTCCAACTCCTATCGGCCTAACATTTTATAATTCCATTTACATCAAAATGTTAGTCCGATAGGAGTTTTCATAATTCCATTTACATAAGCAATTGGAGAACATTTTATAATTCCATTTACATAAGCAATTATACAGTTTTCATCTTTAAAAATTAACATGTACATGCAAATTAAGATAAATAGATGAAAGAAACAAGAGAAGTTAATAAATATATAGGAATGGATATTTAAAATCTGGTTTTATGTTTCTAAACAACAGGCTGCTTAGCTGTTAGGTCCTACAAAGGACGAAAACCAGAACAACCCTCCCAGTTTCTACAAACCCCTAGAGCTTTTAATCCTATAAAGGAGGTTTCCTTTTTGTGCAATCTTTTGTGGCAGAAATGGCGAATATGCATATCCTATTGTATCTGTCAGCCATACCAGTCTAGCGATTAAATTAAAATAGTATATTAGGCCAGCTGGCATGTTTATATGGTAGGCTTATTGTATGTGTATCCTTACTGGCTATCAGATACGGACACATTTGATTATCTATAAATGCACATTTGATTATCTATAAATAGAACAACAAGCTATTTCCTAAATCTAGGCACAAAGATTTGGACAATAAAATTCTTCTAAATCTATGTTGCATTTAAACTAGGCTTCTAGGAGGTAATATATGTAAGCACATTACAAGTAGCACAACAATATATGTTGACATAATTTCGATAAAATATTAGGACTTCAAATGCAGAAGTTAGTGAAAGTCAAGATTATGTTTTTACTTTTTAGGACCATTGGTATTGAAGCAAAAATTTCTAGGATACTGTCAAACTCTTTTTTAATACTATTTATCATGGAATAACTGTCAAATTTTCAATTACTGGTAGCAAATGTAACAAGACTCATCCCTCCCATTACTGCACTTGAGAACACTCTAAAATGAAGAAGATCCTGAAAAGTCAAGGTTATGTCTTTGGCACCATTAATGTCAGAAGTAAACTTTTCAGACATAAAAGTGGAACTCCTGTTGAATCCTAAATATTGTAGAATTACTGAGACAAAATTTTCAATTAGCTAGCAAATGGGTAGTGCCTCATTACTTCCAATTGTGCATTTGAGACAAACAACCACTATGGATCAAAACTAGAATCTAAGAAAAATGTGCAGATTATGATAGCAGATTCAATATCAGGTGTCCAGCCAATACACCAAAATTTAATCAGCTCCAAATCATAACTGCAAGGAAGCAAGTCAAGACCTGTAGACTTTGGATCGGTGGTTTCTAATTTTGAAAATTCAAGTTCGGATGTGCCAGTTTGCAGAACTTAAGTTAAAATCCTAGAAAGAGATAACCTAGAGTAGATACTAACAAATGTGCACAGCCATAAGCCATAGTGGGTAATACTGCAATCCACAGTTGGAAAAAATAAATGTAAATTGAAGTCAAGCGACACCGGAATAAAAAGGCGACAATAGATCAGCAAGTTTCACTTTCTACAAATTAGATAAGTTTACAAGTTGAATCAACCAGCTGAGAAAGGTTTAGATAATGAGACAGACCTGAAGGGAGAGGATCTCTTGTTCGAGGCATGCAATAGCAGCAGTGAGTCTATGCTTACCAATGAAAACTCCTGCTGCTGATCCTCTCATACTTGCTGCCTCTTGCGGCGGCGGTTGATCCTCCCCCGCCGCCTCTCCATCTACTGTTCTCTCGTTCCTGGTCCCCATTTATTTTTTCTCTTTTTGCTGTCTTTTTTCTTATCCCAATTTACTCAGTCTTTGTTTTTCCATCTCAAGTTCCTAGCAGGAACCCACCCACCCGTCAGGCGTCAGCGCACCTCCCTACAAGTCCAACTTACGAAATTTGATATTTTGCTCCCAACTCGTGGCATTCGGAGTCGATTGGACGAGTTCGATCAGGTACCTCCGTTTTAGATTGGACTGTTTTTGATCGTTTTGTGTGGGTGTGGGTGTGTGCGCGCGCAGATAATAGCAGATAGGATCACAGGAATCCTCGCTAGTCACGTTTCACGTTTGAAATTGTTCTTAATTTCTCTCTACTTTTTTTTTTCTATCTCGACTTTCAGATCTAGATCTTTAACGATGATATCTTAATTTCACAACATTTTAAGCTTGTAAGCGAATTTCTTTTAGGTAATAACGTTTTCTATTTAATTTTCTCTTTAAAATCTATAATAAAATATTTTTGAATTATATTTTCCTCTTTGTTTTTTTTATTAATATGTTATGTATAAAAACTTGATACATTAGATTTAATTAAAGACTTGTATGTATAAGTTTAAAGACTTCATATGCTATGTGTAATTAAAGACTGCACTTTGAATTTTTTTTTAAAACTTGTACCATTTTTCTTTTTTCTCCGATCAATATCGCTCATTTTATAGACAATATGTGAGAAATCTTACAAACCTAAAATTACGAATGTCTTCTATTTGATTTTCTATTTCAAATTAGATCCATGATGAAGTACTTTCGAGTTATATTCGCACTGCTATATTTTTTTTTCCTCTTCTTGATATATAGTGTATAACAACTTAATATGCTAGGTTTAAAATTTGCACACATAAATTTAAATACTTGCAGGGGCAGATCTACATGCATGTGAGAGGGTGCTAAGCCACACCAATGATTTTAAATTTCTTAATTGAGTGGGGTTAAAATGCACCATTGGTTTTGTGCTCCAACCATACCCCATGTCTTTATCTTTGTTCTCAAAGTTCAAATAGTCGATTCGAACAGCTCAACATGTTCTCCATATTAAAATATGCTTAGAGACCAAATTTCATATTTTTTGGAATTTTTTTACTATTTTTTTAGATAGTTACAAAATCACTGTTTTTGGATGGTCCAGATGCAGTGATTTTGTAACTATCTTAGGGTTGCTAATGAGTCGAGCCGGCTCGCGAATCTACGAGTTGAGCGGCTCAATATTTCATAACGAATCGGACTCTGAACTAAAAAACGCCCAGACTCGACTCGGCTTGCTATTGAAGAAAAAAGCTCGGCTCGGCTCGGCTCATGTAAACACTTGGCTCGACTCGGCTCGCGAGCCGACTTTTTTCATGTTTAAAGAGATTACAATATAAAAAAATAGGGTAATAAACTATATCATGTAAATATCATTCATATTAAACATAGAATACAATAGACATTTTTTCTACCGATTTCAAATTTCAAATTTCAAAATTAAATTTGATTTTAATTTCAAAAACCCCAACCTCCCCTCTCAATTTGGTCCATCCGATGCACTTTAAAAATCGTGCAGACAAGATCCAATTTTTTTTTTCAAATTTCAAAGTTTTCCAAATTTTAATTTTTTTTTCAAATTTGAAAAAAATCGAAATTTGAAAAACTTTGAAATTTGAAGTAAATGTGCACGGACATTAAAGCAATACGCATTAGATCATATGAAAATGTCAAGTTTTATCATAACTACTTTGTTGGGCTTGGCTTGCGAGCCGAGCCAAGTATTTATATGAGCCGAGCCAAGTATGCTTATCTTGATGAGTCGAGCCGAATCTGAGCCGAATCTGAGCCGAACCTAGCTTATTAGCACCCCTAAACTATCTAAATAAATAGTAAAAAAATTTCAAAAAATATAAAATTTGGTCTCTAAGCATATTTTAATATGGAGAACATGTTGAGCGGTTCGGATCGACTATTTGAACTTCGAGAACAAAGATAAAGACATGGGGTATGGTTGGGACACAAAACCAATGGTGCATTTTAACCCCACTCTTCTTAATTATGTATATTAAAATTAAATTAAATTTTTATTTTTCTCAAGTTTCTATATAGTTTAGCCCCCCTCAAAATATAATAAATGTGTGTTTGTAATCTAGTGGTAAGAGGTCTATTTGGTGTTTGTTAGGTCATGGGTTCAATTCCCACTAACCACCTTTTGTTCACATATTATACATTTTATAGATTAGCCCCCTCTATTTAAATTTTCTAGTGCCAACTATAAATGCATTAGCGATCTTCTAGAATGTGGCCCTGATTAAAAGTTACTAATTAAAAGATTTGACAAGAGATTGCGTATGAAGGCAATGTTTCTTTTTTCTTTTTATTATCTACATCCTATTAGATATTACAACTCAAAATATCATATCTTTTATTTGGCCCTGCTGTCAATTATAACCCATAAACATTTCTTCTCGTCTAACGAACCTGTAAAACCCACAAAGGGGAGGGGGTGAGAAATAACAATGATATTTCTTATTTCTCTATTCAAATTTTCTAGTTCCAACTATATATGCATTAGTGATCTTCTAGAAGGTAGCCCTGATTAAAAGTTGCTAGTTAGAAAATTTGACAAGAGATTGAGTATGAAGGCAATGTCTCTTTCTTTTATTCTTTATATCCTATTAGATATTACAACCCAAAATACCATATCTTTTATTTGGCCCTGCTGTTAATTATTATTATTATTTTTTAAAAAAGGCATAGCCCATTTCCATTTGATATGAAAATATAATTACAAGCAAGGAAGAGTTTCAAATATCTCTCTCAAAAGCAAAAGACCTACTCTTGAGCTAAGAACCACAAAACAGAAAAGCTAAGATTAGTAATTCTTTTATTCTAAACATCCAGTCCTTAGATATTGCTAAGTCCCAAAAGAACTCAAGTGGGCAAGGACATGACCAAAAGCTAGACTGTTAACGATATATCCTAGGTACAAAAACATGCTATTGTAGGTCGTCACAGGGAAGGTGGAGTCACTGGAGCCTGATACGGCACAATCTCCATAGGCATGTACTGAGCCAGCAGTATAATATCCTCCTCTACGGGTAGCCAATCCTCCACCACTTGCTGCACTGGTTGCTTGATATTTCCTGCCCAATAACAAAGTAAAGATTTAGTTTGTAAGATAAGAGATCTAGCAGACTTGACTGCGCATTTATTAAAACAACTATCGTTCCGGTGTTTCCATAAAGTCCAACATACCGCACATAATACTACTAAGAACCCTATGAGTTCTGGTACAGGCAGCAACATAGCAAACTGAATTATACTATCAAAAGAAGACCAATTGTGCATATATGCTTGGCTTTTGCCAAGCTAGAACCAGATTCTTTGAGCTAAAGGACATGTAAGAAACAAATGACTAATAGTTTCATCACTGGGACAAAACTGACAAGTTTGAGACCCAGTCCAACCCCTGATGGTGAGATTGTCTTTAGTTAAAATACTGTTATGTGCTATCAACCACATGAATACTCTAATTTTTGGCGGTACTGGTATGCTCCACCACACAAAAGATTGTAACCTAGGAATGACACATCTATAATTCAGGAATTGATATAAAGAGCTAGTAGTAAACTTCCCTATATGGTCCCATCTCCAACTCAGTTGATCCTGTGTATTAGTGAAGGACCAAGTACTTATCAAACTAAGAATTTCAGCCCACTCATGTAAATCATACCCTTCTAAGTCCCTCCTAAATCTAATAGCCCTACCTTGGGAACAAATGACCTCTTGCAAGAGAATGTGTTTAGTACTACATTTTTTAAACAAAATTGGATATCTAGTTGCTAATGAACAATTGCTATCCCACAGATCTGTCCAAAACCTACATTGAGATTGAGAACCTGGTGTGTATTGAATGCTAAGGGTTCCTATATTTTCTAAGTTTGAGATTGCTTTCCAGAAAGGTGAAGGAGGAGCATTATGATCTATGTACTGGTAAATAAGAACAGATTTCCAAGCGCCAATATATGAAGGATTTTTTAGTTTCCACCACCATTTCAACAATAAAGCAATATTCATTTTGTATAGGTCAACAACCCCCAACCCTCTGAATTTTCTAGCAATGCAAATATTTTCCCAAGGTACTAATGCATATTTTCTCTGCTGTCAATTATAACCCATAAATGTCTCTCCTTGTCTAACGAACCTGTAAAACTTGCAAAGGGGAGGGAGTAAGAAATAATAATGATATTTCTTGGTACATAATTTGATCCAGGCTACTGGATTCGTAAAATCCATATCCATAATTAATTAAATAGCCGCAACATGATATCAATTCAATTTCTATAGCAAGGAATGTAGTGCTCATTATTGATAGTCAAATGATAATCAATAGAAATAACATCAATGAAAATCAAATAACGGAATATTTGGGTTCTAAATGTATGCAAATCTGGTCATAGACGATACAACTCGTATGCTTGGTTCAACCCAAAGTACATAGTATAGTCTTGTCTTGTAGCACTTTTGTGTTTGTTGTTTTATACTTTCCAGGAACTATAAGTATTCTCTGTATGTGTTTAGCTTTTGTTAGCACTGGTTAATATGCCAGTCCTATTTTGTATGTGCTGTGAGCTCTAGCTGTATGGAGCTTCTCAGCAGTTGAACATTATGGTTTCTAATGAAATCGGTGGGTTTTACCCACTTTATCGGGAAAAAAAGGTACCACAAACATATACCATCATTCTTGTCCGTGTAGACGGCTAGACGCCCACCATCAACCCACGTTTGCCTTTACACATACCTGTATCTGTCGTGTTTGGTTTATACCGTCCTATTCATTCTGGTTTATAGTCAGACACCTTAATTCGATAATTTAACTCGATGATACAATTTAACAATATTGTACGAACAACAAACATTTACCACAGTTTTTTTTACTAAGTCACAATTTACAATATCCTCTACCCAACCGGTACTGAGTTCAGTTGAGGCCATTCACCATATGTGCATAAGGGTCATGGGTCAAAGTCTAGTCATGACTTAGACTTTGCAGTAATAAGTAAATTCAACAAAATTCGGTAACTGTGAAATCACTCAATTATTTAGAACAAGAAACAAACAATTGATAAACCGTACCAAAATGACAAGTCATCAGACTTACCTGTAATTCGGTTTCATTTGTATTGTTTTGTGCATATAAAGCAATGATTCAAATAATGCAGTCAATCAATTATTCAACATGCAAAACTAATAATAATTCATTCTTAAAAATGAATATCAAAACAAAGCCAGTAAACCGCCATACCTGATAACGTAAGATATGATGTGATTCGAAGCCAAGTTACCATTCTGTAAGCACATCCGATAAGTTAGTTTTATTCGAATGGTCGAGTTCATATCTATGTTTAAAAGAATTTCCAATTCAAAATTAATAACTAAAGATCATCACTTTTTAAACCAGTAAGTAAAGAATTATTGGCTAACTAATACTAATTCTAAGGAATATATAAAGGAGAATAAAACTAGGTTATGACCGTATATCGACCATCATTGCACATCGGATCATATTATATATATTTCGAAATTAACCAATGGTTAGAAAAGAATATAGCTATTTGTTCAACTCAAAGATTTGTTTTTAGAAACTAGCTAGTATACAGTTTTAAATTATGACGCCTTCCTCTATTTTTATTTACACTATTAAAAATGCATATGTAAGACAATATATAGAATGCACACACACACGCTCATATAAGTTATATCTATATGCATTCATCATAGTAAATATTATTTGATAAATCAGAGTTGCAATAATTCTTCTTCTTTTAAAATAACATTTAGTTAATCAAGCCATATAAACAACGGAACAAATTTTCATCTTTAACAAAGTACCCATTTATATATTAATATAGGTTTAATTAGTATACATGTATTCATATCTATCTTTAAAGTAAATGGTTGACTATCTTAATTAAGCTTTCTCCGAAGGTTCAGTTTACTAGGATTGTAATTAAAAAACAGTGTAACAAAGCCACATCTGTACTGTTCTCTCAAAAAAAAGCCACATATGTACTGGTGCCAAAAATGTATACATCAAAATTGTATTGTCATGGTCAAAAGTTTAGTTACCTAATTATCTTGAAATTAAGAAAATAGTATCAAATTAAAAATAAGGAAAAACCATGTGTGCCTGTAGACCATGAAGTAAGAATTCTAATGATTCTTGCATATATACAACTAACTCAACAAGAGATTGGACTAGACTCTCATCATGTATATGTGTGTGTGTGTGTGTATATAGGACTTGAGTGTCTTCAACTATTAATAAGCAAGTTTGCTAATTAAATTCAACAGTTAAAAAAACATCTAAGCTGCTTAAAGTTCACTTCTTAAGACTCACTCTCATACAAGAACAATAGAGAGAGATATACCAAGCTGCTATGCTACGTGTGCTGATATAGAGAGAGAAATAGCATATGAGTGTAACTGGGGTACATCGCCAGTGGTGCAAATTCTTCTCAAGTTGCTTCACATAAACAGGGGGAGAGAGAAGGGTTGGAGAAACAAGTAAGAAGTAGAAGAGAGACTTACTGGACACGGTAGACAGCAAGCAGCTCTCTTAATTAGTTAATGGTAACCACGCTGGAATAACTGGGTTTTGCCACGCAATGAGAGAGAAAAACAGAGGAGTTGATGATGATGTATGATAAGGGTCCCACCTGTCATAAGTAATTCACTCTTCCAAAATTGAATTCTAATTCATTGTAATGAATCTATCATGCACAAATAAATTTCCTATTAATGTGCCTTCTTATTTTAATAAAGATTTGAGAATTTTAAATGTTTTAGAATTTACATATTGATTTATTCAGTTTATCGTGAATTCATGATTATCCATAAATTTAATTATATATCTAAATAATCTATTCATTTTTTTTTTACTATCCTCTATGTTTCAATAAAAAAAAATTATTCAAGACATTTTGTATACCGCTCCTAGTTATTAATTCCATATTTATATTTTGAGTAATGTTACAGAACATTATGATCAATGACTGCGCACGTGATGTACATTTCTGGATTAAATCTTGCTATCTACTCGTTAGGGGTTTTCATTTGTGAGTTTGAGATTGGAGCTGCTTACCTGATCCTGGTACCATTCCGAGTTGCTGGTACCTGATACTGGTTATTATGACATGTGTTATATACTATTTAAATTTGTTTATCTCCATGTTTTATTGCATGTAATTGTTTAATATTATATGGTGCTCAAATCTTCCTGAGAAAACTGTGTTTTTTTATTATCAATATATATGGCCATCAAAGAAAAACAAATCCACCACGAAGCTCATGCTGCAACACTACTTTTCTAAAATACTCGGTGCTAATTTGGTACCAAGCAATCTAAGATCATGAACATGCCTGTGCTCCTTAAATTGGGTCTTTCATTAATTTATCTATACACAATTAGGTACAAAAAAAAGCTGGTATCAACTTTAGCATGTACAATCATACTTATCTTCTTTTCATTTTCGTTATTGCTTTTTGTAGTACAACAATACTACCGAAAGCAAATTTCCATCTTTTAACTTTACATAAAATTTATGAAAGAACAAAATCCTCAAAAACAGACACCGGACAAATAATCAAAATCAGGTGTTCTTCTCTAGAACAGATAGAGCAGGTGTCAGGTAGTTATTTGCTTTGTCTGGCAAATGGGCGACCTGTAAATTCAGTGCATTATTGAAATGATTATAGGAAATAAAAAAAATATTTCAACAAGGAGTCTCAAATTTATGGGTCAGTTTGAGCAAAAAAAAAATTCGATATGGCCATAGACATCTCTCCATTGGAGTCCCATAGAGATCCACAAACTTATTATGTGGCCATGAGCATCTAAATTAATGCAATTGCAAATAAAAAAAATGAAATAACATATGACAATGATTGTTATCAGATATTGGACTGTAAGTACTGGTCTCCGACTAGTGCAGAACCATGATCTGAGAATGAAACCCTTGTTTTTAACAAAGATTACTTACGAGTTGATAGAGCTCCTGCCCTTGCTCTGCAACATACTCATAGCATACCTATAAGGCCGTCATCCAATTAAATTTAAAATTAGCAATTGAATCAATGAAAGAATAAGCATACTATGAACCATATAAAGAGAGGCAGATCTTACATCAAAGCTTTTATTTCTTGCAGTTGAGTCATGCAAGGCCTTGACACAAATGTCTGCCACATCAGCACAACTGATGCTCTGAAAAAAATTGATACCAATATAAATCATCAGTTACAATAAAATACATGATCAAGTAATGTAAATTGTAATATATGTAAGCAGCAATGAAAGATACCTGGGTAATGCGATTGCCTTGATCAAAGATCAATGCACGTTGACCCCCAGGTTCTTCCTGTAAATTATGAAGTAATGATTAGATACTAAAAAAGTAAAAAGACTTATTCGAGCATGAAAAAACACATCTGCTATTTATTAAGCCTTCTCATCATTAAATAAAATGAAAATAAAGATAGCACATGATATCCTTATTTTATTTTGAGAGCATAAACCTAAAATTCTATCCGAAATCCCATGCCTTACCTAATTGATTACTGCTGTAAACAAAACATTATATCTAAATTATCATGCCCATTCACATGATGACTATTTCTTAACTAATGTTTTCAATAATAACATAGTTATCTCAAGACCATCTACTGTTTTTATATTAAACCTAAAAAAATGATTTCACATGCTTCAAAATCCTAGGCAACAAATGAACAGATGAGCGAATGATGTCAGAATATACTAAAGTATCGGTAAATCTATTACACAAGGGAGTAATCGAATCGTTAACTTTAATCTTCCAAAGGAAAAATGATGGAGACATTAGCATTATTACCTGCAGTGGACCAGGGCGAACAATTGTATAACCAAGGCCCGATCTTCTCAAAGCATCTTCTCCTAACTAAATTTGATAGAATTTAAAAAAACATTGAATCGTTCAATGAACACTGATAAAAAAAACTAAAAGAGCACAAAAATAAGGAGAAAGAGAAAGCAACATTTAATTCCTCCTGGTAAATAAAGAAAGTACCCTCTTGGCTTTGAGGACTTGCTCTCTTCTGGATGGTTCTATGGCAGAGCCTGTGCATGAAACCAATATAAAATCTGTTTCTTGCCCCGTCTGAAATTGGCAAAACAAAATTATTTGCATTATGAGGACTATAGAATGTCAATCTGATACAAAGTGATGTTAGTGATGACAAGGAGCAGCAGCAAACTCACAGGTAAAGCTTTAATAAACTCCATTATCAATTTGAAATTTCTTGGATCCTGCTGCCTGTTTTCAATTATTTCCCCTGGTTTCTGCATCATGAATGAATCAATAATTAGTATATTTAACATATAATTACTCCTATCTTTAAGAAAAGGAGTATAGCATACGACGGCCATACCGGTCTCTTGGGTTCAAATCGAATGGTTAGTGTATGCACAAGAAAAGGGTCAAGGGGCGGATCATCTGGCTTGATTGGCCGAAATGATGAGAAAGGAACTCTTATCTGAAAATTGCACATTTTATGCATATATCAATATTTTCCGGGATTACTACCAGAACCAAAGTTGAAAGATGAGATGGTATATGCATAAATTGCTTACCCTACAGAAACCTAGTTTTGTGTTAAATCGGGAATAGTACTTTTTGCTTTGGGTGGTATCAGCCAAGGGACCAGTCTCAAGAATCAATATATATGACCTTCCATTTCCACCAACTGAAAGAAGCAGCCCATCGTACCTAGTTTATATTTCAAGCAAAATATATATTTCAGCAGCCACTCAAATTGATACAATCAATAAGCACACCAAAACAATATCATCTCAAAATAAATTTAGTGTTTTACCTATCAAGGGTTGAACCAAGTGGAAGGGAGAGCCTTTTGGATAGTTCAACATAACCTCCTCTTGTGGACACAAATCCTAATCAATTCCACCAATTTTCAGAAATGAGATTATGAACTCACAATCCTGCTATGCAGGTATTAATATTATTTCAAGAAGGTACTCTTGTATAATTTTATCATTGATGGTTTGGTGAGAACTTCATTTTAGGGACAGAATGAAATCCCAGATTGTACACCATTACACAATTACACCAACAACCTCATCAGACCAAGTAAAAAGACAAAAGTATATGAGTAAAGTTGTTCTGATGAGTAGACAATACCACATCTAGATTTTTGCAGTATCTCAACTTGTGATCTGCTGTCGTTATAAAGTAATAAGGAACATTTCTTAACTGTACAAAAAAAAAAAATGAAAAACCTGAGAATACAGCTTCTCCTTCATCGTTGAAATCAAATTCAGCATCAATTCCCTCATCATACTGCGGTGCTAAAGAAGAGTTGCTAAAGTAATTGCCCTTGCGAACCTCCCACTCGTTTAGTGATTTACGGTTTTTGAACTTAGCAAGCAGCATCTTACTCTTGCTACTCTTACCGGCTCTTAACTGAGCAAGTTCATTGTAATAATCCTGCAAGCCAATTAATTAGACAACTATGAATTCAATTATGATTTTGGGGGAAAAAACCTGGATCTTACAATCTCAAATTCTGGACTGTACCATCTAGGATCAAGATGGGTACACAAAGACCAGCCCAAATATGACCAATGTGCTTCTGAACATATCAGTTTTCCTTATGCCATTTATATTTGAAAATTCCTTTTTCTGTGTTTAGTGGTTAGGTCTACTATTTAGGACTTCAGTTGAGGCTCTATAAAAAAGTGTTGACCAAATTTCAAATTTGAAAAAATAAAGATGTATTTTAGACTAGACCCACCCCATATCCTGTGCTTGAAACAGTTAGTTATAGTAGTATACAAATATACTTGACAAAAGCTGCGATTTTATGTAGCCACATGATCCTTTGATATGGACAGTCAGATATAGAGTTTAGACAGCTCTGATTTGATTTAGTACCAATATAATTTGGTAAGCACAGTAACTTCAAAACAAATTAAAAGTTGTTTTATAAGTACAAATGTAAAGGCATTAGACAACAAACCTGAAAGACCATTGCTGCATTGCTAACGCCCTGATTATCCACTCTGTTAAGGTCACCTGTAATGGTAGTTCGGGCAGTTGCGCAGTAGATAATTTTATTACAACCACGTACAGCCTCCCTGAGAGTTGACAAATCACCGACATCACCTACCACTACTCTTACAGATCTTGGAAGCATATCGAGAACTTCAGGGTCATCTTTTCTTACCAGTGCCTATCAATTTGTAGCCAACTATCAGTACATACGGTATGGAGACATGTAGCTCAGAGACATTCATCAAGAGATAAATTGTTTGAAAGAAAATACCTTGACATTGTAACCTCTGAGCATAAGTTTGCGAATGACAATGCGACCGATCCTGCTGGTGGCTCCAACAACCAAGACAGTGGTATCCTGAGCCTCGGGAACTGTGAAGTCACACATGGGTCCACGTATAAAAATCGGGTCCTCCAAGTTAGCAGGGATGGTTGGGGTTCGTGAAATCTGGCCCAGCCCAGAGAATTTTCGCCACACGTCATCAAAAATCTGCCTTGACTTGCGCCCCAGCCCCACCGGGTTCACATCCTCCAGGTTCAAGAGGTTAGCCGGTTGAGAAGACTGTACCGGAATTGGTACAGGAACATTCTTCTCAGCTTCCACTTCCGGAACAATGTCAGTATCTTTCTTCTTCCCCTTTGTGCCTCTCCTACCGGACCGGGATCTCGATTTTGATTTTGGTTTCGGTTCTGATGGTGAAGTTGGCTCTTGCTCTTTGTTCTCCCCATTGGTAGGTAGACAGGAGGGACGCTTTAGGGAGAGAGAAGGAGAGGTCAAGTTAGGACCATATTGGTATGATGTCATGACACAATTCTTGAATAATACCAGCGATGTGTTGGCCGATGATGCACTGCTACCAATGCCAATACCACCGCTGGTTAGCACTCTCCCAAATTGCATTGCCATATACAAAACCCCGCTTCTCTCAATCTTTTTTGTTTTTTACAATATTTGCAACAAATTCTTCCTAAGTTCCTAAGAGCAGAGGCACAGAGAGAGAGAGAGAGAGTAAGGAGGAAAAAATCGAGTATATAAGGGTTCAGAAGAAATAGGAGCAGTAAAACCAATGCCATGTGTGTGTGACAAGGTACCACATCAGCATATTTAAAAATAGTGGGATGCGCGGTAATCTAGAAAAAAATGGAAAATCCACAAGACCATGGGGCGAAAAACGCCAAAGTTGAGTGTATGTGGATATACAGAGAGACCAAGCTGAGGTCTCCATCTCCTTGGATATAATTGAAATCTTCTTCCCCACAAACCCGACTTGAGATGGAGATGCAGCTCTCTTTCCGGAGACGTGGCTCACTCAGCTTCAATCCTTTCTTGAGGCATGAAGACGTATCCACTGCGGAACTCTTCTTTTGTGGTATGGGCTTAAGCCGTGTAAAACAGCAAGAATCATCAGGCCCAAAAGGCCCCTTTGACCCGTAATCATGGCTCAATGCCTTATTAGTTATTACATTTGTATTATACACAACATTTATAGCCATTAGGCTCGTTTTATCTATCTATTTGCGTTACTTTTGGACATTTATTCCTTTAAACATGCTTAGTTAACCTTTAGATCAGCACATATAATAGAGGGTATAATTTAATAATTCTTCAGCAGCTGCCACCAACATTAACCATGGTCTGGAGAAAAAGAATAGTGAAACAACACAAGTTCAATTTTATTCATTATGTTAAAAAGAATAAATGTACATTCCAGAATATCATTATCGCAAGTATACAAAACCCAAACAATACAAGACTACAAGTAGGACGTGAAATGAATGAGCATTTTAGAGAACAATTAATTGCGCTAAGCATTTGTAGCACAGTAGCATTATCTGGACTAGCTGTAAAACCCCGGCTGGTTGCTCCAAACCACAGCTAGTTACAGAGCCTCTGCAATTCAACAGCACAAATAAAGCAGCAAATTATTTCAAAATGCTGGTGGCAATCAAGTTAGCAAGTTGAAATTGTGGCTGTCGCAGCTGCATGAGGGTCAAAGGCCCTGGTATTAAGCTTTAAGAAACAGTGCATTGAAAAAAATCAACTTGGAGTAGAAGGCTTCTGTAGAACACGTAGCTTTGCACTTCTACATCTAGGATTGAAAGTCTCTTCTTTCAAAGAAGGTGTGATTGGCCTCTTTGTCAGAATAGTCCCATACTTCCCATGTACCCTGTCCTTAAACCACGTCTCTCCATCTTCACTAACTTCCACTTCACTAATATTCTCTTTACAATCATGATTATCGGCTTCATGTTGGTCTGGGTTTTGTTGGCCACCACAATTGACCAAGTTAAGAAAAGTTTGCTTGACGATCCTGTCCTCTAAGCTGTGGAAAGAGATGACAGCAAGGCGACCTCCAGGGGCCAAGCAATCAAAACAGGAGTAGAGGGCATCTTCTAGGTTTTCTAACTCGTTGTTTACTGCTATTCTCAGTGCTTGAAAAACCCTTGTTGCTGTTTTTATCCACCCCTGTCTCCCTGCATGTCCTTTTTCTTTTAATTCCGAAGAAACAGCATCCGTATCAATCGACAAAACAAATGGTGAGAAAGAGCATGCATACCTCGAGTAAGGCTAGTGCTTTTCTGAATAAGTTTCACAAGTTGCTTAGTGCAGTGAAAAGGGCGGCTAGCACGAGCTCCGACAATCTGCTTTTGAAGATGTACCCAGTTGCTTTCCTCTCCATAATCACGCAATATACGGCCTATTTCATCTTCTGGCCATGAGTTCAGAATATCCGCAGCACTCAAACTTGCCTTCATAATAAAACATCAATAATTAGAAGCTATTTCATGCTATATTATAACAGATTTACATGAATTCACATATGAAATGATATTGTCCCGACCTTCCATTTCATACTCTAGGAATCATGTTTTGTACAGAACCAGAACCGTGCTGGTATGTCCAGTGGTGAGAAAATAATTTCTTCACAAACCTTTTCGTTTTCCATATTCTTTCTGGCTTTTTTCCCCTTTCATAATCGTTGTTATCTTTTCTTTTAGTTAGTTGAGTTCTAATGGCTAGTCAGGGCTTACTTTAAGGTTATTATTTATCAGCCTAAATATAGGTTAGCTATTGTACAATATTAGTCGAGTCATGATTTAAAAGTTCCACAACCATTGCAATGAGGCCTGTATGATGAAAACTATCAGGTTTTGATGGGCATATTGGATATTATGTTGTTTTCATGAGGAAATTGACTATTTTGAAAGTTTACATGGGCACACTAGAAATTCTCCCTAAAATAAAATGTATGATCAAATTGGGGCAAGAGTGTGTGACACACCATTAACTAGGCTTTTGGGCAAATATTAACTGTGCTGGTCTTAATTGAAATTTAGTTTTATGTTTCATTAGGCATTTATCAAATTATGTATTAAGCCTTAGGTATTGCCAGTATTTTCAGCTTTCATGAACATCCACTGGAACCTAAGACCTAGTAGTGGACATGACCAGTTGAACCCATTGAATCTGTTAAAAGTCATCTACAGTGCAGGAAAAATATGCAAAAAAAGAATTCAGATTTTGGTGCAAATGTAAATGGATAGAAAATGAACCTTTTCATTAAAAAAGCAAATAAAAATAATCTAAACAGTTCACTGATAAGACAAGACAGAATGCGTGTGAATAAGGAGATAAATAAGCGGGGATGAACCTGAGGGCCCATACGCATATCAAGAGGCCCGTTATTGAGGACACTAAATCCTCTCTCCGAGCAATCCACCTACACAGCACACACCACACTTGTTAGTAGGAATTGGGGACAATTAGTGAACAAGAGAAATGACAGCTGCTATAAATGAAACCAATTTACAAACAGGAAATGCAACAACAAAAACTGGGAATACATAAAAGGGAGTGCTATACCTGCATGGAGGAAACCCCCAGGTCAATGAAGATGCCTTCAACACCAGAGCTGACGACGAGGTGATCATCTTCGATTGCAATTGCATCCAAAATGCACTTTATATCCTTAAAGTTTGCGAGCTGAGTATAAGCCTTTAATTTTGGTCCTCTACTAGAAACTACATTTTGGATACGAGGCAGGGCCAACTGATGAGCGACAGGGTCCACATCCATTCCCACATATAGCTCCATCTCCTCATGCTCCTCAATCACCTACCATATATATCAACCAATCAACCAACAGAGACCTCTATTTCACTACAATAACAATATATAATAAAATAAAAAGACGATAGAATTGACGAGGAATTACAGCAGAGGAGTGAGAGGCAGCGCCGAGAGTACAGTCCACGAAGGAGCGGAGTGCAAGTGGCTGGAAGGCGCGCAGCACCTCGCACAGCAAAACAGGAAGGTGAGGTATATTAGTATCTCTGTACCGTCTGAGAAGCCCTAGGTCCACCTCTACGCCCGACCTCGTCCGCCTCTTCTCCAAAACTAAAGCTTTCGGTTTTGATTTCGATCTTGACTTCTCTTTGCCAGCTGCCGAAGCTTTACAGTTTTTCAAGGCGGTGGCAGTCGTCGTTTTCCACCGAATCGCTTTAGATGAGAGTGAGAGGAGGGGAGAGACGAAGTGCCGTACAGTGATGGCCATACCCGGACCTGCTACTGAGCGGCTACGAAAGAGGAAGAGACGACGAGGCAAAGTTAGCCGGGTCGGATCTTTCGAAACAATTTAGTGGGATAAGATAACTCGTAGACTCAGCCCGACCCAGTTTCATCTTCCATTTCATTAAGATCATAAGATGACCCGGATGATGCTATTCTTTTAAGTAAACGTTGAAGTCAAATTATTCAACTGTTTAATACTTTTAAAAAATTTCTATTCGGATTTAAATTATGATATTTTAAGTATTAATTTTTGCCATGAAACATCGATTCATATTATTATTTTCATCCGATCTTTTAAGAGTATTTTCTTTTAAATTGCAAAAAATTATAAATGTTTGTTTTATTATTAAAATCATATATAAAGCAACTACTAATTTTATATAAAAATCATATTAATTTATAATTAATTTGAAATTGACAATTTACGAATATAAAATTGTACCCCCAACTAAAATAATAATTATTTATGAAATTATAATAACATGAAATTATTATAAGATAATTATTAATTTTGTTGATGTGAGATATAAATTCTTATTGTGTTGTGACTAGTTATGATGTAACTTGGATCGCACATTATACTGTACTGTGATCAAAATAGGTGTTCATGTAGCGTGATCGAAATCACAAAGAATTATCATGATGCGTTAATAGTCATATGTAGTCATGTTTAATAATTTTTCTTTTAATTTGAAGTTTATTTTAAGGAAGAAAAAAAAATGTCAAAATAAGGTAAATTTGTACCATAACGTGATATAACTTGACTTTTTGAGATACATGTATAGAAACTAGAAAGAATTCGGAAACGGTGTAATGGATAATTGGATATCATATCAGATTTAATCCGATATTCGATCAAAATCATTCAATGCGAATTAAAATTCGTACTGATAACAATAAAAATAAATTTTGTGTGGATTAAGTGGGCAAATGGGATCTAACAGATATGACCGGGTCCCATCGGACCTCCCACTCCGTATAGGGACGACGATGGAGATGCTTGTGAAGAAAGGGCCGTGTGTCATATGGTACAGACACCGCCGTTTACACGCTATTCTGGCCCATTCTCCTAAATTGCTTGCGTGGCCGAATAGAATTCGTTAATTATAGACCAACACATTGATGTTACGCGAATTAGTAGAATATTGTAGATATATGATGTGGATAATTATGGATAGCAGCTCACCCCGAATCTTATGCCCTTTTAATTCTCAGTTCGCATCCAAATTCGGACATTACTTGTAAACGAACCCTGCCAAATTATTCACTCCAGAAATAACAAGAACGAACAAGCGCGAGACCGAGAGAGAGAGAGAGAGATGAACTGCGAGACCTGTCAGCTGAAAGAGTTAGTACGTGCATATTTTCTCTTTCAATCATAGCTTGGAACTAATTCTTTGTTTCAATTTTGCATTGTTTTAGTTAATTTTGTTTCAGACGCGTAAATTAGTTGACTTTCGCTCTCAACTCACGTTAAATAGATATTATTTTGTTCTATGTTTGTTAGTTTTGTGGTATCCTTTTATTTATAGCTATGCATCTAATTCTCAATTTTTGTGCAAACAATTTGTAGGAGCTTGATCCAAGGGAAATTCGGGATGTGCTGCGCTGTCAGTCACTTCTCTACTTCTGTTCTTCTTATCTCTAGTTTGAGCTCAATGTTTATTTTTAGCTTTTAATTCACCTAATTACATTTTTCATAATTCGTCTTCCTTCAATTCTGGGAGGTTTTTCATACCTGAGGGGTTGATCTGAAAGTTCAATCAAATTCTGAGGTTTTTAGCATAAGACCTTGTTTTGCTGCAAGGGCTATTCATTCCGACTCATATCAGTTCATTTCTGGAACTGAAAGTCTATGCATCTCTGAGAAAGGTTTGAGTTTCAATCCGGCTCTCTTTGCTTAGTTGTTGTCTATTCTGTGTTTCTTATTCCCCGATTGACTTCAGTACCAGTTGGTACACATTCTCCCTTGTCTACTGGTACATATCTCCTCATTTAAAGGCCCCTTTGGCAGCAGCCCTGATCTATTTTGAAATATACTAGTTACTTTGACAGATATTAAGGTGTTGCTTTACCTTTCTTTTTGTGTATCATGTTTGTGATTTGCTCTTGAAAAACAAGTGCAATTAATACACGTTTCCATTGGTCTTGTAGCTTAATTGGTTTCTGGTTTTTGATTCTGTGATTCTGGTAAACGAAGAAGGTTTTCTTTGAATAACCCAGTCCCTATCTTACTTTTCTTGCTTGAGTACCTCTTTCTGTGTTGTTGTCACTATTTGACACCGATACCAATTGGTACTCTCTTTCTATATTGCTTCTGGTATGAAGCTGTTAACTTTAAGGCTTCTATTTTAATTGAAACACAAAAGAAACTTTTTGAGTTCTCGATGTGAAAACATTCCTAGACTAACTAAAGAACTTCAAAAGCAAATTAAAATGACAGAACTAAAGTTAACACCGATACAGCATATTTGACCTGACAGGTATTATTGACTTATACAGCCTTATAATCAACCAGAACATATTAAAATGAATTACAATGCAGACATGTCGCTAAACATAGATTTATGCAAATAAGTTCCTCCTCGAGTACCCTGAAGATTTTACTTTTATATACATTTTTGCCAGGTGTTGTGCATACAATTTTCTTTCACCGAGCTTTGGGTCTTGTTCGGCCAAAAGATGTTGATTGTGACCTCTTTGAGATCACTTATGTGAGAGCTCATTAAATATTTCTAAAGTGATCTGATTTTGAAACTTCTAAATCAACTAATTTGCTGATTTGTCCTTGTCCTTGTCCAATGCCGACTTCTTGTGCTTTTAGGTTCAATGTGGAGATGCAGAATTAGAAAAGAAAATAGATGAAAAGCTTGAACAGTTTGCCGCCTGGTCTGAGAAACACCCCAACCGAAAAAGCCAGGTTTACATGTCTCTCACATGGGACCTTCTTTCTTACTTTGCATAATTCAGTTTGGTTGTTTGTTCTTATACATATGATTGTTTAATTTCAGGTATGCTTGTCTTTCTATGAGGTAAAAAGCAAACAGTCAAGTTGGTTCGGCAGCAAAGTTGAGCGTCACTATTGGGAGCATTGGATTGTTAATGTTAATGTGCACCCCATAAATCCCCCTAGATCTTCTTTCCTCAATACCAGAGGTAGATAATAGATAAGGTCTTTCTTGCACAAACATTTTCATTTGGAATTAAGGAGAAATTAAGTTCATATTTTTTTGAGTAACCAAGTAGACTAATTGAAATTATTACTGTCTCAGAAAAAGTACTGGAGGAGACGAGTACAAGAAGGTCTGCACTGGAGACATCTGTGCGTGAAATCCTTTTCCAAATAATAAAATTTGCAAACGAAAAACAAGAACATATCCCCCCAGTTACAAACACTGAAGTTGTATCTTTTCCATACGAAATCAGCACCCCAAGGTATGTTCAGTTCCATGAGAACATTAGCTTCTTAAAGCAATTTTCTTAATTTTAAGTCAGGCTGTTAGGTACTGAAACAAACATTGATCATGCTCATGGTCGCTGTTTAGATGTTTTTAATTTTCAGTTGTCAAATGAAATGCAACTCACATAATGTGTACAAAATAGACTGTCTAGGCTCGTCTTTTCTTGGAAAAATATTAGGGTTAATTTTACTAGAGGCTAATAAAATGCACATATTTCCCCAGAATGACTACCCTTGATTTTGATCCAAACTAGGTCATTTTTTGTTCATATGGAACCCTAATTACACCCATTTGAGAACTGGTTTGTCAAATTAATGAACCTATCCAACTGTAGAAGTTAAAACAAGTGTTCTGACATGATATATGTGAGAATGGATGCTTTATTTAGTTTTTTGGTTGATTCAATTTTTTCACAAATCAATAACATAAATATTTGATAAACTGTTGAGGTTGATATTATTTGCCTCATATCAAGTTTATAACATTATATATATTTAGAAACCGATGTTTCAATTTATTTATTTTTGTACTTAAATTTGGAATGAACATGATGACCTAGTTTAAATCAAATTGAAGTTAAAGTTCTTTTGTTTTGGTTTTGGTTTTTTTATTTTTATTTTTGGGGTGACAAAGGGGTTTACATCAAAGTTTGATGACCAACCAAAAATATAGTCCAAGTCATCTCTGATCCAATTAATTAAAGAAGTTTGACTAACTTGTTTGTTTGTAAAGAATAGCAGTGTACTAGTGCGATTATATTTTTATGTAAAAATGATATGAATCTCCAGGTGAGACCCAACAAGTTCACTGGAAGTGTGTATGTGTGCGTGCGTGTGTGCATCTGTACATGTGTTTGTGTTGTGTGACAGCTCATCAGAGTCGCAGTTTGGCTGGAACAAAGATGCTATCAAGAGAATTCTCCAATCTGGCCACCCGTACTCTCTTTCCTAACTTATCCTTTTCATTCCTTTTCCTCTATGCACATGATCTACTTTGCTTAGACTGAGTTGACCTTGTAAAGAGAGGTGCTATTGAGTTGGTAATATATCAGTGCTTGTAACAGTTGTGAATATTGAATGCTTAGAGCTGGAAATGTGTAGTCATGCATGCTTTGTTATGCATAGGTCTTGTGTATATCTCACTTTTTATTGGATTTTCCCTGCATAGGTCTTGTGTATATCTATCTCACTTTTTATTGGATTTTCTCTCTGATTGTTATCTTAATCTCCAAGAGTTGTATTAGCTAATTCTTCATGAATGGAAACAGCTTGGTATTCTATTTTGTCCGTGAATGGACGAATTCTAATCCCATGACAAATCTTGTGCAATTGTGCTCCATTTGTATCATTATCTGAAGACCATGAAACCCGTTTATCATTAAGTTCCGCTTTAGTAATTGAATGACATGAGAAATAAAGAAGTTGCTGTCAGCACTTCTAGTCTGAAAGCAGTCTGTCAGCACTTCCAGTCTTGACAATGGTGGTAGTGTGAGGTACGCATGAAGGTGAAGACACTGATTCTTCAATGATCCCACTGATAAGCATTATTTACACAGTTTGAAGTATATATACTATTTCCAGAATACATAAACATTGGAGTTTACAAGCGGAATTGAGAATGGTACTCTTCGATCAGAATGATACAGAATTGAGAACTTAATTGCCATTTTGCCTAAATGATTAAATGCACATCTAACACCTGCCTTTATGTAGCAGGAAAAGATGAAGGGATCTTACTTTTGATTGTACTTGCAAGTCATAGCCGCAATGGAAAGTTTTATTTACCTCAGTTTTGCTCTAATACCAAAAAAGAATCCACATTTACCTCCGTTTTGATCTACTATGTACCATTTGGCACTAAATGTTTTCGACTTTATGCTAAATGAAAATTTCATGACAATTTGGTCTATGAATAAAGTGTCCATTCATAGTTGTATTGGGTGCAAAATTGCCCCATGAACCTCAAAAGAAAAAAAGGATTGCAGCCAATTCTAAATTATTGCATCGATTTATATAAGTTTTAATCTAACTATATATATATATATGTTTGCACCGTTCTTTACAGTATTCCAGTTTTTGTCTGAACTCTGGTTATATAGAATGTGTTTTGCCACATTCTAAAACCCAATTTCTAAAAACTAGTTGCAACAAAAAAGGAAAAAAAAAAAAAGGTTTTACGTTACTTCTGGAGATCTTTGTGATGAATATTTTTTTACATTTAAATGTTATAAAAACTGTTTCTTTATTTTATTATGATATTACGACTTATATTTCCTCAGTTTTGATCTAACACATGGAGATCCACAGCAAAGGATTCTTAATGCCACGATAAATAATATTTTCTGCACTAATGCGAAGTACGTTTGTTTTGAATGTTGTTTGGTTTATTAATATATTAAAGAGGTATATATATTCAAAATTATAACCAACTATAAATAGTCCTGTTGTTGTATAATTGTGTATTTTAATCATTTTTGTAGGATGCTAATTTCTAGCTTTAAAATAGTCTGGTTTGGCTTTAAAATAGCTAGAGTTATGTGACATGTTGCAACTGTTTTTTATGGCATTTATAGATAAAGAAATTGCTATTGGAATTATATTAAATTTTTTTTAGTAAAGTTGGAAGTCAAGCTACCAATTGATTTAATATTTACAAGTGATCTTTCATCCGAACTTCAAACAGAAATAAAAAAAAATGGCGGAGTTCAATATTTTGCCCTCCAAATTAGAAAGAAACAAAATTTAAGGAAACAGATAAAGAAACTATCTATAACCTCTCTTTACCTCCTTTTACTTCTTTAATAATAATAAAAAACTAAAGGGCAAGGGTAAGATAAATATTTTTCTTCTTCTTTCTTTTCTCTTTCTTTTCCTCCTTCTCATTTAACTTCTTTATCCTAACTCAAAAGGTGGAGATGCGGTGGTGATTCTTAGCAAAAATATTCTTTCTGCATTTTATTCACAGAAGTTCAAACTTGAGATGTACTTAGTTAGCTATATATTTATTTATTTTTAATACAGTGACATCAAGTGCCCCTCAACAAGTCCCATTACTCATAGAAATAAAATTTCAATAGTTATAGTGCAAACTAGATCAAACAAGCTGTAATATAATTTGACGAAAAGCGTACTTTTGGTATGATAATATAATTTCTTTGAGAAAATTGTCATTTAATTGAACCTACGATCAGCCATTGTTTGTGAAAATTTTCTTCATTCTTAGGTGTTACACTGTTGAGACCCTCTTTCAGGTCTTACTTACCTGAGCAAACATTTTTTTCTCTCTTTTCCTTGATGATCTAACTTCTTCATTATATCTTTTGGTTAATTTATTGGTATTTGGTGGTTATAACCTCACTGTCTTTCAGAGAAGTTAGGATTTTTTTTGCGGATTAGATGATTATATCTTGTTACTGAGCCACTGAAAAACTGGTCCCACCAGTTAATATAATTTAGGTCCCGAATTGCTGCTTGCGTGACCCTTCTGGAGGATATATTATACCCACTAGATGAAAACAAATCAAGAATTTGATTGGAATGAAATTATAGGCATGTTTATTATAATTTAGATGGATCATGTCCCAATTTAATATGATTTCAGTATAATTCAACTCGCAGATTGAAAAAATTACTAATTTTAATCGGCATGATAACCTAGCTCTTCTTAAATCACTCCAAATTTAATATATGATCTATTCAAATGGTTCTGTTTAGTGAAAGGATGACTCGTGACCCTCCTTTCTTCAATAAATTTATATTGGCTCAGAGCTTTGAACATGTTTTTTTTTTCGTATGTAGAGCAATGTCTTGATCTGTGCTAGCTATAGATATGATTCTCATTTTTGCAATTTTGTAATTTGAATTATGGTCGTTAAATAAATTTAGTTTTAGTTGTATTCTTCCCGAATCTGAATTTTTAATAGAGATTTATTTTTTTTTCCTAACTTCCATCTCATCCCACACCAACCTTAATTAAATGAAATTTGCTTTTCAGTGAAGCTTCTTAACTATAACAGATTTCTTGTGAAAATTAAGAGTTGTACATATTGTGCTTTGCACATGCTAACAAGAATGAACATAACTGACTTGGAGCAATTCATAAGTCTTTGAGTTGGTTTGATGGAATTAATACCCTTGTTTTACTTGAACCATACTACACATCAACCTTCAATTATTAATTTGCTGTTGGTCTTGGACTTCTACTATTGTCACAATATTATCATTATATGTGTTCTTGTTGTATGACATTTTGTGCCATTCTTTTGTCACCCAAAACTAAAATCTCGTGCCAAAAAATAATTTTCCCTTTTGTAGAAAAACCAAGGAGGCCTTTCCAAGAAATAAGTGTATGAAACTATGAATCACAAGAGAATATCAGAAGCAAAGAGAAGAGTCGACCTGAGACTTGTTCTGTTGCTTGTGTTTTGTACAGAGCTTCATGCAGCCATGCCATTTTTCCCGACCTACACCAACTCAGAAGATGGTACCTAAGGCCTATCACTTCTCATGATCTCATTTCCATCCTTATATATATCCTTTGCAAATGCCTGTTTTTTTTTTTTATAATTAACTCATCTTTTATTTTTATAATGCTTGAAAAACAGTTTATGCTATAAATAAGCTATACTCAGCACTTGGTTCGCCGCCTCTATCCGGATGGACTACATTTGGAGGAGACCCCTGTTATGAGCTCTGGCAAGGCGTTCAATGTACCAACAACAACATAACTGCCATGTACTATTACTTTACTAAATTAGTGCCATATCAACAAACTCCAAATACTTTTTTTTTTTTCACACATGCACACTTTTTCATACAAATAGACACACACAGCAATATACTTGACTTACTACTGCATAAAGTTCATTCCCTTTGAATCTAAATATAATTTAATCATGACATTAACAGAGCACTGAGTGGAGCAAACCTCGGAGGGGAGCTGCAGGATGATTCTTTGGCTAATTTTACCTCCATCTTAGCACTGTATGAATAATAATTTGTTTTCTCGCTCTTCCAATTTCCAAATAACAAATTATTTTACCATACTTTTTTTTTCCGGGCTAGGGATCTAAGCAACAACAGCATAAGTGGTGCCATACCGCAGAATTTGCCTCCAACATTACAAATATTGTATTATATTATTATCCCTTTTTTGTTTATTTTATTTTAAATTCCTTAGAACAGCAAGTGTCTCTTTCAATAGGAACAATAATTTATTCGTTTGTGACAGCTCTCTCTCAGGCAATCATTTTACCGGAAGCATTCCGAGTACTTTATCATATCTGACATCTCTTTCTGACTTGTAAGTTGTAAGACCATGAGAGTTTCCCAATTTTGCATTTGTAGAATAATGTTAGAGAGTAATATATGTTTCTTTGACAAATTAGGTCACTTTGCGGAAATCTTTTAAACGGAGAATTACCAGATGGTTTTCAATCACTGACTCAGCTTGGGAGCTTGTACTGTCCTTTTTCTTACATTTTTTTTTCAAAGGCAAACAAAAGCAAAAAAATGAAAACAACTAAATTAGTTGGTATCTTATTCTTGATTCTTTTGATTTTTTTTTTAGTCTATTGTTCTATTTTGATAATTTTATTTAGCATTGAACTAATTAGTCAGTTCTCTGTATATTTTGAAATTCTGCTGACACAGGAAACTCTCTGATAACAAATTGAGCGGCCATCTACCACCTTCCATCAGATACCTGAAATCTCTTACAACAATGTGAGCTATGTACGCTTTTTCCTGTTACAAAACTCTATGCACAATATACGTAATACACAATGCATAAATTATGGACCCTTTTTAATTTTCAGGCATGTGCAAAATAATGACCTGTCGGGGACCCTCGAAGTGTTGCAAAACCTTCCTTTAAAAGACTTGTACATTCCTCCTATAATTTCTTTCATTGCCTGTTATATTATATTGCCTGTAAACCTTGGTGCTTAAGTAGAACAATTACACCACTGAACTCGATTGCAAACTACTAATAAATATTTGTAGGACAGCTTAACCGTTACTTGATTTCAGCTAACAAGATATTACTTTCTTTTCCCCTTATTTGCATTTGCCAACCCAATTTCTCATTTGTTTTCTACATTGACAGGAATATTGCAAATAATCAATTCTCAGGAATCGTGCCAGAAAACTTGCTTAAAATTCCAAATTTCCAGTAAGAAAATACCCCTCTAATTTTTTAAACTAAAAAAATAATAGTGCAATTCTTTTTAACTTCCAACGGTGTAACAAATAAGGGCAATTTTATGTATATTTTTTTAACTAGATTGTAAAGATATAATTATTATCCTTCAATTGATATCATGACATTGGTTACTAACTTTTTGTTGCAGAAGTGAAGGTAACCAACTGAATGTAACCGTCTCACCATCACCTGAACAGCCGCCAGCCAGTGATGGACCTGTGCAACAAAGTAGCCCTCCTTCACCTGTTTATAATCCACCTCTTCACCACAAAATAAAAACCATTGATGCAAAAGCAATAGCTTATGTCGTTGCTATAGGCAGCTCAATTATCATTGCAATTGCAATATTGCTAGTTAAAATTGGCATACCTGCTTGGAAAGAAAAACATAATGCTTCCCTTAAGAGAGTGGAAGTGATAATGCACGAGAGAAGCAAAGAGCCTGATTCTGCCAACAATACAACACAAAGTATACTAAATAACCAAGGTATAGGGCTCTTCTGGTCATGGTTTTTTTTCTTGAGAATTTTATTTTTATCACTCTTTTAACTTTAAACTTTAATTAACATATACTGTGAGCTGCAATTAATGGGACATGCATGCTTTATTTTCATTTCAGAAGCTGGTGGAGAAGTTAGAGAACAAAAGGTTAATATGACAGATCTACAGTCAATTTCAACCGACAGAAAACACCCAAATTTAGATGAAAGTCGAAAAATTCAAAAGAGGTTGAGTAATACCTCTTCTGTCAAATCATTCTCAGTTGCAATCCTTCAACAATACACCAACAGTTTTAGCGAGGAAAACTTGATCAAAGAATGCAGCTTTGGCAAATTGTTCCTTGCAGAGGATGAAGAGAGAATGGTAGTACAGTGCATCATTATTTGCTAATTACAAAAGCCAGGTTATTAATTAATATATAAATCTTCTGATTGTATATATTGCTTTCAGCTATATACAGTTTTGAAGATCGAAGAAAGGAAATCAAAAATCCCAGTCGATGATTTTTTGAGGTCGGTTGATTATGTCTCAAAGATAGATCATTGCAACATTCTTAAACTCGTAGGTTACTGTGCCGAGTACGGGCAGCGGCTGCTTGTTTATAGATATTTCAGCAAGACAACACTAAATGACATTATCTATTCTCATGATCCTTCTAAGAGACAGACACTGTTCTCATGGATGTCTCGCATTCAAGTAGCTCTTGAAGCTGCCAATGCTTTAGAGTAAGTTTTGATTATTTTTGTGAATTCAATTTAAGTTTTTCTATATGGAATCTCTTGGTTGTGTTTTTCTAAAAATACTGCATTTTTTATTGTAACAACAAAATGTTGATATGAAGGTATCTCCATGAGGGTGGCCAGAATCCGATTGTGCATCAGCAATTTGCACCTTGTAATATTCTTCTAGATAATGACCTACGAGTTTGCATTTCTTGTTGTGGTCTAGCATCATCCCTTCCCTTTGTTTCAGAGCTTCAGGTATACCACAATAAAAGTAACTTGTTCACCACTTGTGTACAGACAAGATACTCTGCTGTGCAGCAAGCAGTTCCACAAATTCATAAATCAAAACATAATACAATTTATTCTGGTGGAGTAAATAACTAAACATTTGCATAATGGTGAACCAGTCATACTGTCCCCTTGCTTTGAGTTACAATGCCCCAGAAGTAAACGAATCAGAAAATTGGAGTGTTAAGAGTGATGTCTATAGTTTTGGAGTGGTACTGCTGGAACTCCTTACAGGTCGTGAACCATATGATAGGTTTGTAAACTATCTTCCTGATTTTTTACTACTAAAATATCACATACATCACTTGACAATTATCGTGAAAGTATTTACCTCATTAATTTGTTCAGCACACGACCTAGAGCAGAGAGACATCTTGCAAGATGGGCTTCTTACCAACTTCATGACATTGATGCGTTGGTGAAGATGGTCGACACAGCTCTTGAAGGAAGGTTTCCAATCAGGTCACTTTCCCGAGTCGCTGATATCATCAGTCGTTGCATACAAGTAAAAAACAATTGCACAGCAAAACTGCAAAATTATTCAACTTAATTCTTAAAAAGGTATCTTAATTATGCTTTACAAACTGCAGGAAGAGCCAGAATTCAGACCATCCATGAAAGAGATAGTCCAGGATCTGACTCGAGCTCTTAATGCTGATGATGGATCAAGCAGCATCTTTTAGAACATTCATATTTTGTTTGTATTTGAGATGAAACATTCCACGACGAGCACATGAGACCGGCCTTATTAAGTTCATTGTTTTCTTCTTGTACATACTATTCAGCTCAATCTCCAGATATTATTCCAGAAGGGTGCATCTCTTTGAAAAGAAAGAAGTGTAACTCTCATGATAATTAAAAAAAATTAACTAGGTCTTTGTTGATAGTTTAGATAATGCACACAAGATACAATCAGACTTTCTAGCTAGATCTTCTATTTCAGGAATCCACATCCTCTGAGGTAACAGAATTTCTGTTTGGATCACAGCTGTCCAATCGGAATCAGGTCAATCCAGCCCGAGGTGAAACGCACGGGGCTGCTTTAATAGTCGTGGGATTCTGATTGGACGGTCCTGATCCAAACAGATATATTATGTTACCGTAGGTGATACAAATTCCTATTTCAGTTTATCTGAAATGATTTCAGAACTTAATATATAAAGCAAAGGACAGATTGGGAATCCACTATCATGTAAACGGAAAGCAAGTATTGAAAATAATCATGAACCATGATTAGATATCAATCAGAACCAGTAACATGCATAGATCAAGCGGAGCGTCAAACCATAAAAGTCGTGGCCAATATATTACAAAAAAATAAAGATGCAAACTATACTTGCTAATTATGAACATCTCTGAACCAAACAGTAGACAAGTAACTCTGCTCTAAAGATTCAAAATTTCATAAAACATTAGGCAATACAATACACTTATTTTTTATGGTATGCTGGCGGTGGCCGTGGAGAGTGCTAGTGTTGTGCCCATTGGATGGACTTGATGTCAATTCCAGCCTTAGCCATCTCATAGAGCGGGCTCATGTTGCGCAGTTTCTGCACTTGTCGTACAGTGAGCTCGACTGCTCTGTCTATCTCAGCCTCTGTTGTGAATCGCCCAATCCCAAATCGAATTGAGGTATGTGCCATATCCTCATCCACACCCAGCGCCCTGAGCACGTAAGATGGCTCCAAACTGGCACTTGTGCACGCACTTCCACTTGACACTGCTACCTCCTTCAACCCCATCAGGAGGCTTTCCCCTTCAACATATGCAAAAGATATATTCAGATTGCCTGGGTACCTGTGTTCCATGCTGCCGTTCACCACCACCTCATCCAGCCTCGACCGGATTCCATTCAGCAGCCTCTCCTGAAGACCTGTGACTCGCCGTGTTTCATATTCCATCTCCTTGGCTGCTAACTCACATGCGGCTCCCATGCCAACTACCAGCGGAGTAGGCACTGTGCCGCTACGGATTCCCCGTTCCTGCCCACCCCCACTCATCTGCGGCTCCACACGCACACGTGGTCGTCGGCGCAGGTACAGCGCCCCGACACCTTTGGGACCATATATCTTGTGACCGCTCAGAGACATGAGAGCTATGCCCATCTTCTCAACATCAATGGGGATTTTCCCCAAGGCCTGTGCGCCATCAGTGTGAAACGGGACACCCTTCTCCCGGCAAATTCTCCCAATCTCCTCCAAAGGCTGCACAACACCTATCTCATTATTAACCGCCATGACAGAGACAAGACCAGTATCGGGACGGATCGCAGCAGCAAGCTGGTCCAGGTCGACAAGTCCATCGGACTTGACTGGAAGGTAAGTAATCTCAAAACCCTCCTGCTGGAGGTGGCGGCATGAGTCGAGTACACATTTGTGCTCCGTCTGGGTGGTGACGACATGCTTCTTCTTGTCACGGTAGAACCTCATGACGCCCTTGACGGATATATTGTTACACTCGGTGGCGCCAGAAGTGAAGAAGATCTCCTTTGGGTTGGCGCCAATCAAAGAGGCGATCTGGGCACGGGCCTTCTCGACTGCGGCCTCGGATTCCCAGCCGTAGAGGTGGGTACGAGAGTGGGGATTGCCATAGCGGGAGAGGTAGAAGGGGAGCATGGCGTCGAGCACGCGGGGGTCAACGGGAGTGGTTGCTTGCATGTCCATGTAAAGAGGGCGGCCGGATATGCGCACCCCCTTCATTCCAACGCTCTCGTCTTCATCGTCCCTGACAGGTGGGGACGGGGCTAGGGATGGGGCTGCAGCTTCGGCTGCGGCGGATGAGTATAGGCGCTGGCAGTGGTTCTGGTAGAGGATCGGAAGGCGGCGGATCAGATTGCGAGCCATGAGTTTGGCTTGCGAGATAAAGGGGGTGGGTTGATCTGTGGGATTGGTCTAGGGTTTCTCTGTTTTCCTTCCTGATTTCTGGGACGGGATTAAAGGAGCTTGGAACTTGGATTACTGGTTCGTTATAAAAAAAAATAGGAAATTCAGGTCGGGTAAATGGACTTGAATGGATGAGATTTTTGTGGGGATCGGATATTTTTGTGGAGTGGGGACTTGGGACAGGACTACAGCGAAAGAGAGGATGGGTAAAAGCGGTAGCTGGATTCTTCACGGAATGCTGCTGCTTGATCAAAAAGTAAAAAACCGTCCATCATCGATCGTATCTATGACTCGTCGTTTTCTTTATTCTGAGACTCACGCATTGTCGGTTTTCGTTTTTTATGAGAACTTAGAGGGTCAATAATCAAAGAGAAAACACACAATACAAATAGAGGTGTCAATGACATATCACTTTTCTATTTGTTTACTCATCCCTGTATCGTATCCAAGAAAAATACGGATAAAGATATAAAAAAAAATCGTTAGCGTATGAGGTCAGATATATGTAACAATTTTTTTTTTATTATCTTACCTGTTTTCATATAAAATAATATATATAGGATTAGAACTAGGATATTTCTAAGTTCATCAAGTCTTTTTTGAATTCAATTCTAAAATTTATTGAATTGGCTTCAAACGACGAATTCAAACCGAGTGATGCATCTACATGTGAAAATTTTAAAGTTTCGAATTAATTAAATATATAGTCAAGTGGTCAAAAGACGTCCAAAAAATCAATGTATTAAAATTAATTTATTAAACTTTCTAATTTTGACAACTTGACTTTATACTAAATTAATTCAAAACTTTCAAATTTTCACATGTAAACGCATCACTCATTAGATAGAATGATTTCAACAGTTTGAATTCATCATTTGAAACCACTTTGATAAATTTTAGAGTTGAATTTACAAAGAGACTCGGTGAACTTAAAAACACCGTAGTTCTACTCCAATATCAAAGTGTGTGAGATATATATCGGAGAGAGGGTGGCATGTTTTTTGTAACCATGTGGGTGATGTAGGAAGGAGAGAGGGTGGCATTTTTTTCAAGAGTTGATTATGAATTTCCATGAGACAAAGCACGCATCACTGTAGTAAATTCATATTTTTTATTGAGATATTTATTAAGAGAAGGAATCCACTTACAATATTTTGAATCTTACAACTATGTTACAATATTCGGTTTTGTAATTTTTAAAGTCCAAACAGTCAATTCAAACTGTTCAACATGATTTCTATATTAAAATGTGCTTTGAGATCAATTTTTACATTTAAAAAAAAAATTACTATTTATTAAGTATTTTATAAAACTGCTTTTTTTTAGTGGTCCAAAATTGTCTAAAAATAACAATTTTGTAAAATACTTAATAAATAATAATAATAATTCAAAAAAATATATAATTTGATCTCAAAACACATTTTAATATAGAGATCGTGTTGAACGGTTTGGATCGACTGTTTGAACTTTGAAAATTACAAAATCGAATATTGTAACATGTTGTAACTTTCAAATGTTATACGTGGATCCCTCCTTATTATAAATTATTAGTATAGAAAGAAGTCAGTGGGTCCGAGAATACATGGGGAAGTTTCGATTTTTTTTTCTTTAAATAGAAATAATAAACCATTTAAAAAAGGACCCAGATAATTGTCCCCGCACCCCCATCCCCCCTCTCTCCCCGCACTAAAAGACAAAAAAGTCCGCACTAAAAGACAAAAAAAATCTGGTTCCGCGTAGTATTAACATCTATATGTAATGTATTTACAGTGCATCGAACAAGTATTTAACTCTATTCATTGGAGTATTAACTGTCTGCCCAACAGCAAAACAATATATGTCCCCACAAAAATTTAATATATCTGTCCCCTCATTCCCGCACTAAAAGACAAAAAAATTAGGTTCCGACATTTGCGTCCCCGCACTAAAAGACAAAAAAAAATTAGGTTCCGACATTTGATGTTTAAATTTCATGCAGTATTTAACTCTATTCATTGGAGGATTAATAGTGCATCGAAGAAGTATTTAACTCTATTCATTAGAGTATTAACCGTCTGCGTCCAACAGCGACACAATCTGTCCCCGCAAAAAAAGAAAAACTAATGTTCCCACGTCCTGCACATCAGTATTTAACTTTAGGAATGTTAGTATTTATCTTTAAAGTCAAAAATATTAATCTCTAATATTATAAATAAGTTGCATGGATTCTATTTAGCATCCTATATCTTAGTATTTAACTTTATACACATCAGTATTTAACTTTAGGAATGTTAATATTTAACTTTAGGAGAGTTAGTGTTTAAGAGGAGATGAGAATGTGGGGTTCTATATAATCATTCTTAACAATTAGAGATAGTGGTAATAATGTCTATCAATCTGTAATTATTGTCCCCGCACCACCATCCCCTTATATCCCCCTACTAAAAGACAAAAAAAAATAGTTACCGACAATTTGATGGTTTAAATTTCCTGCAGTATTTAACTTCAGGGCAAATTCTGGAATGGACCAAAATTTTTTGGGACCGTTCATTTAATCATGATCGAACGGTTCAGATCATTTGCAACTCCATGTTAAATTTAACATATTTTTTTTTCGGAAGGGTAAAATAGGTATTACAACATGTAATACTCTCTGTTAGTTTAATCGCTCCGTTAAGTCTTTTTTTTCCACTTCCTCACGCAGAGCCAAACCCCAAACCCTCTCCCCACCTCCGCGCCTCTCCGCCTATCCTCTCCGCTTACCTCAGTCTTTTTTTTTTCGGTCGTGTGGCAAAAGATGAGTAAATTAAATGGCGAACGTTGCAGTCGCCGGACCGAGGAAGGGCTGTCTCCGCTGATCGTGCGTAGAGCTCGGGTGTTGGCAGGAAGCGAGGTGGGAGGAATCGCTCTAACTCGCCTTGGTACCGTGTGTGCTCCTTTTGCTTATTCGATCCCTCTTTTTCGTGTGCCTTGTGAAAATGAGTTTTTATAGAGACGTATTCGCATATTTCTTAATGTTCTTCTTTCCATTTCTCAAATCTATCTGATTAGTTACTGATTTCCACCGAAATGTGCCTTAGCTAAAATCATTTCAACCGAAATGTGCCTCCTGGCTGAGGCATTATCAAGGTACTCTTAGATAAATAAATCACAAATTGATTTACCTTGCTTAGTAGCATGTAAAATATTAACTGTTTCAAAGTCTTCATCTTTGGTCTCAGGGGTATACATGGAAATGAAGTTTAAATAAGAATTAATAGTTCTTGAATTGTTGTTGGATACTTTGTGGTGGATGAGACGGTCATATATGTACATGTTGGTATAACAGACACCAGCTTGAATACTTTTGTGTTATCTTATTTTTTTTACTTGATTTGTGTTACTGGCATAATCTGGGGTAATCCCAGGATCAATAATATTTCTTGATGAGATTGGTGCTATTTTGGTTGAGAAATCTGGTTTGAGATCAGAGTTATTAATTTTGCTATCGATATTTATATCTTGAGAAATTTAGACCTTTACATTTGTAAAACAGTAATAACAGACTCTACTTTAGGCATTTTTTTCCCATTATATATGAGCTGAAATGTTGCTTACAAACATTTTAATTTTATTCCAGATTAATGAGGCAGAAACTAGAAATTTGCTTCATGCAAGAAGGATTCAGGAGCTCGATTTGCTACTGGAGAAGGCCAAAAGGTGAAATTTTATTCGATCCCTCTTTTTTGTGTGCCTTGTGAAAATGAGTAGTTTAGCTAAGAAATCAGACAAGGGCATCAATGTAATGTGTTGATAATAATTCATTTGTTCTTGTTTTCTCATTTTAATATGGTTTGTTGTTTAGCTAAGAAATCAGACAAGGGCATTAATGTAATTTCATCATTTTGGTAAAGGCGAATCATCTAATAGAGAATCTTTTGAAGAAGAAACTGAGCCCAATTTCTGATTGCCTTCAAAAAGCAGTAGATTCCATTGATCCAGGTACAACAAATAACTAGTTATTTGTCAGCATCTAATTAATAAGTTTCTTAACTTGGACAACATTTCTTGATAAAAAAAAAATGACGAGCAAGAATGAGTAGGAAGCAACAAGTTGTTTTTTATGGGGCAGATTTGGCTGCATTTTTACAAACCCTTTCCCAAATAATTGAGGATCTGAAGGATCTAACTTTAGAGGATATTTTTGCATTCTTTCTCTCGCTATGGTATTAAATGGAGGGGATATATGCAATGCAATGCCATGGATTTATAAGAACAGTAAAAATAACTAGGAAAAATCACAGTGCAATGTAGCAAATTTAAGTACAAAGAGATTCGTCAAAATGTTATTCTTATTCTGCTGTTTTTTAGTTTACACTAAAACCAAAGAAATTCTTATCGGTTGTAACAGAGAACAACCTTCTGCTGTTGCGTGTGGGCTAACCTTTGGTTGGCTCTTTCGATTGTGAAATCGATTATCGAAGTTGTGGGCTGTGACTTCCTCTTGCTTGTATGATTTGATTTTTGTTTATTGAATCGATAATTGTGAAAATTTGGGGTACCTGGCTTGCTGAATTTTTTGAAGTTCCACTTGAAAATTTGTAATTTACCTTATCGGGTTCAAACCCGATTATCACTTGTACCTCTCATTTACCTCTTTCGATGGTTGTACCTAGCGGGAATTTGCACCGTACCAGCTTGCTGGGAGTACTGGTACGAATTTTCAATGTGGCGGGGACCGTTTTGTAAATATTTTAAGTTAAGTGGTGGACTTGTTAATATATGTGAATGTATTAAATTTATCTTATCAGAGGGACTCAATTGCAATAAGGCTTGAGCCTTTTAGTTGGCTGAAAATCAAATGAAAACTAAATTGCATGTATACTTTAGTTTAGGCCAAAATTTGCTTGAATTGACCTAAATTGTGCAATCAAACTGTATTGAGATCAAAATTTCCAATTGCAACATACATAACTTAGAGTATGTTCTGACTTCTTCGAACCATTTTAAGCCAGTGAGTGTTTCTAACATTTGAATCTTTTTTTCCTGACAGGGAGCTCATTGGCCAGGTGCTTTTGGGTCAATTTACTTGGGAGACTTTCTGATGGAAAACTAGTTGCAGTAAAACTGCATTATGACAAAACACAATTTGGTACCGATTCGTTTGTTAATGATGTCAGTTAGAGTGATGGTCTAAAACTAGCAATTCTGCCTAGCATTTTGTTTTGTTGGGTTCTATGGTGCAAGCGCAATAGAAGATTTTTTATGCAACAACAAAGAGGGATGGCTGACCTGGCGCTTCAAGCTAGTGTCGAATGCATGAATCGGTACAGAACCTTGTACCAGTACCAGGGGCAACAAACTACGAGCAAGGGATGATATAGGAATAGGGGTTTAGTATTCCAATTTATTACTTGTGCTGAGTTTTGGTAAATAGCCAATAAAATAGGGACCTTATTGTAAATACTTTTTTACTGATCAATAGAATTGTCAGGAGTTCCTACTCACTGACCTTAAAAAAATAACTTTCATGGTTGTAGATTTTAACTGCGTATAATATGAGAAGGTTTAACCTGTGTATATGATGTTTGCTTATAATCTCAAGATATGTACCTATTGAAACCAGGCTGCTATTTACTAGCAATAATTAGATTGAATGGTTTATGATTTACAAAAAAAGTGTGCTTGTGATCCCAAAATAATAAGCCAACTTATTGAAAGATTAACAATACTTAACTATACTCAACTGAATTAAAATGCCCTTGTGTTAGTATCACAGAAGAAATACATATTAAAAATAAAAAAATGGCGCATATGTCAGTACCCAACGATATGGCTACTTTTAGTCTCAGTCCTGAACTCCTGATATGGAATATGTAATTTTGTATCTCGAATGACCAAAATATCCTTGATCTCTGAGTATAATTTGATATGATAATAATGTTGAACGGCTTGGATTAATTATTTGGACTTTGAAAACATAGATATAAATACAATACACGAACCAATTTACGTATTGCAGTGTATCAGAGCCTATACGAGTCGGATTACAAGCACATAATCCTATTAGGTAGTATAATCGAGTGTCAATCCGCAATGAATTACTGTTTAGAGTTGTTGTTTTGATCTTCAGATTTGGTGAAGATTAAAAGTAAGTAAATGTTGAATAATATGATAGAGTGAATTCTTGAACTTCACTGCCACGTTCTTCGCCTGTATTTTATGGTTTTATTGGGTGCCCTCGTGGTTAGGCAAGACAACACAACATTCCTTTGCAGATGTCAAGTGTCTCATGTATACAATTTGTTTTCTTCTTTTACTGGTAAATAAAAAAAAATTGCTATGCTTCGTTTTTTTTTCTACTATTAGTTCAATTTTTCACTTGATTTGATTATCCAACTTTCCATAGATAATAACAAGCCTCAACTTAATAACAAAACTAGTTCAATTTTTCACTTGATTTGATTATCCAACTTTCCATAAATAATAACAAGTCTCAATTTAATAACACAGTCTTTTACAGATTTATTAATAAAATTTTAGTAAAAATTTTAAAGCATGAAATCTAAAATTTATTGAAATAAGGAAATGTTTGCTACGTTTCATTTATTCTATTATCAATTTGATTTTTCACTTTTTATGTTAGTAGAAAATCACTATTTTCGGATTGTTTATAATTTTTAGATAAAGTGATGTACTAATTGTATAAAGAATAGTAATTTTTTTTCCAAAAAAAATATAAAATTTGATCTCCAAGTATATTTTCATATGAACGGTTGAACGGTTCGGATTAATTATTTGGACTTTAAAAATGGAGATGTGAATTCAATACACAGACCAATTTACGCACTGCAATGTACCATAGCCTCACTCAATAAAATAATTAAAATATGTTATAACATGAGCGACTCTATGGTACTATTTAGTACTTCACCAAAGATATCATATCGACCATGAAGTTATGGTTAGACTAAAAACGCTACATCGCGTTATTTAGAACACTTTATAAGATATGACCATTAAATTGAGACGTTCATTGATAATCAGGATGATACATTACCTATCAAACGGCTTAGATTTACATATGTACAAATTAGGAAATGTATGTACAACAAATAATATGAAAAAAATAAAGTAAAAATGTCAATTTTTTTACAGGTTTTATAGTTAAATCATACTTATAATTGTCAATTCTATAGAATTTCATCATTATTTGCTCCTTCAACATGTGTCGAGAAATGTCCGCCAAAATCCTAGCAAATTAAAATCATGTGGCCTTAATCTCAACGATATTACCAAAACCAGTATGATATGTTTTTTTATCGATCCAATTCCATCATAATTAACTATCAGATTGCAATCATACTCCAACACCAGCATAATTTTACCTATTTACTATTAGGAGGGATCCACTTACAACATTTGTAAGTTAAAACAACTTATAACAATTCGGTTCTGTGATTTTCAAAATCCAAATAGTTGATCCAAATTGTTCAACATAATATCTATATTAAAATGTGCTTGCAAATCAAATTTTTAATTTTTAAATTTTTTTTTTACTTTCTATAAAGTATTTTACAAAAATGTTATTTTTAGACAATTTTTAACCAGTATAAAACAACATTTTTGTAAAGTACTTGGGGTGGTCTAAACTGAGTGAGTTACTAAGTTTGATTTTCCAATTAGCCAAAACCCAATCGTCTAAACTGAGTGAGCTCCTAAGTACTTGGGATGGTCTGAACTGAGTGAGCTGCTAAGTTTGATTTTCCAATTAGTCTAAACTTGGCTAGAGAAGGAAATTTGTCACGGCGTGATGAGTCACTTCACGTCACGTGTGTCGATTACGTGACGTGACTGCATTCTATGAAAATTATACGTCACGTCACGTCGCGTGTGATCAAGTTATGATTGATAGAATCTGTATATGCACAATTTGAATTTATAACGACATTATTTGAATTTTTAACAACATTATTTACTCGTTTCAGATTTTTTAGAATTTTTCATAATTTATTTTTCTGAATTTTTAACAATATAAATTAAAATATAAAAAAAAATTTGGTGCGACTAATTCACATTATGTCACGTCACGTGTAATCACGGCGTGACTACCCGTGACGCGATCATCTGCAGCTATTTTGGTCACGTCACGTGAAAAAAATAATTGATCACGTCACGTCACGTCACGGCGTGTCACGGCGTGTCACGTTTTTCCTTCTTTAGCTAAGGCTAAAAGATATCTCCTCCAAAAGAGAACAATACAAATTCTTAATTGCATCAATAATACAACTATATGTATAACAATTCTAATTTCAGTGTCTTACTCGTAGTGACAAACGAATAGTTTGGATTCGATTCAGCAGAGTCAAAAATTCTTGATTCACATATAATTCTCGAATAATTCAGTACAACAAGGAAACAAAAACAAAAACAAAAACAAAATAAATAAACGTTTTTTCACATTTTATTTACATTTTATTCGCAAATAAAATGTATTATACGCGTATATTATAACTATCACTCCTGTCCATTTAGCTGCTACATATATTGTTACACAGAAATGCATACAGAAAATGCATTCAGCAAAATTTTTGGAGCAATGAAACGGGGGTGCGTATCCTCTGAGATATCTCAATTTTTGCGTGACCGACGTGTCCGGTGCCTATTTGGGGGAATGTAGGGGGCCAGTATTATTTGAGCCTTGAGATTCGTGCAGAACATATTTGAACGATTGAGATATTCCAAAAAGTCACTCAAAGTTTGAGATATCTTAGAGGATGCGAATTCATGAAACGGAGAAAGAAAAACAAGGGCCAAATATTTCCGAAAATCAATATCCCGCCTAAATGAAATTTGGGTAAATAAAGAACTCGCTCCTCTTTGACAGATCTGTTCAATTTGATGCTCGCTTATCCCAACTCTCTAACCCTTCTCTCTTCCCACGCAAATTTCAGATCTCAAAAAAAAAAAAAAAACAGAGATGGAAAAATTGCTGACTCCTATTGGGAATAGCAGTACATGTAAGTTAACCCTTTTCCATTTTTTTCTTTAAATTTGATTTATGCTTTCTCATGCTTTCAATTTGAAGTCGAAATGATTTAATTTTAATAAACCCCTAAAAACGAAAAGTTAAATTTCCTATTAAAGGAGAGTAACAATTTAAGAAATGTTTAGACCTTTTCTCTTCATGTTCATAGGTACACATATGATATGTCAGTGATTTTTGGGTTTCTCTTCTGACTTTATGTAGTTTATGTGCTGAGTAGGTTTTGTAAAGTAAATCGGTTGCCGGTTAGGTCATTGTTGAGTAATTTAATCAACAATGTTCACAATATTGTGCGCACCTGAATCTTGATTTTCTTTTATTTTAATGCGAATTTGTAGGTTTATGGAATAGTTCGTTTTCTTATAATGCATATAAACACATCACAATTCTGAAATTTTACAAAAGAAAACAAATTGTATGATTAATTCGTAAAGTTCGTAAAATTTGCGAATAATTTGGGATTAATTTGGAAATATGTTTAATTAATGCTTCATTAATTTGGAAAGATGTTGAAAACAGATAAGGTAAGTGTAATTTTTTTTTCTCTTATCCTGACAGCAAAACAGTATTCACACCTCCCATGAGTGAAGGAAGGCGTCTTCTAACAAAAGAATATACTTGAAGGTGACGATTGTTGGGGAACTCTTGAGTCAATCAGATTTTTTTGTTATTGCTTTTTTGTGTGAAATTTGTCCATAAATTTTGTATAGTATGTGGAGATGGAGAGGCATCACTCGCAAGCCATACAACAGCTCCAGTTAGAACTAGCACTCTATAAGGATGGTTCAAAATTTTCACATGAAAAGGCAGATCTTTCACAAATGCAATCCAAGACGAACGTTAACAATATCAATGTAAATGGGAGTAGTGCCATCTCCAATGGTAATTTTGATGGTTCGACGAAGGTATGTACCTCACAACTTTTTTTCATTTTCTAAAATACAGGACATAAAAATTAATTTGGTGTTCTGCTATTTGCAGAGAGAACAAGCCTCTACCTTACCTCAGGTTGGACAGTCGCAGTTCGTAGGCATAAGTCCCACCTACATCCTGCCTCCTCAAGGAATTCCATCAGTCTCTCTCTCCAACCAATTTCTCTCTTCAACTTGGTTCTTTTCAGGTTGTTCCAGCTATTCCAACAATTCCTTCACAATTCTGGTCAGCCCCAGAGGTTAGTTTGAGTGTTTTGATCTTAATTGATTGGACTTAAAGATTAGTAATGGGTCAGGTTTTGGTGTATTTTTGTTGATTGGGTCTGACCAGATGCACAAGCAGGTAAGTTCTTCTAGACTGGTAGGGCGCCGCATTTGCTAAATTGTAAAAGAGTTAGTTTTTGATGCATACGGGGATTTGGAGATTACTATTGTCAATAAATAATTTTGTGCTATCTTGGCCAAAACATAGAAAAATAGGGTGCAAATGGGTTGAGTTGACCTGCCTATTGTAGCTAATTCAAATTGCTTTTATGGTAATAGAGATTCTTTGTTTTGTGAAGTATACGCATTGTTCAGCTATTATCAACATGAACCTCATATCCATTCATAATTTTAACAGGGATTTAACTGCCCATATTGAACCTCTTTATAACTAATAGATTCGATTTGACTGCCCATATTGAAACGAGGCATAATTAAGCTTCACTGTATCCTGATTTAACAGTAAAGCCGAGTTACACAACCTCCTCAAAGAAGAGGTAATCGTTAACTTCGTCTGATTTGGATACTAAATTGATAGTTTCTTGAGACCAATTGTGAAATTCTGCTATTATTCTACTATGAAATTCTTAACAAAATATCATTATACTATGAAACTCTGCTATGTTTAATAGTAAAGGAAATTGACTGATATGCCAACCCTCTTACCCTTCTCTCTTCTCACGCAAATTCTAGATCTCAAAAAACTTTACAAAGAAGAGGTAATTTATTGACTTATATTTGTTTTGACTGTGAACTTAGACTTGTGAAGTTAAACTTATGAAATGCTCACAGGCATTATTGAAAGTCTAATTGTTGTCTTCTAGATGAAATCTTTGATACTTTTGTTTTTTGTGTGCTAAACTTGAAGATCATTTGTACCTAAATACAAGGCTACATCTTCTTTGCTTTGAGATTTTGTTATTTATTTTTCTCCCAATATAGGTTGTGCAATGAGTGGATATTGTTTTACAAGTGGGACTTGTGTCTTACTGATGGGACTTTCTTTTGGTTTATGTTAAATTTGAAAAAAAATGCTCTTTAGAGTGTAAAGGACAGTTTAGAGCATGCATAAAACTGAGTACACTTCATCTCCATTAGTTTTATTGTTACATAGTATAAAGGACAGCTTTTGCCAATTTTTCAAAAGAGAGAAAGAAATGAATGGAGAGACGAATTTTTCAAACAGTGGACCTGTACAAAGAGTAAAAATAGCTAAGCAAAGTTATAGTGCAATATAGCATTTAACAGTAAATATAAAATAACTAAAATATAAAGAAAATCATCAAAACAACAATCACATTTGCAAAAATTGGCATTTATTTGAACAAAATCTTTAATTATGTATTGAAGAAAGTTGCTTTTGGATTAAAAATAATAGCCATTGTTTCTCCAGATTAACATATATTTGATTAATCAAAAGAAATTTATGTACAATGCATCATCTGGTAGCACAACGTATCAACTTAAAATTGATTAATCAATGTTATTTATTTTTTCCTCAAGTCTAGCAAAAATAAGTAAAAGACATTATATGAAACCACATGCAGCTGCTATGCCTAATCACTAGTTAGTAAGTAATTACCAAAGAAAGCCTCAGAAAAGGCTTGGGAGAATGTCTCCGTATCAGGCCTTATAATTTTGTATTAAGAGTACTGAGGTACAGTTAGGATAGCTTCAGAGTTAAGAGTACTCAGCTTAGTTGATTTCAGGTTTGTATTAACATATTTCAGTAATGGAAGGGGTCTGGTATGTAACTAGACAAATAGTCCTATCCACTTTAATTACTATATTATCTCAACTAAAAACTGAGTTTAAGGGATCGAGTAAATAACCTTTAATTTCTAACCAAAGAATGACAACATAACATAAAGATTGGTACCTTACTGTACAGATTCGATACTGATGAGAGTGTTGGCCCCAAACCAATTTTCTACTTCTCACTGGACCCAGTTTTCCCAATTGTGATGGTATATGCTCAGTGATCATATACTTACCACTCCACCTTCATAAGGGCAATTCATGGTACCAACACGACAGATATCAGTACCCACATGACCCTCATTACCCCTCCTACTGAAAGTACCTCACTGGTACACACAACACCCCGACTAGCAAATCATGACTATTGGTACAAACCAATTAAACTGTTGATATTACAGAACTGAAATAATACAATGAATTTGATTTGGTGGCGCTGAATTGGAATTCAAGAGAAGAGGAAGAAGACGATGTGTCAAAAATGGGCTCATCTTACACATAAATGTAGAACAAATAAAAGAGGTTAACTGAATAAAATCGATTCAAATTTCTCTTTCCAATGTTACAACGGGAGGGAGGGAGAGATATCTTGGAGGATGTGACTTCACCAAACGAGGGGGCGATCCATGTAACGATCCAGTTAAGATTTTTTTAGAGAAGACTGTAAGTGGGTCCATCATAGCAGAACTGGAGGACTCCAGTTAGCAGTAAAAGGAGGCCTTTAGTGAAATAAATAGATAGTGGTTCTTTTCTGTTTTTAGTTTGTTACATAATAATTTTGGTTAGTCCGTTGTGTGAGAAAAATCTAACCAACAAGATTGTAGTTTCTTTGCTTCTCAGCTTCGCCTATAAATAGGCAGCATTTGTAAGTGACTGGGATATGAAATTGAATAAGAAATTTGTGGTTCTATCTCTCGTTCTATTTTACTGTTCTTTTCTGCTCAAGATCTGATTTCTTTGAAATTAGTTCAAATTGTTTGATTCTTGTGAAATTCACTCTTCTGTTTCGTTTGTTTGTGAGATTTCATCTTCTCTGAGCCTTGTCTGATCAGAGTCGCTGCAAGTGGTATCAGAGCGGTTCGAATTCAATCTGGGAAAGCATCAGTCCAAGAAGTCACAAAGATCGACAATGGCAGGAAAGACTCGAAGCTCCTCGAATGCAGAAGATCTATCTCTCGAATTGGCGACATTGAGCGATCGTTTCACCAAATCAGAATCTTCATGGCGTGAAGTGAGTAATCGGCTTGCTCAATAGGAAGCTCACAATGCGCAGCAATTTGCTCAAGTCAATCAGCAGCTTGGAGAGCTCACGCGATTGTTTAGAGAAAAATTTACAACTCAACCAACTGGTGAAGCTGAGGCAAGCAACACCGCTTCAGGAAATTCGAATCGAGAGGGTCATGTCGATCCAAGGGCAAATCCAGAGCCACGACCTCGTGTGCTAATTGATGATTACTAGGAAGAAACAAGGCGAGGTCGCGATTACAGACAACAAGAGCATTTGGCGAATCCAAGGCTTAATCCTCCTCGTATCGACTTTCCAGTCTTCTCAGGTGAGAATCCACACGACTGGATTGAAGAATGCGACTTCTTCTTTGATGTGTACCAGACTGCCGAGATCTACAAAGTGCGAATGGCAACGATGCACTTCTCTGGTGATGCGAGGGAGTGGTACAGAAGCTACAAGGTTGCCAAACCAACTCCACCATGGCCGATCCTTGTAGAAGAGGTGTTGAAGTATTTTGCCAAGATCAATGCAAATCCAGTGGCTGAATTCAAGAATATTCAGCAACAAGAAGGTGTAGATGAGTATATCAAGAATTTCTCGAGGGCAAAAGCGCGATTAATTAGTCAAGTTGGGATTATCAGTGAAGTTTTCTATAAAGAAAGCTTCATAGGAGGACTAAAAGATGAGATCCAGAATACAATTGGCTTGTTTAACCCTCTCACACTTGATGATGCATTTCAGTTTGCTAGGCAGATTGAGTTGTCGTTCAGCAGCAACACAAGAGGATTATTCCCTAATCGAGCTCAAATTGGGTATGATGTGGGTAGTAATCAAGAACCAAGAAGGAATTTGAGAGAGGCATCCCACAGTACCAAATACCTCATCAATCCTCAAGCCACACTGTCGATAGAAGAAAAGCGAGCTAAGGGGTTGTGTTTTAAGTGTTGTGAGAAATTCTTTCCAGGCCATAGGTGTAACAAACAAGCAATCCACCTCCTCACAGATCAAGAAGGATATAAGCAATTGGAGCTCGATTATGCAGAAGGATGTGGTGAGGAAGAGGCAAGCCTAGCAGTATGTGATCTCAGTAACTCCTCTACCAATGGCGCCAGAATTGCGGGAAGTATCAATCTCATGCCCATTACTGCCTTGATCGACTCTGGGAGCACCCATTCCTTCCTCAACCCCAAAATTGCTCACAGATTGAAGCTTCGTGTCACCCCATCTAACCCTCTCAGAGTGATGACTGCAGGTAATGAGGAGCTTTGCACCAAACTCATGTGCGAAAACCAGAAATTTGAGCTCCAAAAGCAAGAATTAGAAGCAAATTTCAGATTATTGGAGGTACGTGGGTATGATATGATTTTGGGCTTAGATTGGCTAGCTGAAGTGAGCCCCGTGCATATTGATTTGAGAAAGGGAATTCTCGATCTGAAACATAATGGCAACCCGGTTCAATTGAAGGTCGGACAGAAAGTAGCAGAAGTGAAAGTTTGTGAGCAGGTGCCTGAGGTTAGCACTAAGAAGAGTGACCCAAACAAGTTAATTGTACGCTTGTTTCATTTAGATGGAGGTGAGTGGTGGCCAGTTGAAGAAGAGTGGTCAAGCTGCTTGGGGTTCAATCCATTCCCTGGTGAAACTGATGGCTTCAATGAACCAAGTGACGTCCAAGTATGGCGTGACTATAGAAGATACAAGCTCGAGGGCGAGCTTTCTCTCAAGGGGGAAGGATTGTAACGATCCAGTTAAGATTTTTTTAGAGAAGACTGTAAGTGGGTCCATCATAGCAGAACTGGAGGACTCCAGTTAGCAGTAAAAGGAGGCCTTTAGTGAAATAAATAGATAGTGATTCTTTTCTGTTTTTAGTTTGTTACATAATAATTTTGGTTAGTCCGTTGTGTGAGAAAAATCTAACCAACAAGATTGTAGTTTCTTTGCTTCTCAGCTTCGCCTATAAATAAGCAGCATTTGTAAGTGACTGGGATATGAAATTGAATAAGAAATTTGTGGTTCTATCTCTCGTTCTATTTTACTGTTCTTTTCTGCTCAAGATCTGATTTCTTTGAAATTAGTTCAAATTGTTTGATTCTTGTGAAATTCACTCTTCTGTTTCGTTTGTTTGTGAGATTTCATCTTCTCTGAGCCTTGTCTGATCAGAGTCGCTGCAATCCATGAGAGGAGAAACGACAGGAGGGAGAGATATCTTGGAGGATACGACTTCACCAAGAGAGGGGGCGATCCACGAGAGGAAAGACGACGGGAGGTAGAGGTATCTCGGAGGATGCGACTTCGGGGGCGATCCATGAGAGGAGAGACGACGGGAGGGAGAGATCTCAGAGATGCGAATTCGAAGGGACAGAGATCTAACGAGAGAAATAGACGGGAGAAATGGATGGAGATTTAACATAATGATTAACGGAAAGACTATTTTAGGAAGCTATTCCAATTTTACCCTTTTGAAATTAACGGCTATGATTAACTCGAACAAAAATTTGAAAAAAAATTTCGATCCATGACAGACTCACTCTTAACTTCAGTCTTTAATGTATTTAGCGTGCATCGATCTAGTATTTAACTTCGTTCATTGTAGTATTAACCATTGGTGTCCAACAGCAAAAAATATTGTCCCCCCACTAAAAGACAAAAAGTTAGTTAGCAACTTTTTTTTTTAGAACTGCGGAGATGAAGGAGGATGGAAATGAGGAGTTCTATATAATTATTCTTTAAAAAAAGCAAGCATCTAATGTATTGGTTTCCAAAAAAATCTAACTCCACAGAAACAATATTACGGTGGTGGGTGAAGCTGCTTTTCGTAAAATTGAAAATGCTACTCAACATCTTCCATCTATTTTCAGAAATTCAGCACATTGAGTGTTGGTTTGTTTAAATGAGATTGTTTATTTCTATTTAAAAAAAAATCGAAGTTTTTTATGATAATTTAATTTCAGGGAGTTAAAATACCGATCTGAAAAGGCCCCAAAGGATTGAACATATGCGGGTTGAGATGGAGTTCGGATCTCCTAAAGTAACTCAATTTTTTAGTTAAGATCTGATCCGTCAGATTCGAATCGAGCCATCAGATTAAAGAGACCTCCTGCGCTCCATCTTAGTCCGGATTGGCCGGTCCGAATCTAAACTCAAAAATTGAGTTACTTTACGGGATCCGGACCCGGTCAAGATGAATAGCTGCACCGGCCCATTAGGCTCAGAAACAGTTAAAATCAACAGGCGAAGTAAAAAGTAGAGCCGCTGCAATAAAAATTCGTAAAGATCAACTCGAGTTCGCTTCACTCAACATTTTTTTTTTTTAAAATTCGAACTTGAATTTTAAAGTATATTTATTGGTTAATTTCGAGTTCTAAATTTAATATGTCATGAAAAATTTAAAGTTAAAAATATCTATAACTTTTTCAATTTTTATTATAAGATTAACAAAATATTAATAACTAAATAAATATAATTTGAAATAGAATGAATAATAATTATTTTATATATTAATTAGTTAAAGATGTTATGAAAATAAAAATAAATAAGTTTTGATTACTCGAGATCGATTTAGCTCAAATTCAATATCTGGATTGGGCTTAATTTATAATTGAAGTAAAGCTTGAGCTACAGAATCTCGCACTTCCTCTCGGGTGATTTTTTTCTGTCAAGTTGTGGGGAAGGCGCTTAGCTCTAATCGGCTCAATTCCCACGACGATCTTAAAAGTAATAAATAGGATCTTAGTTACATGAAACTATAATAGTCTGTATATGATTTGATCTTCACTTTTTCTACCTAAATTTGTCCTGCAGAATAATTTTGATTCTCCATCAAATAGTATATTTTTTTCCCATGGGTTTCTGGACCGTTTTTATCATGTCAATTGTTCTGGCATTCTAAGTGCATTTGAATGTCTGAAAGATGTTACACCATGATATCTTCTGACATTAAGTAGAAAAAATATATATATCAGTTCTTTTTTCCTTGTTGTGCTAATGGAACAAGTGTACAGCAAACTTCTCTGGGAAAAAGGCATTCATAAGAACAAACAAACAAGATAATAGTTTCAAAGTCATTCGCCATAAATACTTGACGTGTACAAGTACATGGTGTCAATCAACAAGGAATGCTGCTATTGCTATTATTAAGTAGGACATATTATCCTAAATACTTGATCTTCTGGTTGGAAGTGTTTAACTATATAAAAAATAAGAATTTGAAATAATGATCGCCATAGGTACTTAGACTGGGGCTACAATGTCAGAGTTGTGCTCTCCAAAAATGTGGTTGAGAAACATGGCCAGTCTGACTCCTCCCTGTGCTATTCTCTTTGCCACAATAGGAAACCTTGATTCGAAATATTCCTCTGTTTTCCAATCAAATCCAAATGCAAATTTATGTACATATTCTACATTAGATCAGATTGTAATTTCTAATATTTTATTTCAACTATATATTCATATATAGGAAGGTGAAAGAGTCAGGCTTACCAGAAAGAGTATCACTATCACGGATTCCATCATAGCCCCACTTGCATGCTAAATTTATACTTTCTGTTGCATATCTGTTGTATAAACATTTCAGGATCAATTGTTCCTTTACCTCGAAGAATACTGAATGTCAATTTTGTCCATTTTTTATTCTTTTAGTTAAGCAAACTGCAAATTACCTTGTTGGGCAAGAGAGGAGATCATTACAGTTGCGCCAAGTAGAGACATCATCTGACCATGCTCCCTGCCGATTTCAAAGACAATTAATAGAATGCTTAGATCTAAATGTGGGTACTAAATTTTGAGCTGTTACAATTTAGTGGTATCAACTTTTCAACTTACAGCAGTGTAATTGTTTACAAGTTCCTTCTGGAAGATATCTACATCATTGTCATAATAGTCCTTCAGAGCTGTCAGTATTATCTCTCTGTCCCACACCTTCAATTTCATTAATTTGACTTTGAGTACACACGAGATATTCAAAGTTTCTGACTGCTTCAGAGATGAGTTTTATGAGAATCACATTAAAAAAAAAAGTGATTGCAAGGAACATACATGATGTAAGTTTGACTTGTGCCGGTACCAATGCAACTGTATGGTGTTGCCGCCTTCGTCGCTTGTAAACCCAACATGCATCGGCTGTATTCAGATCGAGTCAAAATTTTAGCAAATGAAGAAAGAAAATACTGTCGAGAATTCATCATTTATAATTTTACTTTTACCTGATGAACATCTCCCATGAAATGGGACAAGAATAGCAAGGCTTCGGTCAAATTGTCTGCACGGTTAATACAACTGATATTGTCAGTCAGTTAGTAAAATCTCTAAATGCCTCTTACTTTGACAGTTTTAATTATACAAAATTTAATCGTGTTTATGGAAAACTATGACAGATGAGGTTCATACATCTGCGATCAGAAGTTCCATGCTTGTAATGCAGAAGCTGAGATGTGAAATTGCTTATTGCACCGGCCACACACATGTCCTTTTGTCCCTTTGGATCATGGCAGTCCCCTGTTATAATAAAAAATGATATTTTAAATAAATTTCATCTTTATGCTCTATATTATATTTAAAACACAGTATAAGACTTGACTGTTAAACAACAATGAGATTATGGAGTGCAATAAGGCTGATACTGGTACATGCAGGGTATAAGACCATATGTCAGAACCAGCTCAAGGCCATAAAAATGAAACACAGATGTTACTGTGTAAGGATGTACTACTCCGAATCTCCCATATTTCATTTGAGGCTGCCCCCCTTGGCTCTCCCCCAACAAAATGCTTGTATAGATCTCCACAAATAAGGTATTTGTTACCCAAACAAAGTAATGTAGGTTTTAAGCTTGAATTAGGTTTCATGTATAATCAGGTCAATTACTTGACATGCCTGTAGCATTGCTCCAATAAATGTAATCATAATTAACACAGTTAACACCTAAGAATGAACAATAGTATTACTCGAGTAGACAAAGGAACACGCTTTGTCAGGGGTATCGATGAAGTGGAGGGGGCTGGTCCACCTGTACTTGTACCAGTGCCTTATCTGATCGGCCCACACACACAGTGCTGACAGATCGCCTTTTGCATAATCTGGCAATAGATTTCTCACTGCCTCATCAGCAACTGGCTCCAGTAAATCCTGCAATATGCATGATATTATTGCAGAAATAACTTGTTTTCTTTTTTTGATATTGTATAATGTCAGACAAAATCGACAGGGACCTTCTCTACCAAGACAACAAATCTAAAAAAATAAAAGTGCAAGCCCATTTTGTACTGTTTTTCGTTGTTGTTGTTTCTTTTAAGTTGTCTGGACAATCTTCTAAACCCCATTTGCAAAGCTTCTTTTTGTATCTTCTTTTAATTTAGACAAATTTTTGTAAATGAAAAAAAAAAGAAAAAAAAACATCCTGCCCTTTTTATATAAAAAAATATAGAAAAAGAAGAAAATATCCCTCAAATTTACCTGCGCAATTTTACAAGTCATCATGTGGCCCTCCTTGCTCCAGCAAAATGCCGAGGGGGTTAAAACTAGAACCAGGCCAACAACTAGCAGAAAACCTTTCATCTCCCTCTCTCTCAGCAGAAGTACACCAGAAACCAGAGGCAAAGCTAGTTGGCTTCTTTCACATATTCCTCTACAAAATGCCACGTTAAATTGAACAAGGTTTCTTTACATTAAATCAAGGAGGTCGTTGAGTGCAAGTATCAAATTGATAAATATGTATCTACCGTCCCTTGTTCAGCATTCTATCCACATATCCAATACTTCCATGTGCATTGCTTAGCTTCGACAACGATTAAAAAAGAATGATGGTGAAAGGCGCATAGTAATATTCCTGATGCCACAAGCATCATATAAAATGAAAAACACGCAACATCTTCTATTCTCCACCAAAAGAGGATTGGTTTTCTCTATTCGATAGAGGAAATCAGCCTTGGCCCCAGCTTTCTTTTATTGGAAATTTTATTTTTTGGATTAAAATTGGCAGTTTAACTACCTTTGGCTTGAACTTGAATTGAGAAACCTAATCCCAACCACGAAATTCCAAAACCCTTAATATATGGTACTACTTTCATACACTAGTATTTTGCCCTGGTAGAAAACAAAATTCAAATGAAATGAACTATTTTGTCTTTAGCTCAAACAAAATAACAAAAATAGAAACAAATCAGATCAAACAGTTTCATCTTTAACAATATTTATTATTTTATAATTTCTCTTTATTCAATAATGAAATGAACTATTTTGTCTTTAGCTCTCCGTTAAATAGGAAGGTAATCATAGTGAGCAAACATGTTAATTACATTCTTATTTTGTTGTAGTCAATAACATAAAAATAAATAAATAAATGTTATCAATTAATTGCTTTTATGACAACATTCATATAAATAAATTGTAAGGAGAAAATCAGTGTAGCGAATATTCAGAGAACTAAATATAAACTTCAATACAATAAAGTCACATAAAATCACAATTGCGGAATTTTTTATTTTAATTGTTTAAAATCTAACAAACTAAGTCACATTCATTGACAGATTAAGACATCTATGTGCTTAATATAAGAGAAGAGATATGCAACTTTTTATTTTTCTATTAAACAGTAATACATTCATTTCCACATTCCTAAATTTTTTTAGTAAATATATGGAGAAGATTTTCAAATGACATATTCATAACTTGTTTAAATGAAAACTTGAATGTATGGCTTTTAGAATATCGCCAAAGCACTGTTTCATTTTATATAGCAGCTACCTTCAATTGGTGTACAACATGGAATCTGAAAAATAAAACCATATGTATTTAATTATATACTTCACATTTCCACTGGAACAAGCACAAATCAATTGGCTCACTAATTATAACTCAATATTTTCCTTCATTGTGATGCATGTTTCGCATCAATCATCACCAGGTGGGATCAATCGCTTATAATATATGCAAGCTTTTCATTGCAAGTGTTAGAAATACAGCAAGCTTGGTAGGTTTATCTTAAGCTTCGTTTTGACATGCTTTCTAGAGTAAGGTCCTTGTCGCTTTAATTAGTTTGTCTAACATTAATTGGATGATATTTGTTATGGGTGGTTATTATTTCTTCTTTGTACGTAAGGGCTACTAGCTCTCAATCCTTATATTATACATGTACATTTTCGTGAACAAGTTTTTATATATATTAATACGGATCCGAATCTGCTTTAATCCGAGACCAGTGAACAGTGATCCTGAAATCTCTGCAATCTGAATCCAACCGTCTAACTGTTTTGAGATGCGTGTACGGAAAAACCAATTGTTTCAAGATATGTCTTTGAAAAAAAATTGACTGCTAAATTCGAGATTACAGAGATTTTATGGTACTGTTCATTGGATTTGGGATTGAAGCAGATTTATTTTCCATTAATACAAGGTATAAACACCCATAACAAATGGCATCGAATGTTTTAGTTTTCCTGCCTATGCAATAAGTCCGTTCCAGGCACTCAAAGGGGATAAATATTAAATAGAAACAACTATGAAGCAGAGTATGAGTCTGATGGGATAAAATTACATATGGGCAATTAATTGGCCACACACTGTCCAACCTTTCCTATGTGCTAGATGCGGTTTCCGAAGAGGGTAATCGTCGGTAATTAATTTTTCATTTAGCAGTGGTAAGGCGCCTTTTCCCCTTCCCTACTTCCCATTCCCTCAATTCACATTTTATGCAGCACAAGTAATATCCTTGGACCGTAACATGTATTAGAAGAGGCAGATAAAACATGCGAAGCAATTAACCATAGGTACACATAATATTACGGCCTTTTTTAACAAGTACTTGTCTTTTCAAAACTTAAGGCCAATATAAAAAGCTGCTAAAGACATACACTTATTGGTATGCATGCGTGGAATTTTGCATGCATAATATAATGTCATATGTCAGCATTACTAAGGAAATCAGCGCAGGTCTGGCAGTTGCAGTCCGAGAAACGGCACATCTTGCAACCGAAGCAAACACATTTTGTGCAGCCACTACAGATGCTATCTCGGTGACATCCCCTTGCCCGTCTCTTACTTCCCCTCTCTTCTTTGTCGGCACAGGTGATTCTGTTAACAAGTGAAGCATTCATAAAAAATAAATTCATCTAATAGCATTAGGACCTTGTAAATAAACTTTTTTAGTTTTTCTCTTATATCAATACATTTGTTGGCGGTGTAATTCACCGCTAACAATAAAAAAAAAATCATATAATGGCACTGTACAATAAAAAGAAAACAAATTGAAGGTGCGATGACAACCATAAGCATTCTCATCTGCTAGTAGTGGAGGGTTAAATGAAACAGGTACGTAGGCATTAATCTTGCCTTGCTAATTGATAACCAATACTACTATCTATCTGTTTGGAAAGTGTGAGTTTCTTTTCAACTTTATCAAAAGAGTATATGTTCCTGTTAAATCATTTTCTTGTTGATCCTACTGTAAAACAAAAAGATAAATAAAATAAACATACATGCTGTTGAGGTAGCGAGAGCATTCCCAATTACCATCAATCTCTGCATCATGATACTCTCTGTATTGCTTTTCTGTACCCACCACAAACCGGCGTCTTTTGCTGCACTTGTTACACTTCACAAACTCATCCCTATGTACTTTGCGTTTGGAAGGACGAGCCTTTAAATTTACGTTACTGTATCTCAACAGGACTGTTCTTGACAAAGGAACCTTTTCGCTTCCTATAGTGACCCATATATTATTTCTCCATCTTCCTGGTGATTCCTTCAGTGCATGTTTCTCAAATTCAGTTGGTTTCAAGACTGAAAAAAGGAAGATATGTTGAAAGTGTTGGAACTTTATTTGAAAACTCAAAATTCCAACTCAATATATTATATTTGATTAAAATATTCATTTGTAATATATACAAACTTGATGATTAAAATGTAAAGCTCATATCTAATAAATTTGAATTCCGTTTGTTTTCTCTGACTGGTTATAAAAGTCATTAAGCCAAAAGGCGTTACTTAAGTATCACCTTTAATTGATCTCATTAATTTCATTTTTAATGCCTTAATGAGTGCACCTCCTCATACCCTCTGTATATATGAATCCCTTGACCTCTCTTCAAAGGTATCGGAAAAAATAAAATAAATATGAAATCAAACAAGTTTCTTTGATTAGCTCCCACAGAAAGTCACCTTTCAATTCTCCATTTTCATTTGATTCCAATTAATCAAATTCTGATCTATGCTGGATATTGAGGAGTTATCGTTAGTTGCTTCCATGGCGTGCCTAAGGAGCAACAAATCCGGATTATCTTGGTTGCGGTTCCATCTTGCACGATGAGACGGAATACGCTTAAGGACAGTGCTTCGCACGATCCGGGTAACTCTATTTCAATTTGATTTATTTTAATTAATTTCTAACTATCCGAATATTATGAAAATTTATACCAACAATCTTAAGCGTATTTCCGGATTCGGATAGTGATTAAACTAAATTTGAAATTCTGAATTTGATCTGTAGATTTGTTCATATTATTAGTTACTACTGGAAGATTAATTGGTCTAATAATTAGTTTACACAAATCATTAAATAATTAATATTCCAGTATAATAGATCAATGAATTTTATAGATTTGTACGTGGATCAATTCTACCTAGAAAGAGATCAACGAATTTTGATCCGTTAAATAAAAAATAGAAAAACTGATTTCTATTAAAGAGCAAAAGTAACAAGCTTATAATATATGAAATTAAATTATAAGCATGATTCCATAGTTTGAATAGTAATTTTATAGATTATTATTTTGATTTTCTGAAATTAAATTTGATCAATGTTTTAATTTATTTATTATTGGATAATTAAATGGATCGTTACTGTAATCAAATTACAGTTGAATACGTAACTAAAAATAAATAAATAAATAATAAACGTATATTTCATGAAACTAAAGAGGCACATATAGATATCTCTATGTCTTGGTATGCGAGAGTAGAATTAATAAAACAAATTATTAAGTTTAAAAGGCATATAATTGTAGTGATAAAACTACGTTATGTAGAATAAATTAATTAATAGCGACAATGAATTATATTCAATATTGAAAGTAATAAATTATAGATCTCTAAATTTAGTAGATCTGTGGAAAAAAGAATTCATAAACCTCTGGTGATATAGTGACTAATTTATCTGCAGGTTTTATTTCTATATGAACTTTACAATTAGAGATTCAGATAATAGCGATGCTTTAAATAATTGATCGGCACTACATAGGTGCTGTAAATTTTGTAATTAGGAATCAATATTAAAAAAGAAACAATCTAATCAATTATTACCTAGTAAAGTGTTTGTACACTGTTTGTTCACGAAAATGGGGATTGATATGTGTATATCAAGATATTTAATAAAAGGAAACCTATATATTGCAATTGTTAAATATTAATGATTGGACTTGTTTGTAATAAAAAAAATATCTAGGGTCATCGGAAAAAAAAATTACCATTAAATAAAATAACGTTAATTTTGACCCACATTTGATCATTACTCCTAATATATTATAACCGATTGATATAATCAATTATTACAACCAAGAAAACTGATAATTAAATGCTATTATAATTACCTTTGTAATTATAAATCAATTATAACCATCTTGATTATCCTCTTAATGATTCGTATAAAAATGAATAGAGGGTATAATTAAGCATTTAATGAAGAATACTGTTGTTAAGAAAGATATATTAAAAACATGAAAGATGTTTTTAATATAAAATTATAGATGATGTCATTACAATTTGTTGATTATATTTCCCTAAGGTTTGGATAGTGGTTCGGAATTAATATATCAATCATATATCGAACTACAATATAATCTTATCCATAAAAGATTAAATAAACAAATGATTTATGAGACTTATCTAAAGCATAAAATAAACTCATTAATAGGACAAGATCCGTTAAGTATTATTCAAGATATCCATGATTGACTAGTAAAATCTATAACCGAAAACCAATATGGTATTGAATTATAGAAGTAAATAAAACGAATGGGAGAAATTGAATAGCCGTCAGTAAATTAATTCATTACTGAAGTTATATTGCTAAGATAATTAATGAGATTTTAAAGAAAAATTCAAATATGATTGAAAGTTAAATAATAAATAAACAATATAAGCATTGCATAGAATGATATTATTGTTATCTTATATATATAGTAAAATTGTGGGGGTTAAAATATTTATAGAAATATTAAATTAATCCAGTTCATATGCTGCATGTGATTGTACATGTGTGTGATTAATTATTCTGTTGCACACTCCTGGATATTATTACTTCATAATATTATTATAATGTAAAATACAGAAGAAAAGAGCAATGTAAGGTATAAAGAAAAATATAAATAACCAATAATAAACTTATTGATTAAGTTATATTATGATTATTGGTCAAAAAGACTTATAATAATTTTGGCTGAATTGGAAGATATAATAATATGTATATATTGCAGAAAATGGGGGCCTCAAATGCGCCTTGAAATATTTAACTCTCTCACAATCATCATGACATGATATTATAATAATATATGCGATTGATTTCATATAGCATGATGCTATGATTAATTATTCATAAATTTATTAATAAACTTTCACATATTATTAATAATCACAATTAAATGAAATTACTTATAAACTCAAGCAATGAGTGATTATTCATTGATATGAAAATATTGATGGACTAAATTAAAGTCCATAAATAAATTTCATCGAGGGGGGTGGGTTTTAGCCCTAATGAGTCTTCTTGCGGTGGCAACCCAATCTCTGATAGGCGATCCCTTGATAGAGATTCAATGGGTAATAACAAGCTGATAAGTTGACCAAAAGAGCGCACACTTTTAGGAGCATTAACTCCAACCCCATTCCTATGGTGAGTGTGCTCTATGTAGATGGTAGGATGAGCAATTTAGCTCTTAATGAGAACCGAGACGGTATTTTCCGCAGGATATGCCTCTACACATATCCTTGGTAGGAAACTCACCTATATGAGAGTGCCTGTATACGGCCGCGGTGCGAGGCATGGGTAAGCCTTTAAGACTCTCATGAAAAATCCAAGATTTGCGTAAGGCCATTAATGCGCGTACTGTGACGAGAATCTCCATATTGTGTGTGCGGTGGATGAATTTGGATCAAAGGAACGAGTTCAAGACATAGTTCACTCTGTTTCTTCCAAATTAAAGCTATCGATACTAGATGAAGTTCAAAGTTTCTAAACTACTTCATCGATGCACAATAATAATATCCAGCAATTTGTTTCTATAAAGTTTACCGTTTGATATTCTTAAATTTTGAGTTTTGTGGGGGATTGTTGGAACTTTATTTGAAAACTCAAAATTCCAACTCAATATATTATATTTGATTAAAATATTCATTTGTAATATATACAAACTTGATGATTAAAATGTAAAGCTCATATCTAATAAATTTGAATTCCGTTTGTTTTCTCTGACTGGTTATAAAAGTCATTAAGCCAAAAGGCGTTACTTAAGTATCACCTTTAATTGATCTCATTAATTTCATTTTTAATGCCTTAATGAGTGCACCTCCTCATACCCTCTGTATATATGAATCCCTTGACCTCTCTTCAAAGGTATCGGAAAAAATAAAATAAATATGAAATCAAACAAGTTTCTTTGATTAGCTCCCACAGAAAGTCACCTTTCAATTCTCCATTTTCATTTGATTCCAATTAATCAAATTCTGATCTATGCTGGATATTGAGGAGTTATCGTTAGTTGCTTCCATGGCGTGCCTAAGGAGCAACAAATCCGGATTATCTTGGTTGCGGTTCCATCTTGCACGATGAGACGGAATACGCTTAAGGACAGTGCTTCGCACGATCCGGGTAACTCTATTTCAATTTAATTTATTTTAATTAATTTCTAACTATCCGAATATTATGAAAATTTATACCAACAGAAAGCAAGTTACAATCCAACTGATAACACACAGACATTGTAAAGATAGAATGTTGAGCAAGGAACAAAAGAGAGAGACCTTCATGGCATGTGGGGTTGCATTCACACTTAATCTCGAGTACACCAGATGCATACATACGGAGTTTTCCAACAGTATCGCCGTACCTATAGCTGGTGCACCCGCATATGACATCAATGAAATTTTCTCCGTTGTTGAACCCATATATGTCTTTTACCTCATAGTCTTGGAACATATTCGCACAGTCTTCAGTTGTTACTGATATGCTGTCCATTGATTCCTGCATTTTTCTCTCTGGGTGCAATGGAACTTTGTTATTTTGTTTTGATTTTTGTCTACAACTTATTATTTATTGTGTACAAGTTATTTCCCTGAGTAAGTTGAGTCCATAACCAGTATGCAGAGAGAAATTATCACATATGCATTTCCAATGACATGAAACACATACATTTTATCTTCCATAACAGCCAGTTTACTTTCGCTACTCTTTTAAAGATCAATGACAGAACCAGTATGTACTCTTTCTTTACTGATAACATTAAAACCTATCGATTTATGTAAGTTTTGCTCAATAAAATTAACAAGGAGAGTCAATTCCAGCCTATAAAGAAATTGATATTCTTATTTTCGCTCCTTCATGCATATGATAATAAAGGTGAATGACTTTCTTTATCAGTTTATCTCCTCTTTTTTCCCATTGTTAGTTTCTTCTCTATTAAAGATAGTAAAATTATTGTAACATCTAGGTACTACAACAGGACAAAACTATAAAAGCCTCTTTGTCCCTCATTTAACAAGTGTTTTGTCGTCAAATAATATAGTTCAAAGCAGTGATAGTTAGAAGTTTTGTAAGCCACAGGTCTTTTTAAGGTAGAAGAACCTATCAGAATTCCAGTGAGTAACAAAAGTTTCAAATTAAGAAAATAAAGGACAAGCTAAAGGAATTTACTACAATAACAATAAACTGTACGTACGGGATACTGTTGCTAGCTCTTTCTTCACAACATTAAAAATAAAGAGAGTCCATACCTCAGAGATGATAAATCTGCTAGGTTTTGGAAATTCTTCTATCAGTTGAGAAGGCAGCAAATAACAAGGAAAGAGGAAAGGTAAATGGTAGAGGAAGGCACTTCTTATAAAGGTGGCGTCGGCTGAAGAGAAACCGATGAAACGCCTTCGGACCGTGTCCTTTCAAATTTGTCGTTTTTTTTTATATGCTCATGCATTCCTGCAGACAATTATTGTAAAATAAATCATCTGACGACTTTCCCAAAGTTTTACTAAATATGAAATGAAGAAATAAATCATCTTCATTTAATTTTGTTTTGAAATTCATTTCCCTCTATCTAGAAGGATAAAATAAAAGCAAAAGAGATATACTCAAAAGTGAAAGTTCATTGGACAGCATTACTAAAATTCTTTTACTAAATTTAAATAAAAAAATATATTAAATTCATTTTATTTTGAAATTCCCGTTTGCTGAAAGAAGAACAGAAACAAAAGGGGGAAATAAAATAAGAGATACTCAAAAGGGAGTACAAATTACAAACTGTCGCAGAAGCATAGCTTAATTATATATAAAAAAAATCAAATGTAAAGTTAGAAAGATAGAATCCGGTAATTCATATTGAGAAAATGTAAATTTGTTATACATTGAGTAGCAGCATGCTATATGTTAAATAAGAAAAAGATCTAACTATTAGCATAATGAGACCACGGAATAGCTGACAGCATCTGTCAGTTTCATTTCAAAAAAAAAAAAGCATAATAAGACCACGACACCCAATTTTCTTAATTATAGATTTAAATTTTAGTGGAGAAAGTGGTATATTAGTAAAGCTATATATTACTGGTAATTTTCGATATTGCTCTTTATTTCTATTTTACTTGAAAATGGCAGTTATCATAAACCCCATCATTAATGTAAATATGTTCTATAATTTATAGCCTCTTTTCTATTTTCCTTTGTTTTGCTATCATTAGATATAGATGGTCAGTTTTGGTGTGGCCCTGTACAAAGTATGTGCTATAATTGGATGGTAAAAGTTTAAAAATAATTTCTCAATTCTGATCAACTTAAAATAAATTCGATTTTCCGCGGGCATATTTACAATCCTTAGAAATCGGAACCTCGGAGCAATTGCTGCCACATATGAGCTTTACGAGATGAGTTTGCGTCCGATGCCCATCGGAGTCCGATGGATTTATAGCGATCTGTTATCAGCGCTTTCATATCCGTACAGACCGTACTCTGCTTTAATATTCCAGCCCACAATTTTAAAGCAGATCTGCCACATATGATCGGACAGTTATAGAACTAATCGGACCCAAATTTAAGTCCATCGGACTCAAATTTAAGTGGAGCTTTACATCCCGGCCCACTACTTACACTACCGGGCCTTGGGGCCCATTTACGAACATTTTAATTTTCTGTCTGCGATATAATATGATAATTTCTTTTCTAGGGGGAATTTCCCGTGTACCCCTCAAAAACTTCAAAATTAAGTATTTCTTCTCTAAACTTAAAAAATTAACAAATTTATCCATTTTATTGTCTTTTATATTAAAAATCATTCTAAATTTATAAAATACCCATTTTATCATTTATTGAAAGCATATAAATTTTATCCAACTCAAATTTATATATGAACAGTTAGGGGTGTAAACGGAGCCGGATAATCCGCATCCGAACGAAACGGATTCGGATCCGGATAATTAATACATCAGTGAAATTACTGCGGATACAGATTCGGATAATTTAGTCTGAGTCTAAACAGAGACTATATCCGGATATATCCGGATCCAAAGCCTACCCAGAGAACAAGGATCCGCTCCGAATTTTTCCTCCGCTGACAGCTGGGCGCGAGTATTCACGCTATAGCTTTAACGTTCTATGCGGGCCAAGTTACTATATATATGGCCCAACTTCATTTTCTATTTAATTTTGGGACTAATCCTACTGTGTTCGCTCTGTACCGGAGCGCACCTCCTCTCCCTTATATTAATTTTTTATTTTCGCTGATTGAGATGATGCATCTCCGACAAATATTTATAGAAATCTCCATTTGTTGCAGAAATGGAAGCCCCAATTTTTCACCACGTGACTCCATTAGCCCATATTTATAAAATGATTTGTTTATTCTCCTCATAGAAATGGTTTATTTAGTGAGAATTGCTTCAAGTACTCATTGATGTACATAAAGATGGTTGAATATTTTTATTTTTATTTTCTAATTTGTTTTTTAATTTTGTTAATTTGGTATTTGTATCTAAAAACTTGTATGACTTAATTATTCGATAATTATTCGAATCCGTATCCGTAAATTATCCGCTCCGTATCCGTATCCGTTTAACGTGGATTTGGTTTTGAATTTTGATATCCGTTTACTATCCGTATCCGTATTCGTATCCGCTCATTGACACGTGGATATGGATATGGTATCAGCATTATCCGCTCCGAATCCGCTCCGTTTACACCCTTATGAACAGTTCCTCTACCGTTAGAACTGCTTTTAGATTTGTGCATAAAAGATCAACACAAATCTTGACACGATACGCTTTGATCTGAATTGCTTTAAGATCTATGCACATTATATCAGCACGAATATTGAAGCGATGTGCATAGATCAAATGGTAGAGGAACCCTTCAATTTATATTTGAGTCCGATGAGCTTTATATGCTATTAATAAAGGGTAAAATAGATATTTTAAAATTTTAGAATTAGTTTTAATATAAAAAACAATAAATGGATATACTGTGAGTTTTTAAAGTTTAGAGGGTGACATAATTTCAAACTTTAAAGGGTAAATACGTAATTTTGAAGTTTTGAGGGTATACGTGAAATTCCCCCTTCGTTCTAACTTCTAACCGGTAAAGCCAGTTGGAAGGCCTATCTCTTTCGCTGTTCCTGCCACTGCTGTCATGGTCGCCACAGCGACACTTTCTGTATCCGGGCCATTGTCAGTGTCGACCGTTCGAGTAACCCGAGGAAGGCGCTTATGCTGCTCCGCATCTTCAACTTGTTCTTCACCATTTCATCCCGAGGTAAGGTTACTCCTCTCTCATTTCCTTTAGTACTCATGGTATTGTATGCTGGTGCTCAACCTTGTACAATTAGTTATCTCTTGGCCAGTTGGCCTGATGCTGGATAACTGGTGGGTGTAACTAATTTTAGGTAGAGAGAGCAGTGGAGACGCTGTATGGAGTGTACAGAGAGATAGATTGCAGGGTGGCTATCAACTCTGCCCGTGTGCTTACTGCCTTCAAGAGTGCAAGAATTGCTCCTCATGTAAGCTTACTAAGCTATCACAGTTAAAAGCTTACTTTTATTGCTAAATTAAGAATGCTTGGGGGAACCACTTAAGACTTAAACATATTGAACTGTGCAGTCTGCATCAAGTTGTTGAAGTTTTGTATTTGTGATAGTTAGTCCCAAATTCACTGAATTTTCAACTAAAATTTGGTCAAATCCTGTCAATAGAGGAGGTAGAAGGACAGTTGCAGAGTTTTAATCTCAAATTGAGTCCCAAGGAACCCCCAAGAATCTTTATCTGAAACCCATCAAAATTGAGTACTGCTTACATCCTGCCAAAATGTCTAAATATTTTAAATTGGCATTCTTGTGGCACTATAGGATTCAGAATGGATTGTGCTGAAATCGTATCTGTATTCGCCTCTCAATAAAATGCGGATACAGATACAGATATTAGATGGATGTCAAAGCTTAAAATTAAATCTGCATCTTAACTTGTACAAACATGAGAGGATAATTGATGAATACGAATTCGAAACGGGCATTAACAGATACCACTAACAAATTTGCAAGTGTAACAAAAAATCGGTATTTTAGAATAATAAAGTAAAAACTTTAAATAACAGAAATTCATAACCTACATATATTGTATGACATTCATACTGGATAACAAGTATATGAAATATCAGGGTATTTCAAGGAAGAAAAAGAAAAAACTAGAATTTAAGATGCACAGACAGAAATTTTGGTAATTTGACACCACCCCACAAACGAAAAACTTATAGCATGTAATAGGCTCCTTTTGTTTATGCTGTTATTTTTTATTTGGTAATTTTGGATACCCACATCTTTTTAAAGCACTACAAATCATCTGTATCTGTACCGTATCATTTTATGCAGGTACAGGGATACAGTTGTAATATATTTATGGATTAATTATATGAATGCAGACCGTTTACACACCTACATTCTTGGCCTTATTAATATTATCCTTTCAGCACTTTGGTGGATGTACAGGGTATGGACATGATGATGGCGGTGGCCGTGAAGCCCTAGATTCTGTATTTGCTGATATTTTTGGGGCTGAATCAGCAATGGTTCGATCTCAGGTTTGTTCAGTAAAGTAGATATCTTATTTAATACATTACAAATTTACAACTGCTGGTATAATGATACTTGTAGAATTCCTACTGTTATTTGTTATCATTTTTGTCATCATTATTGTATCTCAGTTTTTTTCAGGTACTCACGCCATCGCATGTGCTCTATTTGCTATTTTGAGGCCGGGAGATGAGGTCAGCATATTTTTTTATCATCTAATATATTTTCATGCTAAAAAATACGATAGACTCGAGGAAGATAAGTTCAAAAAAATAAAAAATAAAAAGGAAGGATGATTATAATTGTTGTTGATGCTAACGTTGAGCAGTTGTTAGCTGTAGCTGGTGCCCCTTATGACACATTGGAGGAAGTAATTGGGATAAGAGGGCCTTCCGACTCAAACATTAACATTGGATCTCTCAAGGACTTTGGTGTCCGTTACCGTGAGGTTCCTGTATGTTATCACTACCTGGTTCTCTTTAAATACATAATTTCATTTGATTATGGATTCTGACTACGGAATAAATATTCAGTTAGCTGCTGATGGTGGGCTCAACTGGGATGCTTTGGGATGTTCTGTTAGGCCAGAAACACGGTGTGTGTTTATTCAGAGATCATGTGGGTATTCATGGCGCAAAAGCTTAGGTTTTACTGACATTCAGAGAGTCATAAGTCTCACCAAGGTATGTTATTCCTGATTTTTTAAACATAGACAGCAAATGCAAAAAATCCTTCATAATTTGAAATGTCTTCTTTCAATCTGGCATCAAACAGGGCCAAAATAAAGATTGCATAGTCATGGTGGACAATTGTTATGGCGAGTTTGTTGAGACATCTGAACCTCCAATGGCGGTACAACACTAATTCCTGATCAAATTTCACATCTTTTCCCCGCTTCCGATTAGCTAAGCTTGTGCTAACTTGTGATTAAATTGAATGGGTAAGGGAGCAGATTTGATAGCAGGGAGTCTGATTAAAAACCCTGGAGGAACAATAGCACCATGCGGCGGCTATATTGCAGGGAAAAAAGGGTTAGTGGAGGCGGCAGCAGCACGGCTCTCTGCACCTGGTCTAGGAGTGGACTGTGGATCAACTCCTGGTCATGTGATGCGCTCTCTTTTTCAAGGCCTCTTTCTTTCTCCCCAGATGGTTGGGGAAGCTCTCAAGGGAGGTTTGCTAATAGCAGAAGTAATGGCAGCCAGAGGATATCAGGTGCAACCTCATTCTCTTGGACCTCGTCATGATGTTGTTCAGGTATCATTCTTTTCAGCACCATCTTCGACATAATATCATGGAACAAAATCTGCATTTGACATTTTGTGTCTCGTGAGTTTTTGGCATAAACTAATCAGCTAATTAATGTATTAGGCAGTTCAACTGGGAAGCCGGGATAAACTGATAAAATTTTGTGAAGCTGTGCAAAGAAGCTGCCCAATCGGATCCTTTATCAAGCCAACTGCTGGTTCTACTCCTGGCTATGCTTCTGAGGTTGTTCTTCCGTTTCATTTTTTTCCTTCGTGTTTTACGCTCCTTTGTTTTTTTTTTGTGATTGTAAATATGGTAGATGCAGCCAAAATATATGCTCTTGTGTTTCTTGAGGCCCGTACATGCCAAAAATTAGAACATGTCATTACTTTACTAGTACATTAGCTATAAAGTGTGCACAGTTTGGTGAGAGCAAGCAAACAATAATCATATGGATGATGTGGGAAATAAATAGGTAATATTTGCGGATGGAACATTTGTGGATGGAAGCACAAGCGAGCTTTCATGTGATGGTCCCTTGAGAGAACCTTTTGCTGTCTTCTGTCAGGTATCACTTTACAATTAACATTTCTTTCATGAATGCAATTTTGAGAGAGGGTATTATGGATAGATGTGAAAACTGAAAACTAAAATGAGAAGCAAAACATTGATCAGGAAATTTGTTTAATCTTCTGTAGGGAGGAACACACTGGACACAGTGGGCCCTTGTCCTTGGAGAAGTTCTGGCTGTCATATAATTTCCTACTGTTTACAAAAATATATTCTTCTGTCATTTTATTTGTCTCAAATATTCTCCATGAGTTGGTTCAGCCGAAGACAAATTGGGCTAAAGTTGTTAGAAATGCAAAATGCAAATAATTGGATTCATAGTACAAAGGTGCACAAGCAAGACGCAGTGATAGTGAGCTGCAACTGGGGCAGCACGTGACATGTCATCATGTGTGCTTGGTTCTTTTTCCTTTCTGTTCTGTTCTGGAAATTTTTGTTGGAATTCGTAACTTTGAAGTTCCATTATTGCATTTTTTTTTTCGATTATTGTCAAGTGTAGATATTTTACAAGCAATCATTATCTGCTACAACTATTTATTTTGTATCAGCAGTATTTGTTTCATTCCATAAGATTCTTTGTTTGCTATGTATTTACGTTGATTATTGCAATTTTTTGTTTTGATTATTTTCAAGTGTAAATAATAAACTACAAGTCTTCCCCTGTCATCGCTATATATTATATAGTACCGACAGTCCTCATGTCATACCATGAGATTCCATAGCCTTTTATTTTTAATATATCTTCTTGTTAATTAATCTTTCTCCAGCATTATGGTAATCTTGCCTCGTTGATTTTACAATTAGTCAAAAAAGTTTGATCCCTTTCATTATTGATCTTAGTACTTGATATGACAAAATACAAATGAGCATTTATAATAAGGCGACGAATCCTATGCAGCTTGATATATTTTAAATCTGTGTCTACCACCACTTGTTAGTAATAGTTGAACGCATGCGATTCGTAGACAAATGTGAAATGAGCATTCAGAGAACGTGCTTGATTGCAACCAGAGCGGAATCATGATTCGAGTATAGAGAGGGCTAAATAAGAATTCACATCCCAGGATATCTCAAACTTTGAGCGTTTTTTTTTTTTTTTTTCAGAATATCAACTGTTCAAATACATTATGCACGAATCTCAAAGTACAATTAATACTGCCGCCTGCGCTATCCCCGAAAGGCACCGTACACGTCTATCGCGCAAAAGTTGAGATATCTCAAAGGATTACTTATCATTAATTTTTGACCATTTTTTTTAGGAGCGATATTTCTAATTTGCAAAATATTCTTTACTTATTTTCCACTACGCACACACGGACCAATTACTCAAATAGAAATGAGTCTTCTTTGGATTTGCCTTCGGAACTTTCTTATCCAATTATCCTGGCTACTAAATACTAATTTTGATTATTTTGAACATTTTATTTACATTTAATCATTTTTCTTGAGGTAAATATTTAGTTAATATTAAAATGCACTCAATCATTGCTATCATTTTATATCCAAGCCAAACTCGTGTCATGAAAAAAAAAGTTAAGTAATAGTTGGGTAATTCTAGCGTACTTCAAACTTTTATTGTGCATCCAACTATTATGAGTTATGATATATTTAAAAAATATATATAATACAAATAAAGTTAAAATTACAGATGTGTTGTCATTTATTTAGATATGACATATAACAAATTTGGATTAATTCAAATAATTTTTTAACAATATAGTTAGAATGATTTTATGACCAATTGAATTTTAAATGAATTCAAATTTAGTCCAAGCTCCGTCTTAATAATTAAGAATACATTTAATTTTTTATTTTTTTAATTTAATGTTTTAAATATGTGTAACATAAAAGTTAGATATACGCTAAAATTATTTTAATAAGTAAAACGAATAACCCAATTGTTAAAAGCAGTTAGCAGCCCAATTGAGGATTGTTGTGCTTGACACGGTGTAAGTGATTATGATTTATGAGTACTGCATCGACATGGAAGATTGTATAGTATAATCGGAGTATATTGGAATAATCTTTAAGAGAGGCGCTTTTAATGCTCATCTCTTGTACAAATTTTATTGGTGAGTGTCAGGCAGACATAAACTATACAATTAATTTGACCGGTTTTTTTTTTTATTTATTTCGAGTATTTGATGAGAGTTAAAATTTTCAAACTATTTTATTATAAATACTGGATTTCGAACTTATCACTGACAATATCTTAAATTAACTGGGCTAAAGTTGATCCCCTCTTCAGATAGGCGCAACACATGCCGTCTGATTTTAAATGGACGGTTCTGATTATCTGAAGCTCTCCCATACGACTTGTAAACGAAATGGAATCCGAATCATGAAAATAGGAGGCGGCTCTTGTATATTTTTTTACATCAAAATTCAAAAGGAAGAGGTTTGAGTCTGAGGAATTCGTATCACCTGAGGTAACAAAATATTTCTGTTTGGATCTGGACAGTCCAATCAGAATCCGCATATTAAAGCCTCTGTGTGTTCCATCTCGAACCGGATTAGATCGGATTTCAATCGAACGGTCGTGATCTAAACTGAAATATTATGTTATCTCAGAGCATATGGATTCTGTTAGAGTCTGGGTGGGAGGCACACGCACATGGCGTCATGGCTTGATCCCCAAAGCACGCTGTCCTCCAAGCCTTTAATTAACTATTTTTCATGCCTAGAGATCCTAAAACCTTCATTTGTTAATACAGTCTTCTGGAATCTGGACACTGACAATGACAATGTACCCCAACCCCTAACAAATTTCCGAAGTTAACAAGGCACGTGATGCGCCGGATGGGATCAAGGTTTTAGGTTTACGTTCATATCAGGTGACGGTGACGCGCGGCAACTGGTACAGACACAGTGCACCATTTTATGATTTGAGTTTTTTTTTAATCAATTATATTAGCAAGCCAGAGTGTTCAGGTTATTTGTGTCAGGTTTTCTAGAACCATTATTATTTTTTAAATGTATCTAATTATACGAATAATACATTAGTTATTTAATATTATAAACAAAATTTATAAAGCTTTTTATATCTTAAAATATCAACATTTTTATATGTTATTTATTGTAAATAATAGCAAATGTATTCCAATATATCTGTATAATATTAATCATGAACTTTAAATCTTAAACGTTGATATTTTTCAAATACGGACTTATCATTATGTGCGCGCTAAATTGTCACGAATCTTGAAGCGAACACGTGCGGATATTGAAGCAACACAGATCTTAAAGCAGAATTAGACAATAGAGGAACCCATCAGATTCAAATTTGAGTATGATGGGTGTTTATATTTTTAATAAATGATAAAATAAGTTTCAATATAAAAAATAACAAAATGGATAAATTTGTAAGTTTTTAAAATTTAGAAGGAGAAACACGTAATTTTGAAATTTAAAGAAAAAAATACATAATTTTGAAATTTTTGAAGGGTATACGTGAAATTCCCTCTATATTAGAGGATCTAGATTTTCAGCTCCCCACTTGGGACAAATTATTTCCCATTTTATTTGCTAGATATGAATGTAATCATAACGAAATCGCAGGTCAGATGATGATGAATCGTCCATCTCTAATAAAAAACACGAGTTCAGTATTCACATAAGATATCTAAAAAGAAATAGACATTTGTATTTTGTATTTCCAAAACAAACGTAGATGTTATGTTATCCGTATTCACATCTTTTTAATCATATTTTTCTCATGAGTGAGGCTATGATACTATGCATAGTGTGGATTGGTCCGTACTATGAATTAATATTTTTATTTTCAAAATTTAAACAGTTGATCTGAACCGTTCAGCATGATTTCAATATGAAAATGTACTTGTTAACTAAATTTTATATGTTTTACTAATTTTTTTTAAATATGTAGGAAAACAACTGCCTTTGAATGGTCTATAATCTTGATACTTATCTAAAAAAAATAGTAAAAAGTTTAAAAAATATATAAAATTTGGTCTGCTAAACTTTTATATTGTGATCATGTTGAACAGTTCAGATCAACTGTTTGGACTTAAATATGTAGGAAAATCAATTGTATGAACCAATTTTGCGCTTTGCATAATACCATAACCTCACTCTTGTATAATTTTGAGTAAATTACAAAAATCATCTACAAATTAGTCCTACTATAGTTACTGGAAAAAACACTAAATGATGAAGATCCATTCCTACCATGTCACAATAATATTTGTGGTAATTTAGATGTATGTAAATGTTATTTTTTTTTATTGTTATAATGACACGAACATTAATGCTAACATCAACTTAATTGATATTTGATGTCAATAATTGTTATATTTATGTCCACGTTGTTTGTATTTTTTTATTATTGCATTTGTACTAATTTCAATGCTAAAAAAATAATGCTATGGTATATAAAAATATTATACTTTCAATAGATGTTAAAAGTAAGACCAATTTTGTACAAATCAGAACATTTTAAGGATAGAAATAATATATTTTAAAACATTGAAATTTAAATGATAAACATGTGATACTTTAAGAACAAAAATAATACTCTTAAAACTTTAAACGAATATTATATGAAAGGGAAAAAAAAAAACGTATATACATTAGAATACGGATAATTATACACTAAAATGTATTCCGATGGATACTATTTGCTTCAATTTGAGACCTGTTAATACACCCTTCACAATGTCCCAAAATGAAAGGGAAAAAAAAAAAATCAAAAGTAATCAAATTTTGAACATATTTACCCAAAAAAATTGAACTTTCATTAACAGTTTCCACTAGTCAACTACTCAACTAGCGGCATTAAAGAATGAGTATACGACCTACCCCAGCTGTACATCGTGCAGGCACCAACCTAATTCTTTTTTGTCAGTTGATTTTAGATTAAGTATTATTAAACGTGGGCGAGGCAGTAATGCACTAATGCACAGCGTGAATAGTGCATAAATTTCTCCGAGAATCGCGTCTTTGTATCGAAGTCCACTCATATTACCTTCCTACCAAATGTCAATGGTCAAACAGGAGGTGGCCGTCTATGGTCTCCCTCTTCAACATTTTAGGAGGAATTCATATCACCTGAGGTAAACCTCACATTGTATATTAAATTTGGAGTGTTTGATCTGGTTTAGCACGGATTTTGAAGGAATTCCGTTCATTTTATTTTGGATCGAATTGGTTCGGATTTTGATCATCTGGATATAAACTCAATTTGAGTTATTTCAGAGGATCTGGATTAGAGATGCAAATAAATGATATATTATACGTTCGTATCCATATATTAGATACATATATTCGTCTATATCTATATATAAACGAATATGATTTTAAATTTGAATTATTAGTATCCAAAATAGTAAATATATACCATATAGTTTAATATATACTATGAAACAAATATGTTATTCACCGTTATAAAAAACGGATATCTACTCTATATCTGTTTAATATTCATTTTGTATCTATTTAAATCCGATCCGTAAACTTATATAAATATGATTTTATTACTATCCAATTTGTACCCGATCCACTTGCACCCTTAGTCCGGATTCTTTTAAGAGGCCCCCAAAATGAAATCTTGCATCAGTGATCAGAGTAACTTGCGTCTTGCGTCATAATTCAGTTTTATTGAGCTTTCTATCAAACATAATAACTATGTCACAAAACATTGTAAGACAATGCCGACTTTAATTATTTCAAAACCATCTGATTGAATTAAGATTCATGAAAACCTTCGATCTCGGTTTAGAACTGGGAATCGAATCTCCTGCCACATGTAGGCCTCACATTTGGGTAGAAATCCTGCCATTAAGTCCATCCGTTCAGGTTTGGACACTTATAATTAAAATATAGAGAGTATTTGAGTTTTGAAAAACACAAACTATAATTGAATTTTTATTATGATCGTTTAGATCTGAACATATGAACACAATAAGCAATTTCTACCCACACGTGGACCAGAGATTGGGTCTTATTTATGCTCGATCATTTATCAAATAATAAAATTACATTTAAATTTTAATACACAAATTATATACTGAAAAAAATTCTACATTTTTTTTTTTTGCATTTTTGCTTCATTTTATTAGTTGCATAATTTCGATAAAAAAAAGTTCATTTTTAAAATTGCAAACAGAACCAAAATCTCCTAAAATAAGTATATAAAGTTATAAACCAATATTGCCCGTCAGTGTTTCCTTTTGTATTTCTAACATATGTTAATTAATAAAAACAAAAAAATTCTAAAATGTTACCACAGTTTTGTCAATTGAGATCCGAGAGAAGAGATGGATAATATGGTGTTATTTCATAAAAGAGAACAGAATAGGTCCGATGGACTGAAAGACAGAGAATGAAGGATAACATGGTGTTGTTATTCTCTCAGAACAGAGAACGGAGAAACAGACATGTATGAATTTTAAAGTGAAGCACACACATCTTAAAACGGATCGAAATTGAGCTCATCAAACTAAAATAAATCCGGACATTGAACATACTCTCAATTCCTCAAAATAACAGCTCTTAAATCTGTACGCCAGTTTTGTACTGTATCTCTTGAGATGTCGACATCAAACAATATGCTTCACTTATTTAATAATATATAATTTTTTCAAACTGTATTATGTATATCCTACTCACGGACTGACCTTGGCAGCATCCGCCATTGCCAAGACCGAAATTTTTATTAATAGAAAATGAATAAATAAATTATTGTGATTGAGGAAGATTTGCACTGTATTTTGATAAGTAGGAAAACCATTATATTCTGTGACGTCTAGAGGACGTTACAGAATATCACGGCCAGATTAGCGAAAACGGATTAGCAGCAAAAATGATTAAGTTGGGCTGTTATATTCAGCAATGGCCAGAGACTAGCGCAAAAAAAAAATAGGGCCATTATAGTCGGCAACTGCCAGAACCAGCGAAAAAAAAAAATAGGACCATTTTGGTGTATCACGGCCACAACTTAAGCAAGAGAAAAGCGTCCTTCAAGTGGATTATCATTCTCTGCCTCCTCACCTTTGGACTTGGCATTTTTATCAGGAAATAAATCTGCTGTTATTCCATTGGAATAACAGGATCCTATTATACCAATTCCAAGCATTCAATTTTGTTGAGATTTGTGCATGAAAAAATTTCTACATTGAGATTTGCACATGAAAAACTTTGAATAATTGAGATTGGAAGAATAACAACAAATTTATTTCCTTTTTATCATGGATGGGATGGGTAAGATAATTTTATAATCAATTCATAATTTTGCAGATACAATGAATTTTTCTAAAAGAAACAGATTATCTACATGAGTCAAAGTACTGACCGTCATATTATACAACGGTCACCCTTTTTTTTGGCTGGTTCTGGCCATTGCCGACTATAACGGTTCTATTTTTTTTTTTTTTTTTGGCACTGGCCTCTGGTCGTTGCCGAATATAATGGCCCGACTTAACTATTTTCGTTGGTAATCCATTTTTGCTAATTTGACCGTGATATTCTGTAACGTCCTCTGGACGTTACAGTATAACAGTTTTCCTACTTTTCAAAATATAGTGCAAACCTTCCTCAATCACGATAATTTATTTATTAACTTCCTATTAATAAAATTTTCGGATTGCCAAGACATTGAAGAAATTATATCCTCTAGTGTGCGTATAATATTAAAACATTTGTTTTGAAGTCGTTCCGAAGCCGTGGAATAAATGTTTGTTTTGGAACCGTAGAAAAACGTTTGTTTCGGAGCTGTAGAAAAAATGTTTGTTTCGGAGCAATAAAATTATATATATTGGCTAATATCGAAACGTTTGTTCCGGTGCCGTTAAACAAATGCTTCAGTTTTGACATTTTTAAAGTCCAAACAGTCGATCAAAATCATTCAACATTCAATCTATATTAAAATGTATTTGGAGACCAAATTTTACATTTTTTTGAAATTTTCTATTATTATTATTATTATTATTATTATTATTTATTAAGTCAGTTTTAAAATAGCTGTTTTTAATCATTAAAAAAAATCACTGTTTTTTAAAATCAGAGATTTTAAAACTAGCTTAATAAATAGTAAACAAATTCAAAAAAATAGAAAATTTTGTGTCTAAGATAGGGGTGTAAACAGAGCGGATAATGCTAATATCATATCCGCATTCGTTTTTCAACAAGTGGATACGGATACGGATACGGATAGTAAACGGATATCAAAATTGAAAACCATATCTGTTTTAAACGAATACGAATACAGAGCGGATAATCCATAGATACGGATTCGAATACGAATATGGAGCGGATAATTGTCGGATATTGAGTAATTCTACTAAATTTAATAATTTTAAATTACCTAATTTGATTACCTAAATTGACAAAAATTTAATAGACTTTTGAAGTTTGCACAGTGATAATTATGCATGACTAATTGCTTAATGGTTCAGAGAACCAATCCATTATCCTAATAGATTATATGATTTTTCTACCAAGATTCTTGAACTTAAACGAATATGTATGTGTTTTGAAAATTTCGTAAGGGTGAATTAATTGAAAGCTGCTGAAAGATTAAATTTTGAATCCGGATATATACAAATATCCGCTCCGTTTATATCCTCGCAGAATTATCCGTATCCGTATCCGCATTATTTTTCCATATGCTAAAATTATCCGTATCCGTATCCGTTTAATCCGGATACGGATAATAAGCGGATTCGGAGCGGATTATCCGCGGATAATCCGTATCCGTTTACACCCCTAGTCTAAGAACATTTTAATATAGATATCAGATCAAATAGTTTGGATCAACAGTTTGGACTTTGAAAATCGAAAAACAATTTGGTTACATCACGGTTTCGGAACAAAAATTTTGAGAGAGAGAGAGATTGGCTAATATATATATATATATATATATATATAGAGAGAGAGAGAGAGAGAGAGAGAGAGAGAGATTGGTTAATATCAAAACGTTTATTCTGGAGCTTTGGAACAAACGGTTTGATTTTTACATTTTGAAAGTCCAAACAGTCCATCCAAACCTTCAACATTCAATCTATATTCAAATGTGCATGAAGACCAAATTTTACATTTTTTTGAATTATTTTACTATTTGGTCTCCAAGTACATTTTTTTTAAATTATTTTACTACCGTTCAATATTCCAAACAGTGTTTTAAAATCACTGTTTTCAATGATCCAGAATTTTATCACTGTTTTCTGTTTATTAAAATTAGCAATTTTAAAACTGACTTAATAAATAGTAAAAAAATTTCAAAAATATAAAATTTGGTCTCCAAGTACATTTTAATGTAGAGATCACATCTAATAGTTTGAATTAATTGTTTGGATTTTAAATTCGGGAAAACCAATTAGTTACACCACAACTCTGAAACAAACGTTTTGATATTAGCTCCCCCCCTCTATACAGGGGCGGACCCAAGCCTATCCGGGGGGGGGGGGGGGGGGGGCAGCTGATTTTGCGTTTTAGTGGAAGTCGGGATGTTTCGATCGACTCTGCCCCTCCCTGGAAATTTTTTTGCCCCCCGCTGGATGTTTAATTTGTAGTTCGGGTTAAAATTAAAGTAAATTTCTTCAATTTTGATTAATAATTAGAATTATAGATTAAAGCATTATTTTTTTTTATTAAATACTTAATTAGTTAATGGATTTGGACCCATTTAGTTATTTAAATCCGATTTGATATTCCCCCCTCCGACGAAAATTTTGGATCCGCTCCTGCCTCTATATATATAATATTTGCATACTTCTGTAGTAATCAATGGTATAAATATTAATATTTGCATACTTCTGTAGTAATCAATTGTATAAATATTAATTTCGTGTTTTTAATCCATGTTCCAAATTTCAATGAATTTTCTGGGGGATGCCATACTCATAGTTACAGTTTGCGCTTCTCATGTTCAATTGAGGAGAAACCGGTACCGAGTCTGACTGCCTACAGGGGTGCACCTTATAGCTGGCCCAACAAAGCCAGTGTTATTATACAACTGGTTAGTGCGTTCAATCTAAATGGCGACGAGAAATCGGTACCGAGTCTGCCTGCCTACAGGCGTGCACCTTATAGCTGGCCTAACAAAGCCAGTGTTATTATACAACTCGTTAGTGCATCTCACTCAGGACCTAGGTCTAGGTGACACAAACGGTTTGCTGTCAATTTTTAAACTGACCGTATTTTCAAATTCTATTTGTTTATATTTTGCAGATCATTCAGATTCTAGATTCGTTGGATTTGATCGTTGGATCGAATAACTGGACGGCAGCTGAATAACTAATATAAAAATGGTCCCTTGACCAAAATTAATCGGAATCTCTATCTATGTAATACAAAACAATGAAGAAAACATAAAAGCGAATCTGACAACTAGCATTATTAAGGATTTAAGATTAAGATACAGGGGATGGGAGCGTGGACTTAATTAAGAGCAATTATTATGAAAGTGAATCTCATCTCGTATTTCTGCCTTGCAACTGCATTTTAATCTCTCTCTTTTGCGATACTGAAGCAAGCAAAAAGGCATCCCATCTAACTTCTCACTTGGGCAAACAAACAAAGAAAAAGGAAAGCAAAGGGAAAGGGAGGGACCAAAGAGAGAGTTTTAACTGGACACCAACACAAAGAAGAGGGCGAGCGAGAGAGGCGAGACGAGGATTTATCAAATGACAGACGTAAAAGGAGAAGGGAAGGGGAGAGGAAGAGGAGGAGGAGGCCTGATGAGTTCGGGAGGTAGCGGCAAAAAGAGACCGTACGCGCTGCTGCTGCTTCTGGCGCTGGGAGCCGCCGTGCTCAGTGTCGTTATTCTCCAAAAAATGCGAGAGCGCCGTGTCTTCGGTATCCTTCTCCAAGAACGCGACAGCCAACTGCTCTCTCTCCAGCTCTTACTCGAGGTAATTTCATCCCATCTCACGCCCCTCGTTTGAGTAATTGTAATGTGATGTCCTTTGTCCCTTCTAGAGGCGTTTTTGTTGTTTTAAGGTGGTTATGACAAAAATTAGAAATTGAACACTTGTTATTTTCTCCTCTGGGGTTTTAGCTCTATACGGGGCAGTTCAGAGTGTCAATTTCATGGTGATAACAACTGATTGCTTTGAAAATTTTAGTTTAATTTGAAGAATTTTAATTAGTTGATGGTTTTGAATAGTGCTGTATAATTTCATTCTCTGGACCCTGGGTTGTTATGCACTTTGTAAATGGACTTTGATTCAGACTGTTATTTTTTACTATCGTTGCTTTGTTGTATCCATTTCTCTTTTAAGGGATTTTCACTCTGCCTTTTACATGGTAATTTTTCTTTATTGGGAACCTTGGTAAATTTGCAAAAGGCGAGGGACCTGCTTTTCAATACATAAAACCATATCTATACAGAAAACAATGAACCTGTTTTCCAATTTAGATGACAGGGGAAACAATTTATTGAATTTGTCTGGTAATACTGACTTCGTTCTTCTGTTTAGATTTCCTGTAACTTAAAAAGAAAATTTTTTTTGATAGACTTCCAAAATTAGTCAATCAATATTGTCCAAAGAAATCATGTTTCCTGTTGCTGTTACCTGTAACTGAAAATGAAACTTGATGTACTTGTATGAGATATTATGTTGGTTTGAAAGTCTTCGTACATAAAACTAATGCGGCTGAAAAGGGACTAGAATATTATCCCAAGTCAAATCTAGTTTAAGATAAGGTATCTATTTCTGGTCTCATTGTAGTTTTTTAACTTCAATATGCGGACAAATTAATTACACTTTTTAGCAATTTGAACAAGTAGAACGGTAGAGCCTAGCTAGTATACTAATCCTTTTTCTCTTATTATTGAACAGAAAGAGAAAGCTGCTAATAAGGACATAAGAAAGAAACTCGACGAACTAAAAGCGAAAGCAGGCTCATTGAGGACCCAACGCATGGAGCTCAACAACAAGCTCTTGGAATCTGAATCAGCCACCACTTACCTCAAGGTGATGCAACAAGAACTTGAATCCGCACTTGTGGATAAAGAGAACTATATCAAACAAATCCAAGAGAGAACCTCAGATGACTCCAGCAACCGTATAGCCGAACTGACACAACATATCCAGCAAAAAGACAGTGAAATCGAAGACCTCAAAAGACGCCTCTCAGACCTGAACACACCTCAGAAAACTGAAGAACAACCGAAGGTAACTGAGAGCAGTAAAACTGCTGAGACCAACACCAGTGAAAGTGATCAGGCATCATCAGATGATTCCAAAGAAGAAAACTGGGTTAAGTTCACAACCAATTTGGAAGACGAGACAAATCAAAATTCAGACAAGCAAAAAGAAGGTCGGAAAAATTTGGAGGTCAAGGCGGATAGTGAAGGTATGAAGAAAGAAGAGCAGGTGATACAAGGCAACACATTGAATGAAAATGGAAATGTAGATAGCACAGTCGCAAGTGGTGGTGAGGGAGTAACAGATGAAGTACAAGATCAACAAGCAGCAGGTGGTTCAGGTGCTAGGAAATTGAAAATGTTCACCTCATACGGCATTTAATGCTGTTATGTTGTAGAAAATGACCTAAACTATTGAAAAAGAATATCAAATGGAACTAAAGAGTAGACAGCATCAGATATTACCTCTGTAAGAGTAAAGCAATGCAGTGTTGAGGAAGGCAAAAGAGAGGGATTTTGTTTGATTTGAAATTTTAATGTTCGTAGATTTTGTTCTTTTTTTATCAACAAGATTACACGGGACAGCAAGGACTTTTCTCTTCGGCTTTAGTGCCATCTAGAGTAGTATAACCTACTTCTGTCATGTGTTTTGGCTGAATAATTTGTTTTCTTTTAAATTTGTTATTGAGCAAGATTCTTGATTTTATGTGCTATAGAATTTTGTACCGGATATATTATGGCCGTGATTTATATAGGTATTATACACTTTGTTAACGAAAGCCCCGTAATTATCTGAACACAATAGTTTATTGTCGGCATTTCTGAATGCAATTTTGTGTTACAACTTACAAGTGTACAGAAGGCTTAATCAGGTTTTTGCATTACCGGCATGGAATTGGAGGTTCATCTTAAAAGGGCAACAGGCACAGCTCTGGATAGTACACACAAAGGGGGCAATTGAAGGCTTAATCAGGTTGTTGGCGGGAGAGGTGTTCTAGCAAATTTACAGATACAATCAAGACAATAGAAGATATGGTTTTAGAATTAAAGGAGCAATGAGATTATTTGCATTAGATGTGGAAGTAAAGAAGAGAGTAAGCAAAAGAAGGTACAGTTGTTATCGCAGTACATTGTTAGAGGAAGCAAATCAAGGAGATATAAGACCGGTTTGGGAAACAAGGAGGGCGAATCAAAGTTACACTTCAATTTTCAGAAGAAGAAAGCAAGGAGACACAGAAATTTGTGGAAGAAGGTCAAGGGACAAGGGCAGTGAAATTTCATCTACTGACAAGAAGTGTTTTATAGTTTTTGCATTTTAAACCCTGATGTTTGATAATTTTTTGTCTTTCTTATTTTTATTTTTATTTTATTTATAAAGAATGATGTTTGATAATTTTTTGTTTTTCTTATTTTTATTTTTATTTTATTTTTGCTTTCTTTATATTAAACAAGGTTGAATAACACTAAGTTTCTGTATTGGATTTAATATAGAAACCATTTATCATCAATAAATCAAATAAGGACTAGATCCTTATTTTTCCTCAAAAAAAAAAAAACAATGGCAAGCAGAGAAATATTGCACAAGATGCCTGACTGCCAGGAGTCTTCAGAAATGGATAAGATAGTTTAAAATTTATAGACGTTATTATTCCAGTACTCGGTACAAATTTACGGTAAGAACCAGTGCTTGTACAATCCAGATTATGCTTGTAGGCTTGTAGCTTTAAACCGGTCGGATGGACATCATGTCAAATTCTATTTAATATCTGATATCTGATATGCATTAAGATGCACATATATAGCTTCGAGATTCACATAGATTAAGTGCACACAAATCTTTTATGCAGATCGAACGGTTCCGATCAAATATCAAACCTCTAATGTCCATCGAACAATCCCATATCCAAATATTAAACACTAGCTTTGGATTAAGACCTGTTTGAGTCGCTCAAACTTGTCGATATTTTTCAAAATTAGGCTTTATGATACAGCGGCCCACTATTTTTTCTACAATATGAGCTTCTTCAGTAATGGGCCTAATCTGATCCAATTTGGTGGTCAATGAAAAGCCTGGCCATGGACTTCCATTTTTAAGGAACGGAACAAAGATGCATGCGTCAGCACCAATTAGCAGAAGAGAGATTATGATCTGATGACACGCTGACGCGGTTGTATCGTCAAAAAGAGGTGGAACTCCATTCTGCATCTACTTGGAAAGGGAGAGAGGAGAGAGACGGAGAGGAGGATAGAGGAAAGGAGATCCAGCGAGTTCTAAATAGTGGATTTGATTAGGTTTCCCGGATCCTCCCCGACCCGCTTGTGGTTTTCTCGCTCCTCCTCCATTCAGTCGTAACAGAAGGGAATTTCATCTCTTTTATTCCAGTTCCATTTTTGATTGCTCGGGACTAGGAGATCCGGAAGAAGGGACGAAAAACATAAGGAAGGAGGAAGGATGAACGAGAAGGCATCTGTTTCCAAAGAACTTAATGACAAGCACCGAAAGGTTGCTTTTTCTTCTCCTCACTTTTTGCAATTTGTTCTCTACATCCTCTTTTTAAATTTAAATATTCATTTTTTTTTTCTATTGGGGATCACTGCTCAGTCTTAAGATCCAGCCATTTAATTTCCAGTGGTGATTTATATTCTTCTTTTGATTTCACTCTGCATCTTTTGATTCAGTCTCTGAAAATTCAGTAGATTAAAAATATAATTCTTTTTTATTTGATTGGGCACCAATTCAGTTCATTCTGTTATTACTTTTAGGACCATAATCACATTACAATTGCTTCCAGTTATAGCCTGAATAACAGAATAAGTTTGATTAGCTAAACATGTCAAAAGCTTTCAAAAGAATTTTCCTTTTTATTTGAAGTCAGAATGGCCAACATTTTCAATTTGAATAACTCTTCAAAAATACCATAGCAATTACAAAATTTATGCCAGGACCGGAACTCAGGTTCATTCTCCATATGATAGTAGAGATAATTCTTTTTCTTCTTTTGTTATGAATTAAATTAAATGATAAGCAGATATTGGAAGGACTACTGAAACTGCCAGATAATAAAGAATGCGCAGATTGCAAAGCCAAGTAAGAAGCACCTGAATATACTTCTTTTGCCAAAAAAAATCAGCTTGTTTTTCCTCAAAACAAAAAGAAAATAAACATACTGCTTTTATTGAGTAAATCTAATGATGGCTGTCAGGGGGCCACTATGGGCAAGTGTCAATTTGGGTATCTTCATTTGCATGCAATGCTCTGGTATCCATCGTAGCTTGGGAGTTCACATATCCAAGGTTTTTTCTTTTATTTACTATATTATTTACCATGTCTAACATGTGTCATTTAAGTCTTGTTCCTCTAAGGATGGTAAAATTAGATAGCAAGAATTTTTTATTGGTAGTGAGGTGCTACTGGGACAGATTAAAATATAAATATATATGACCGTGTAATTAGTGGAATTTTATTAAGAGCCTTTATGTTGTTATAAGCTGATTGTAAGATAATATCGCTAATCTTCTATCCTATTTTGGATTCTTATGGAAAATTGTTGTTAAAAAATTTCAAAATAGATGAAGGGCTTTAAAATAGATGAAGAGTTCATTTGAAATATAGAACTCAATTGGATCCAAATTTATGACTTCATTTTCTTTAAATTTACAAAAAATAATTATTTCTTAATTAATTATGGTAATATTTTAACAATAGGTAAGATCGGTAAGACTTGACACATGGCTTCCAGAGCAGGTTGCTTTTATCCAAAGTAAGTTTTGTGACTGCTCAACCCTTCTAATTTTACAATAGATAACCAATTTTTTTTTTTCTTTTCTTGTGGTCCAGCATTTTGATTTGTCACTTGGTTTTAGTTATTTCTCTGAAGATGGAAAATATATTGAGTTGATTAAAGTACTCTTTGAATGTGTATTCTGCAGCAATGGGAAATAAGGTTGCAAATAACTACTGGGAAGCTGAACTACCTCCAAATTATGATCGAGTTGGAATTGAAAACTTTATACGTGCTAAGTAAGAATTATCTCCATGAGTTCCGTTTACCTTCTCTTTTACTAAACTCCTCCATCTTGTTTTCTTGCGATGCATTTCATTTCAATGTAAAATTTGTTTCTCACCACTTCAGGTATGAAGATAAGAGATGGGTCTCCCGGGTTAAGGTGCCTCCGCCGTCTTTCCAGGAGCCAAAACCAAGTGATTCCAATTTAGAGACCAAATCTGATAACGGGTCACGTATGACTATTAGATCTGTCCAGAAGCAAAGTACAACAACTTCACCCCCGACAAACCAGAAAAAAGAGAATACTTTAGTTCCTAAAATACCCTTCCCAGGCCGGGTAATTTGTAAAGCTAGTAATTGAACATTCACATTCACATTTTTACAGTATCCAATCTTTTGTTAGTACTGATATTATTCAATTTGTTAATAGGTACCCCCTGAACATAGAGAAGAACAGGCGGTTGCATCGAAGAATGCTGCATCAATAAGTACTTTGGAATTATTCGATGCGCCCCTTGCAAAAATAGATGGTCCAGATACACCACCTAAGGTGATAGATCAGACAATTGACCTATTTGGTGAGCTTTCTGTACATGATTCTGATGAGAAAGTGGAACAGACTTCTTCATTTGATGATAGCGGATGGGCTAATTTTCAAGGTAATTACTCCTTTCATGCTACGTAGCATCCAAATAATTCAGACATCTAATACCATTCAAGATACCACGTTTGATTCTCACATGCTACTAATAATTTATATTCTAAGGAGCTGATAAATTGTTGTTGTTTGAATTGATTTTGCAGCTGCAGAGTCAATAAGTGAGAAGGAAGGTGCAAAAGTTGAATCAGAAAGTAAACATAACAAAAGTAACTCCAGCATTGAAGATCTGTTTAACAACTCACCAGCAGCACCACCAATAACACCGATTCCAGAAAATTCACATAAGAATGCAAAAAGCACATCCAGCATCGAGGACCTGTTTAACGACCCTCCAGCTGCTCCATCAACAACTTCAGTTCCTTCAAATTCACAGAAGAATCTGAAAGATGACATATTGAGCCTCTTTGACAAGGTTTGTTTGGCTCTTTTCCCTATTGCAGTTTGTGATTGGAGCTGTCAAAATTTATTAATATGCTTGAAATGATTGTAGGCCAATACTGTGTCTCCTTTCGCAATGCATCAGCAGCAGCTAGCATATTTGAGCCAACAGCAAGCCCTTCTCTTAGCTGCTACAAAATCTCAAAAGACAGATAATCCTCAAAAGACAGATAATCCTATCTCTGTCACGGCTACATCAAATTCAAATGGCAGTTTTGCTCTGCCAAACTGGCCCAACATGTCTCATCCAGGGGTTCCACTCCCTGGAATGACTACATCTGCTTCTACTGTCACCCAGGTCCAGGTAAATTTTTGTTGACCTGAAGCCTTCACCTTCTGCTTTAACCAAGATTGTGGAATGAGTACATCTGTTATATATATTTTTCTTTTGTGGAGACAGGCCCAAAATTACCTAGCCTTGTGGAAGAAAAAAAAAAGTCGTCTTTGCTCTCCTTTCTTAGTTGCTACTTTTTTTGTTATACAGCAACTTGATTTAGTTTAATGAAATAAAATGTCATATGCAGGCCTTTCCGCCAGGAAATTATGCTTCCCTTCCTACAGCCGGGTAATCCCCCTTCTCTCTCTCTCTCTCACACACACACACACATAAAGCGATGTTCGCGGGCACACACATAGAGCTTGGTTAGCATATATAACTAGATTGTTTATTTCTTTTGTTACTTGGCAGCTTGTACGCTAGCACCATGAATAATCCAAATAATGGGTTAGCTACTAGCAAGACAGGTCAACCATCAGCATCCCCATCTCCATCAACAACTCCAAACCAGTCTCTTAGCGAGTTCGATTTCTCTTCTTTGACGAAGGGAATGTTCACTAAACATTGATTGCCATCATTGCAGAGGCCAGTCTAGCTACTTATCTTGTTCCAAGAGAGTACTCATATTTCACATTTAAAGAAGAAAATATTTTCATATATAGAGATTTTGTTGTTACCAGTTAGCTTTATAGATGCCTTTTATTGAAAGCTGTTTTTGTTGTTTGCATTCAATGTTCTAATTCTTTAAATGGGATTTGATAAAGAGTACAGATGAGTCTTCATTTGCAAATGCTGTACTGAACGAAGAGATGATGTATTGATAGATGCAGGAACTGTTTTGTTTGTTTACTATAACCCAACTCATTAGACTTTCATCTGTTCCTTGTATCATATTCCTGTATACAATTCTGAGTAGGCTCCGACTAAGCATGCATCTGTTGATTTCAAATAAATTATTTAAAATTGGGCTAGCAATCAATAAGAAAAGCCGTCTGTAGTGCTGTAAATTAGCTACTCCATAAGCTATTAATCTCTGTAGTGCTGTAAATCAGCTACTCCATAAACAATTAATCTCGGCTAAGAGATTGTTCATCAGACAAATAACTACGCATTAGAATATAAATATACAAATAAGAATATGCACTTACTGTTGGTGCAAGGAGTTAAAAAATAAGAGGCCTGAAGCCTAATTAAGTTGTGATAGCCACAGGAACTATTTTGTTTTTGTTGCTCAAATCCCAACTTGGAAATTTTGATGCATAAACATTTAAACACAAGCCAAAGGCAATTTTTTCAAAAGACCATCATAAAGTATGTTCTAGTTTTGGAATTATTATTCACTCATTTGTGTTGCTGGTACAATAAAATACCTTTCATAGCATTGCATTCATTATCAACCTTACAGTCCTGATACTCAAAACAATGTCACCTTCATGGCAACAATATTTTCATTAAAGAATAGTACAAATGTCAGCTTTTTCAAAAAATAATAGCACTAATAATAATAATACACATAATTGGAATTTTTTTTGATAAATAAACAAAATTCAATATAAATATAAATCAGCTACCTGTAAGAGGATCACGAATGTTACAAATTATCCTCAACCAATTTCTTTTGATATGAAATACTACGAGGCTACCAATCAGCATGGGCTAAATCAACTGCATTGGCGCTGCCCCCGCAACTTACAAAGCGAAACACCATTTGCTCTTTCCAACTATAATTTCCATTAGGATGAGCCTCCATAGAACAATACTAACGCCATAAACAAACTAAACAATGGTTCCATGGGAAGTGCATCAAAACCAATCTAATCTATCGGTCCCATGGAATTTTTCTATTTAGGTGCCAAACCCCTTCACATATACCTGTCAACTTTCAAATGGAGGGAAAAGAAATACACCCAAAAACCTATTTAATGCACCAAGCACTGTTGCAACAGTGGGTGAGAGTAGTCAACATACTTGTCCCACATACCCTTGTACTTCTCCATTCCAATCTTAAGCCATGGTTTCAAATTCCCATTGTAATGCAACACTGCTCCTTCCTTAATTGCCCTCGGATCCACATTCGTGTAACCCAGACCCAACACGTGCCACTTGGGATCCAAGGATTGGACCAGACCATAAAAGGCTAGCAAACCAGGAGGCAATGTGCCAAGTTTCCACAGTGTGTGATCAGAATTTCTCTCTTGCCAATAATGGTATATACCTGTCACATTCTTTTTTCTCCACTCCCTAAGATCCAATACATTCATGCCAAATGCCCAGCCACATGCATCAGGATCAAAATGTGCCCGAATCAAGGGGTGGGAATAGTTCAGATACTTATGGAATCGGTGAAACGTCTCCATACAAGTCTCCACTGCTCCCATCACGTTTCCATTTAGTTCAATTGTAAATAAATCAGAAAGGTCTCTCTGGACCACCACATCATCGTCCAAGAATACCACCTTTTCCAAATCAGGGTAGATTTCAGGGATGTAAAATCGCAGATGATTAAGCATAGACAGGTACTTGGGATTTCTGAATTTGATAGGTGTCGCACCTTGTCCATTTGCAGAGAAGTAGAAGCTCTGTGTCTCGGCATCCTGCAACTGCTTTAGGACAGGTACATAAGATGCATTCAACCAGTTAAAATCCTCCACCTTCTGGACCTCCACAGTGGCACCTTCGTAATTATTCATAGCAAACCAAGCTTTCATAGGCAGATAGTTCACCTCGTCAGTGACCAAATGAAACACAATCCTTTCAGGATTTAGTGAATTTTTAGTTGTGGAATTGACCACAACTGATACTGCCAATATGTTATCTGAAAAAACACAGAAATGGTAACGACTATTATCTCTTAGTTTGTCTAACAAATGCTGCCCCTCTGTCAGAAACTTGTTACTCAGTGCAGGGTTTTTGAACCACTGCATGGTTAGCCTCACACCAAGACAGTACAGCCCTTTCGGGAGGGTTTCTGCAGCAATCTGGCCGAATTTGGTGCTTTTATCGGCTTCAGATTTTGATTTCTCCTCAAGTGACTGTATTTGCCCTTTTAGTTTCATGATTATGGAAGCAGTGTCATAATGTAACTGCTGTCCTTGGAACAAAAGGAGGGCCATGTCACGTATGGCCTGCTCTGATCGGTCTGTTCTGACGTGGGAGGCATCAATTGCAAGGAGAGACAGGAAAGACTGAGACCGGCGGATCTGAGCAGTGAGGTCAGCAGCAAATTGGAGGTTGTTGCTCTCTTTGGCAAGGGTAACAAAGGCCTTGGCCAGAGAGATCTGCTCCACCAGCTGCCGAGTGAAAGAATATGGGCTCAGCATCTCGTCTGTTATGTTTAGACCTTCTATCAGACTTGTAAAAGTTGAGCTCTGCTTACATTTGTTCATGCATGAAAAGAATTAGAATTAAAGCAACAAGTTTTGGATAATCATGTACACGAGGAATTTAGATTAGCTCAGAAATTAAGGTGTTGTAGAAAAATATGACAAACACTTTTTTGTAGAAGATTGACTTGGGCATATTACTAACAAGCTTCTAAGGATGTTCTTATGGAAGCTTAATAGATGTTACTTGATGCATAGCCAAGCAAAGTTTTCATATAATATATAAAATTCATCAGCAGTCCAGCACCAATATTTTTACATGCATTGAATAGAACACCAACAGCACACACTGGAAAACTACTGCTCCCAGAATAAGTAGTTAGCCTCTGACTCAATTTAAAAGGATCTCGAATTACTACCGACAATCGTGCCTCGTTAATCAACTAAAGTTAGCTGATGTAATAATCTATTTGTCTTCTTCAAGTATAAGAAAGACAATATGCATGAACATGATTGTTGTGCTTTAATAAGCTGCCTACATAACTGTAAGCCTAACTTAAGTGTGCACTGCAAATTACCTCAATTGAGTTACTTGTAGCTACTCAATCGACTCGACCTAATTCTATTCCAATCTCAGAAAGTCTAAAATAATTACTTGCAAAGATAATACAAACTTGTAACCACGTGCAGATTCTAATAATTCGTCTCAGAGGGAAATAAATGACAATACTAAGCATGTTTAAAGATAACAAATGCGAAAATGTTTCATAGAAGAGTGTGGACGTAGGTAGTAGTAAGACCTGATTTAGAGACGGGTCGGATCGGGGTTGCCGGTGGTCGCGGCTGAGAAGAATAATAAGCATAAGAAACCCGAATCCAACAACGATGATCCATGCCCAAAGAGAGCGGGGGAAGGAGGACCAGCGCCGCCTTGACGGCCGCCTGAGATCGAACGGCCTTCTTCTCATCCGGACCTCCTTTCTCTCCTAGTCACAAGACCAGAATCCGATCTGATCCGATCGGAGCATGTAACAGCCGACTCCAGATCAGATCTCAGGATACAGGTGATAGCTCCACCAATGGCTTATAATTCGTCCTAGTGCTATACTATAACATTAAATCTCGCCTCGAATGCGAGAGAGAGATGGAGACAGATTGAGTATGTTATGGCGGAGCTCAACTATGGTTGTTCCTTCTCCTACAGTCTTACTTGGTTTATGCAAGTACTAAACATAGATTATGATTTTATAACAGCGTTCGTTATTTTTTATGGCGCGTTTTCAGTTGATTTCGGCCTAAAGTGCCTAACCATTAACAGGAGGACAATTTATTTTTATTTTTCTTCTTAAAAATAAATAATTTCTCATTTCATTATGATAAAAAAAAAAAGCGGAATGATGGTATGGGTAGCAATAGCATTATAACATATGTATTTCTTAGATGTCTAGAAAGGATACATACATTTACATAGCCACTATAAAATCGTCAAAGAAGCAGCCAGGAAACAATAGAATCCCAAATTGAAAACGTATGTTAATTTGGTACACTAGTGTCAAGTATGTTTCATGATATGAATCGTGATGTTGTCTATTACATGTTACGAAACTAATGCCTGATTTTAGATAATATAAAAAGTTGCTAGAGGAGAAAGGAGAGGTAACATAGTTGGCTAGAAAAAAAGTTATAGAATTGTTGGTTATCCAAAGATCGAGAGTTTGATTCCTCCTCACGACTTCACAGCTTCTGTGAAGATTTCAAAAAAAAAAAGAAGTTGCTAGAGAGAGATCAATTGATAATTATTATTTTAATTATTTTAATCATCTTTGAGTTTAAATTTGTCATAGCTTATATAAACATTATTTAATCATTAATATATTATGTATATAAGAATTGATAAAACTTGTTTAGTATATATTTTCATCGAGTAGAAACTAAGGTGTCCTAAGTTCACCAATTTTTTTTGTGAACTCAACTTTAAAATCTATCGTATCGACTTCAAATGATAATCTGAACTGTTAAAATCCATCTGCTTTATGGGTGATGAGTAAACATACAAAAATTTTAAAATTTTGAAATAATTTTGTATGCAGTCAAGTGGTAAAAAAAACATTCAAAAAATGAAGTGTATTAAAATTTATTTATGAACCTTCTTTTTTTACTGCTTGACTTTATACTAAATTAATTCAAAAGTTTAAATTTTTTGCATGTAGATGCAGCACTCGTAAGGTATATGAGTTTCAACGTTTCAGATTCGTCATTTGAAGTCAAGCCGATAGATGTTAGAGTTGTGTTCACAAAGAGTCTTGATAAACTTAGGAACACCCTAGTTCTACTCTATTTTCATCATACATTAAGTAAATTTGAAATTTCAGAAAATTAATTATCCTTAATGTGTTATTAAATAAATTATATGAAATTTGATTGTTAAGTTATTTAGATATTTAATTTTTATTTCACCATATTTAAATTAAATTGAAAAACTGTTATCAAAATTATGAAGATTATTATTTTCAAATGTCAAAGTGTTCTATTCGTTTCCTAAATATAAATTCTATATTAGTTTCTGCTATAGTTTTTGCTATATCCATCGTTAGTAGCCTAAATTAAAACTTCCCACTCGCGAAAATCATGACGAACATAAAATTCAAATTAAAAACATCAACCTTTTAGGATTCACTAATTTTAAAATAGCATCACAAACACAATATTTTCTATATAATTAAGAGTAAAACGTCAAGAAATTGTAAAATTAATTTATTTCTATTTTCAGCAGAATTTTTTTATATGAATGATCTTCGTAGTTTGAATATCTGACTTCACTTCTGATTAATTTTTTTCTATTAATTATCCTTAATGTGTCATTTTTTGAGAGCACAACCTGCGTATCTTCTTAAATAGATAAAAATGTAATTTTTATTAGAGGTCAAAAGTGAAATTAGAAAATTAAGATAGGAGAGCTAGATGAACAATTGTTATGTAATTTTATTTTATGAAAAGAGCTACTAGTAATATTTTTTGTAAAAATGAAAAACTTTAAAGGACCAAAATGATTTTTTTTTTAGTTTATAGGGATAGCTTAGCAACTTTTTAATTGAGTTAAGATCCGTCACTGTTAGGGATAAGAAAATAAGATTACAAGTACGATTAATAGGTTGCGGACCGTTGTGAATTAATTAATTTAGTTTATGGGTTGTCCAAGGTAAGCAAAAAAATTTCCAAAAGTAGGAAATAACCTGATTATACATAAATCTATATTTAGTTTTAAAAATTCAGGAGAGGCAGTTGCCTACTCCTGATTTGATGTGGCTCCGCCTATAGATGCAAGTTCGTTTTATCTCTATTTTTTTTATTAAGATTATTTTGATTAGATGTCGGTTTAGTTAGCATTGACATTACCACTTCAGCATAATTAATAGAAAAAATGACGAAATCGTAACGGAAAGGTCATATTGAACCAATTTCAATAATTAATGGGGGCTAATTTGAATAAAAAGAGTTCAGGTGGCTAATTAAATCAAATGCAATAGTTCAAGGGTTAAAAACATTTTAAAAATAAATAAAGAACTTACAAAGTTACAAATCAAGAATTTTGAATTCCAGGATACGCAATTTTTGAAAATAAAAACTAATGTGCGTGCTACACTGCATATCATATTTCCAATTAAACTCAAAAGAAAATAATAGCCAATCCAACAAGTAAAATAGATTACTTTTATTACATGTTGATTTCTTTATGGACTGACCAATCAATAATAAGCAATCCGTTACGCGGTCTCTTAACTTGACATGTTACACGCTAGTATGTGGCACGTTTCAAAAGATGTACTGCATCGTATAGAGTCAAACAGCGATACGTATCTTGCCCCGGGGTATCACGCTGTATTTGTTTACTCGTTTTTTTTCCAAGCCTTCTAGAGTCTACTTGGTACTTAAGTAAGGAATGTTCATCAGATTAGCCCATGGGCCCAAAGCCCAGCTGTCTTCTTCAAGCCTTTACCATTCCCCCGCTAGGGTTACCGGCGCTGCATATTTCTTCTCCTATAAAAGGTCTTCCCCTCTTGTCGTTAGGAGTTGCTTTATGCTTCCAGCCGCAACACTAACGCGATGTATATATATTTTTTTTTTCAGAAGATGAGATCTGTATATTTCAATCGATCTTGATTTTAATCTCAATCTCAAATTGTTCCTTCTCCTACTAGGATGGTAAATGTGTTTTTCATAATTTTGTCAATTGTTCATCTGATGAAATTATTTTTAATGATGCCTCACCACACCTTTGGCTGATTGAGAATTAAATTGCTCAAAGCAGCCCAGTCATGGAGGCATATATCCAATTGGTGAGATAACGTGGAAGCCTACCCTTTGATATGGTTTTGCTTCTAAAATCTCTCGCCACATTTTTTTTCCTTTTCAATTTCTAATGCCATATCTAAAATAATATCATACTTGTCGTCTTGAATTCTAGATTTTCAAGGGACGTTGACGTTATTGATAAAAATCAGTAAATTTTTAAAATCATTAAAGTTTCTATGTAAATTCGTTATGGAAATTGTATCAAAAGAACTAATTGGGAATCTAGCGTTTATATATGATTGAAATCAAAATTCAGACAAAAAATGATATGAATAAGAAAAATTGTTAAAGAAAGTACTATGATGTTTGATGTTCATGTAAAAAAAATGGTCAAATTAACAAAATCGCGGAAATTTTTCCATAGCCTCATTATGGAAATATTTATATGAGACTGCTTGCAAATCTGGATTTTCTTTTTTAAAGTCTGATCCCGGCGAACAATGCTACACAATAAGGTACTAGAAAATAATCTGTAGCTTTCTTGGGGAAACGGTTTATACAAAAGGAAAGCTTGCGAAATCAATTTTCTTTAATTCTGATATCATTAAATCAAGAGAAAAATAAATATATAATCAGAACAAACAACTTTGGAGAAACAAAAGAAAAGAAAAGAAAAATACAGGTTGGCATGACTCATGAGTGATTTTAAAATAGAGGTTCTGGTGGAAGGGATGATAATGATAAAAGCAACACTGGAGATTAAATTGATGTAGCTTTTTGTGTTGGTTTTAACTTTTTCTTTTTTGTATTTTGTTAGTTTCATGTTAAATTGGAGTTGATGCAAATGGATGGAAGTTCAGTATAGTGTTTTGAAAAAAACCGGGGGTTCAAGAACCGGACCGTGGAAACCGTGGACCGCAACCGTACCGAACCGGACCGAGGTTCAAAACTGGACCTGACCGGACCGATTCAATTTAAGGTTCTAGAAAGATTTTTATCTAATATTTTGGACTAGAACCGAACTAAACCGAACCCTACTAAACCGGTGAACCGTGGGAACCGTGACAAAACCGGACCGGACCGGACCTCATACTCACATATTCTTATTATTATTAAACTTTTGCCCTTTTCATTATTCTCAAAATTATATTTCATTGTTTCAAAAAAAAAATTTAGTTGCAAATTTATTTCATTCCGCAAAGACGCAAACGGAATTACGGATAACGGTTACAAAAATTTGTTTCTTATTATGATTATAAAGTGTATAATTTATAAAAATCTTATAAGATGGGTGCAAAAATTAAACAAGGAAAATTAACATTCAAATGAATAAATGGTAATAGGGGTTGGTCTAGGACCGGAACCGAACCGAACCTAGAACCGGACCGGACCGTGTGAAATTGGACCATGGTTCTAGCAAGGTTTTGAGCCAACTATTTCAAATTAGAACCGCCGGAACCGAACCGTATAGAACCTTGGACCGTGAGAACCGTGACCCGTGCGAAACCGTGAACCGGCCGAATTTGAACCGGACCGGACCGGACCGAACCGTTTGGTAAACACTAGTTCAGTACTTGTATTTAGTGGTTTGCTCTCGGACCGGGCCGGGTCAAACTTGGGCGGTGGCACGGGTAATTCAGGCACGGGCATTTCGGATCAGACAGGTAACACGGTCCGGATAGGATGGTTTTTTTTTTTAAAATTGGACTCTTGCCCGCACAGGTCGGCGGTCCGGGTCGGGGGTAAGGGTGGTCCGTATCAGGGATAGTCAACAGACGTACACAAAAAAAGGCGGTTATTACAAAAAAATTGTTCATAAATTCCTGTAAACTGCCGTACCTTCAGTAATTGGACCGTCTGAGGTGATTTCGTAAAATACAGTAGCTCAACACTATTTAAAATGCAAACAGCGTATAAACTCATTGGGGAAACTGTGATTAAGCGGATGCCAATGTTTGATACATAGGTGATTATGTTGGCCCATTGTCCAGCAAATATAGCAAACAAGTCGCACTTTTGTCTTTGGATTATGTTAGGCTGTGGCAAAAATCATGGAATAAATATTGTACTTATGTTGTCAAATATGAATAAAATTTTATAATAGCATGAATAATTCATCTAGATAGATGCATTAACTTATTCCACATTGTTATTGTTAGCAACATTATCATTACATTATCTTTGTCATCATTATCAGCATTATTATTATTGTTGTTGTTGTTGTTGCTGCTAGTTGAAATAATATTGATAACACATTGTGAAAACTTGGCTAAGAAATCAAAAGTATTTGTAATGTAATATGTACAATATCGCTTATTGATATTTTCATCTCTAGTTTAATATGTTGTGTTCTAAATTATATAATGTTACTTTTTTAATTCTAAAAAACTTTAGTCATAATGAGAATGCTAAACACAAGAATAATGCGCAATAATGTTATTAGGCAAAAGAACAATAACCAATGAGGTGGCAAAGCAAAATAACAATGACAAATGAGTTGCTAAGCACAAGAACAATGACTGCTGCTGCTGCTAGTTGAAATAATATTGATAACACATTGTGAAAAGTTGGCTAAGAAATCAAAAGTATTTGTAATGTAATATATGTACAATCGTTTATTTATATTTTTCACCTAGTTTAATATGTTGTGTTCTAAATTATATAATGTTGCTTTTTTAATTCTAAAAAGCTTTAGTCATAATGAGAATGCTAAACACAAAAATAATGAGCAATAATGTTATTAAGTAAAAGAACAATGACCAATGAGGTGGCAAAGCAAAAAAACGATGACAAATGAGTTGCTAAGCACAAGAGAAATGACTAATGAAGTTGTAAGCACCAGAACATTGCAAATGAGGCTGCTAAGCACAATAAGAATGGAAATGAGACCGCTAAGCACAATAACTATGACCAATAAGTTTGTTAAGAAAAACAACAATGACAAATGAGTTGATAAGCACAAGAACAATAACAAATGGGGATGTTAAGTACTTGAACAATGCAAATCAGGTCGATAAGCACAAGAACAATACAAATAAAAATGCGAATCACAAGAATAATGGCCAATGATATTGTTAAGCCAAAGAACAATGGTTAATGAGTTACTAAGCACCAAAACAATGACAAATAATGTTGCTAAGCACAAGAACATTTGTAAGTTTTATAGTATTCATATTTTATAGTTTGCATATGTAAGTTTTGTAGTTTGCATATGTAAGTTATAGTGTATTCATGTTTTATTTCACTTTGCAATATTCATATGTAAGTTTTATAGTACATATAGATTTGTTTTATATTATACATAGTGTTATTTTACATGATATAAATGCATATATTAATATTAAAAAAATAAAAAAATTCTTTCGAAAAAAAATTCATTTTGAATTTTTTTTTGTATTTTTTGAGGGGTTATTTTGAAAGAACTACAAGTTTCTTCATTGAAAACTTGTAGAAGCTGTCACGGTGAAAGCACACAAGTTGACACAGTGAAATTACAGCAAGTACAAGTAGTTCGGCAAGTTGCAAACAGTTATCAACCAACTATGGATCACTTTCAAGAGTTGCTGCTTGTTAGAAATTTGAATTACATATTATATATGATTCGCTATTGATGTATACAGCATAAAATATTGAATTTCACAGTATTTGCGTTAGTCAAATAATAGTTGGTTTGAGTACAAAGTGGGTACAACTCGCTGAGTATAATTAGTCGCTTCAAAAAAAAATCCTCCCTAGTTAAAACATTGATACAATTAAATTGTTTTAGATTTTTTTTTGTTTAAAAAAAAGGTAAGTAATTAAGGAGTACATCTTGGTCGACTCAATTATATCTTAAACACGCTATTTCCCAAAAAAAAAAAGAGCAAAAAATCAAAGAAATTATGTGATATGTCCAATATTTATGGGATGCAATTTCCAGCAATTAATACATAGTTTATCTAATGTAGACACATATGCAGACATAACAAATCAAAACTGAAGAAATATAGACCAGTCAATAAAATGACAGCCTCATCAGATTAACTGCTCATCAAAATCTTCAAAAAGATTAACAATGGATTTTACTATAATTGGTAAAAAAATGACAACTGAAGCTTCACAATTTTGTAAGGCTAGATTTGAAGATATTGTTTCCTTAACCATCAATACATAATTATCCAACAATAGATAATGCATATCCATCAGCTTGCTTAATTAAATCTCACTTATAAAAGCAGTGCACAAATTCCTTTTCTGCTCATCTGCATCATAAACTTCCCCCCATTTTTCCCCCTCCTCGGTTCATACCTACATGCCATTGTAGCCTATACAAAAAGTTATATCATTAATCCATACAATGGCAGGAGGTGTAATCGTTAACACATCTGGAGGGAAGGAATACCCTGGCAATGTAACACTATATGTCGTTTTTGCCAGTGTTGTGGCGGCATTTGGAGGACTCATCTTCGGTTATGATATCGGTATATCTGGTATGTGATTAATCTAAACTCTCAATCGATCTTTTGTGAATTATTACATGCCTGAATAGTTTAACATTACTAATTCATTTTCCCAATACATGATTTGTCTTGTAGGTGGTGTGACATCCATGGACTCTTTCTTGTCAAGTTTCTTCCCCTCCGTCTACCACAAGGAGAAGTTGGATGCAAGCACAAACCAATACTGCAAATTCGACAGTGCTCTGTTGACTCTCTTCACTTCATCTCTGTATGTGGCAGCATTAATTGCCTCATTCTTTGCAGGTACTGTCACGAGGGTCTTTGGCCGTAAGTGGTCTATGTTTGGTGGAGGTATTGTTTTCCTTATTGGTGCAGTACTCAACGGTATTGCTACAAATGTAGCCATGCTCATCATTGGCCGAATTCTTCTCGGTATTGGTGTAGGATTTGCCAACCAGGTATATTTATATATGTACAATTTTTTTTGCTAGTCTCTTTCATTCTAATTGTAATTTATCACTACATAATTCTATATCTGACAAAGCTACATGTATAATATTTACATTCCTTTTGATTGTAGTCTGTCCCTGTATACCTTTCGGAGATGGCACCTGCAAGACTAAGAGGAATGCTCAATATATTGTTTCAACTTATGATCACAATCGGCATCCTTGTTGCAAATCTCATCAATTATGGAACATCAAAGATAGTTGGGGGTTGGGGCTGGCGCGTAAGCTTGGGTCTTGCAGGTGTGCCAGCTCTCATGATCACTCTTGGAGCCCTTTTTCTGCCAGACACACCCAACTCCCTTATCGAGCGTGGACACCCCGATGAGGCTAAGGAGATGCTCAGGAAAATTCGTGGCACCGAAGACATCATGGCAGAGTATGAGGACCTTCTTGTGGCCAGCGAGGAGGCTAAGCTCGTTACTCACCCATGGAGGAACATCCTTGAGAGGAGGAACCGGGCCCCGCTCACGATGTCGATATGCATTCCGTTCTTCCAGCAACTCACTGGCATCAATGTCATCATGTTTTATGCCCCCGTCCTTTTCAAGACCATTGGTTTTGGTGATGATGCATCCCTCATGTCTGCTGTTATCACTGGCCTCGTCAACGTGCTCGCCACTGTTGTGTCGTTACTTTTGGTTGATAGATTGGGTCGCAGGTTCCTGTTCCTCCAGGGTGGTAGCCAAATGCTTGTTTGTCAGGTATGATCAATATTAGGATCAGTTAAGTTACCAGCATTTATTAGCTATACATGCGTATTTAGCTTCTTATGATGGTACAGTTTAACATTGATTTCCTTGCAATCACATGTATCTTTGCTTGCAGGTTGTAGTTGGTGCTCTCATTGCATCTGTGTTTGGAACTACTGGTGAAGGTGAGATGGACAAGACCAAGGCATACTTGATAGTGCTTTTCGTCTGTCTTTATGTTGCTGGCTTTGCATGGTCATGGGGCCCCCTAGGATGGTTGGTGCCCAGTGAGATTTTCCCTCTGGAAATCCGATCGGCCGGCCAAAGTATGAATGTGTCAGTGAACATGCTCTTCACCTTCTTCATAGGCCAACTGTTCCTGAAGATGCTTTGTGTAATGAAGTTCGGTCTCTTTTTCTTCTTTGCTGGATGGGTTGTTATCATGACTATCTTTATCTATACCTTCCTCCCTGAAACAAAAGGTGTACCCATTGAGGAGATGAACCTTGTTTGGAAGCAACACTGGTTCTGGGGCAAGTTCATCTCTGACCAGGATGTCCACGTCGGAAGGAAGTTTAGTGCTTGATTTGTTTTTTCTCAGTTTATTGCCAAGTGTCTTAACTTGGGTTAAGGGAGTATTTTTATTAAATTTGTTTGTATTTTTGCTTTCTTTACTGACGTGTTGTTCATTTGCACGATTATTGTTGAATCTAATGAGAAAGAAGTTTAAATAGTTGTTCACCACTATATGTAGAATTAGTATTCTTCCATCTTCTTTCTCCCTAGAAAGTATATGGTCATAATTTTTTTTTGAGAGAATGTATATGGTCATAATTAAGCACCATCTAACTCTAGAACTATTGTGCAGAATATATAACTAAGAAATCAATAAGCATAATATATTTTCATGACTGTATATTGCTTGACATGAATTAAACATGGCAGAATCTAACATGAATATAAGATACTTTTATTGCAAACAATACGTTACACAATCAGATAAAAGTCATAAAACTCAAAACGAACCCCTTGGGACCAAGAACAGGTAAAGATGTAGTAAAACTACCAGCTAAATATTTTTATAGATGCTTCTTTTGTTCTCATGTAAGTAGCAATTTCACTGAGCCTTAAAATTAATTAGTCAAAAAAAATAAAAAGGAATAGAATGTTGTATTGAAAATACATATTTCTTTTTGTCAAAGGTAAGTACAAAATTTTATTTAAAATTCTTCATTCTTTTTTATAAATAAAATCTATCATTCTTATAATAAAGTACTACATTATAAAAAAAAAAAAATCAACTACTTGTATTATCAACTAAGTATTGCGTCGTATTAAATATGGCCGACGCAATAATGCGAAGTTTGGCACCTATTATTCTCTGATCTTTGTACCGTTGTTGGCTGGTTGCATTATTAAGTTTTTTTCATTCGTCAGCTGTTTAATTCTAATTATAGGAACATAAAGATTTCGCCTTTCATTCGATCAATTCTTTTTTTATTTTTTATAATAACACGAAACTATCTTACATATGTTAGTCCTGTTTCGAATATGATGAAGGGTTCAAATGCACCCAAATTTCTATGCTCCTATTTACTATCAATTTATTTATCTTTATTTTCAAAGTCCGAACAGTTGATCCGAACCGATCAACATGACATTCATAATAAAATATGCTTGAAGACCAAATTTTATATTTTTTTTTAGAATTTTTTTACTATTTTTCAAGATAGGTGCAATGATATTTTAGCGGATGGTCCAGAATCTCCTTAAAACAATGATTTTGTATCTATCTCAAAAAATAGTAAAAAAATTATATGCTCATATTTACTAATGAGGAGGGTTCAAATGCACCCAAATTTCTATGTTCATATTTACTTCCAATCATTTATCTTCATTTTCAAAGTCCGAATAGACGATCCGAACTGCCCAACATGATCTTCATAATAAAATATGCCTGGAGACCAAATTTTATATTTTTTATATTTTTTTTACTATTTTTAAAGATAGGTACAAAATCATTGTTTTAAGGAGATTCTAGACCATCCGCTAAAATGTCATTGTACCTATTTTAAAAAATAGTAAAAAAATTCTAAAAAAACATATAAAATTTGGTCTCCAAGTATATTTTATTATGAAGGTCATGTTGATCGGTTCGGATCGACTGTTCAGACTTTGAAAATGAAGATAAATGATTGGGAGTGAATAGGAGTATAGAAATTTAGGTATATTTGAACCCTTTTCATTACTGATATATACTTCAATTATCCAGGGAGGTAAGACACGGAACTGATGCATTTATCCGTGCTTCATGCATTCTAGTTTTTTTTTTTTTTTGAGATAGAAAAATGAAAGTTTAATTAGTTTGTATTTTTATACGGATTTTGAACTCACGACTTTTCTTATAGAAAGTATTATTTCTCATTGTCATTATATTAAAAACTAATTCTCCTATTTTTAAGTTATCCATAGATGTCTAATTTTTGCTTGTCGTTGGTTGAATTCATTCCGCTACATAGCAATTTTCAATACAAATCGTAACGGCCCGAGTCGTTCGAATGCACTTTGTGCGAACCTCAAACAATACAACGGTTCTAATATTTAAAAATGTTGACAGTATTGTACTCGATTTTAACCAAGGAGTATATAGATTGATTGAAGCACATGCTTTTGAAAATTTCATGTGAACATATGTTCATATATATATATATATATATATATATATATATATATATATATATAGAGTAATGCTATTATGCATTGCGAATTAAAGCCGGTGCTTTAAGTCGCGCTCATATCGTGATTTTCAAAGTTCAAATAGCCAATCCGAACCGTTAGATGTGTTCTCCATATTGAAATGTGCTTGGAGACCAAATTTTATATTTTTTGAATTTTTTTTACTATTTATTAAGTCACTTTGAAAATCGCTGATCCAATGGTTTCACTGTTCAATATGGACCACCGTTGGATCAGCGATTTTCAAAGTGACTTAATAAATAGTAAAAAAATTCCAAAAAATATAAAATTTGGTCTCCAAGCACATTTCAATATGGAAAACACATTTAACGGTTTGGATCGGCTATTTGAACTTTGAAAATCGCGATATGAGCGCGAATTAAAGCGGCATTAATTTGGCATCCAATTTTGACGGAGTCGAGTTTTCAAATGGAGTTATAGATGTCAAAAATAAAATAATAAGAACACGACAATGAAAATAAATATAAGAGGCGTGATAATAATATAGTTCAATTGGCACACACTAGAATTTTTTTTGGTGAAGGTCCGTAGATAATTGTATTGATTGAAAGATCAATTACAATTAGCTCTTACATAAAATTAGACAATAGGTGTTTGCGAGAACATACAGCTATAAACAAACTAAAAAAACTTTTAATACTTTTTCCTAGTTTTTCTAGCTTTTCTTCTTTTGTTTTTACTTTGGGCCGGCTTTATAATGTAAATAACATTTTTCAGTATCAAATCTGATCATTTTTGCTATAAACAAACTAAAAAACGTACATGGAGAGTATGTGTATCCTGTGGACACAAATCTGATCATTTTTGCTTGATTGTAATGATAAAAATCTAGTGATTGTCTCTCTCTGCACATGTTAGTCATGTTTCTCTAGATCAAATCGGATCGGAAACTGAATCAACCAAATCAAGATTGTCAAAAGTATATGCAGCCGAGAAGACACTGAATCAAATCGGACCAAAACAGTCACCACTCGAATATCAGGAGGAGAATGATAGCATAAACAAACCGTCGACACAAACAACAAAAAACGACATATGATATAATTAACTATATATGGAGTTCGTTCCACACACTCTTCCATTGTCAAAGAGGAGAAAAAAAAAGCTTGGAAGAAGAGGAGAAGAAAAGACGAACCGCTTGTCTTGGAGAATTAAGACCCTCAAATTGGAGAAATGAAGCGGTGGGCGAAACGAAGAACGATGGCCAGATTCCTTATGCGAAGTATAAAAATAATTGCCAGATCTACTACACCGAAGCATCTGCTCTTATAGAAAACTAGAGCGATGGAGATGGTACCAAGTGACTCTCATAATTGGAAAAGGGGTTACGAATCGCCTCTGACAAATACAAACCACCTCTGGCAAATTTGGGCAAGCGACACTGCTTTAGGGCCTGTTCGTTTGTCACGGGATTACACGGGATGGGATTTGACGGGGATGGAATTTGACGGGGATGGGAACTCACTTTTGAAAATGTGGGAACCCATGAATAGGATTACGCACGGGATTGATTATGGGAATGTGGTGAAATGAGTGTTCAGTTGTACCGTGGGATTATTTGTGGGAAATTCTATTTTTCTTTCTAAAATACTTGATATTATACAATTATACTTATTATTAATAAAAAATTTATAATTAAATAAAGTAGATTAAATAATAACATAAAAACATTTATTAATTATTATTTCATAAAAAAATAAGAATTTATTTTTATAATTAAATAAATTGTATTTATTGAGAGGGGATATACTCTAATCATGTATTTATAAACTGGATTTTTAGTTATTGCATTTATTAATGAGTTGGATAAAATTGTTAAAAAATCTTGTATCTGATACTACGCTTAAACCATATCTTAAATAACATATCAATAATTATTATTTTATTATGGTCATGGGTTCGAAACCCAGATGGGGGAAATCCTTTGTTATAATAACAAAGGTATTAAATAGTTGGGTGGCTTGACCTCCAACCTTTACTCAAAAAAAATTATTATTTTATTATTTTATAAAATACAAATATTATTATTTTTTATAATTAAATACGGTGTATTTTATTATACATTGAAAAAAGTACATAAAGAGAGAACGCCAATAGAAAATATTTGATGATGTCCGAGTGTATTTGTGTCCGGATCAGCTCTGGTCTTTAGTCCCACAATTAAAATTATAGAGGAGAGAGGGTGCTTATATAATACCCCTTACTACATAGATGCAAAGCACTGGAGAAGAGTGAGAAGGATGTTGAGTTTTAATTGTACTGTAATTTGCAGAGAGAGAATGGAAAAAAACAAATTCACTCTGACCTCCGTTTTTAATTCCTACAGATTTGCACTGATATAGGAATTGTGATGGGAATAAAAATAGGAATGATCGGAAAAATTCTGTGTGTCCGAACAGGGTTGGGAATTTAATCAGGAATTAGTCTAAATTCCCATCAATTTCCTGTGGGAACGGGACTGCCGAACAGGGCCTTAGCGATTTTTACAATTGGCTTCCACTAGGGGTGTTCATTGGGTTCAGTTTAGTAGATTTTAAACCGAACCAAATTAGTTTGGACCAAAGGGTTTAGTCTTTTCAGTTTAATGGTTCGATGTGGTTTGTTTTTTAAAACCGAATTATAACTTTGGTTTGATTCGGTTTGAAAATTTTCAAAACCGAAATAACTGAATCAACCGAATTTTTATATATTATAAATTTGGTCCGGACCGTTGGTTTATTTCTTAATCAATTGCTTGAAATACTTCGGTTTATTACAAAACAATTGCTATAAATAAAAAATTAATACATTTCGGTTTGAACCGAACAAAATGAACAAACCGAAATAAAACCTTAGTTCGGCTGCAATGCAAAATCGGTACGGTTTGTTTTAGTTTTTAAAACCGAATTATAACTTTGGATCAGACCAAACCGTGGAACACCCCTAGCTCCCACAAAACTAGTTCACCAATAAGCGTACGTCCTTTTTTTTTTGTAAGTGTCGATTATATATAAGTTTTATTAACATTTGTGGAAGATATATAACACTTTGAATTCAGATGAGTAGATGACTAAAGTTAAACAATTGCGAAAATGTAATTATAAATTTACATCACCGGATCATCCAGAAAGGAAGAACCGCACTTAATTAGTCTTCAATGACCTAAAAGATTAAAAGTTGATGTAACATTTGCAACAATTATCCAATGAGTCATAATAGAGGCTGGACCCTTATTCCAACTTTTTATATTTAAAAAAAGAGAGTTGATGTAGCGATATGTTGGAAACCAGGTGCCATTGATTATTCAGGCCCAATAAGTCAATACCATCAAAGCCCAGCTCATGGTTTTCCTTCTATAAATACACCGCAAACAAAACCATCCTTCCCTGCCACAATGCCCAAAACTCGTAAGGTGGGCTAAAACCAGTAGTTTGCATAATACCGTTTGTTGGGTGGAATTGTAGATAGTAGGGGTGTCAATGGGTACGATACGGATAGGGTGAAAGCATTTTCATATCCATACCCACTAAGAGTTGACTTTATCCATACTCTACCCATATCCTACCCATACCCATTAAGAATTTGCCTTACCCTACCCTACCCGTACCCGTTAAAATTAGTGGGTAACGAAACGGTAGCGGGTGGATAACGAATAACACTAATATATTGGTTTTATTATTTTTAGAAATATACTATCTAAACTCATCATGTCATACATATGCAATCACAATTATTAATATAAATATCAAAATACAAATATGCAATCAATTCTAACTAATAATTTTTTTATAAAGGAAAAAAACAAAAAAAATCAAATATCTCTTCTAACAAATTCAATTCATTAATTAAATAATAAAACATTCAAATAAAAAAAAAGTAATATGTTCAATATTATATTCATCTTACACCAAAATGTATATATTTTCGCATGAATTAACGTCGATACAATGATATGAGAAATATAAAATTGAATAAATTGAATATAATATTTATATATCTATATGTAATTTATTTTATATAATTACCCGTTACCCAATGGGTACGAAATAGCCTTTACCCGTACCCATACCTATTTAGCTAACGAAAAAAAATCCTTACCCATACCCATACCCAATAAGCTAACGAAAAAAAATCCTTACCCATACCCGACTTATCGAATACGATACAGGTATGGTAAATGGGTAAACGGTTTTCATTGACACCCCTAGTAGATAGAGTTCAGGAACCGCGTTTGAGTTCAAGTCTTCTACTGCTCTGATGCATCCGTCGACAATCCCGGGGCAATCAAATGACGCCAGGTGGCTTTCAGGTGGCGCAATTGGCACACCCATGAAAGAAGCGCCGGTTAAATAACGGCTAACGAAAGATGATAAGGTTCGAAAGGTGATGCAAATCATCTTGTGGGGTCCCAAGTGAACTCAACACTAGTTCTCGTAATCTTTCATGGCCTCTTATATCTGAACGTGTCGGCTTATCTCTTGTATATTCTCAGATTTCTATATTTTTACATGAATTTTTTGCATTATTTTTTGTTCAGTTAGATTTCTGTGTCCACTCATTTGAAATGCAACGTGCACCGGGTTATATTACCTGTTGGGAACTTGGGATGGTCCAGCTCAAATGCTCCCTGTTTTATTATCAGATGACGCACCGAAAAATCGTGCGCAGCAGAGTTGGGGAAGGTAGGGGTGGACCCAAGTGTATCCGGGGCGGCAGCTGTCTCTCTCTGGATTTTGCATTTTAGTAGAAGTCGGGATGTTTCGATTAGCTCTATCTCTTCCTGAAATTATTTTTGTCCCCACTGGATGTTTAATTTGTAGTTCGGATTAAATTTAAGATTAAAATTAATGTAAATTTTTTCAATTATGATTAATAATTAGAATTATAGATTAAAATATCAGAAATTACATATCAGAGCATTGAAAAGTACAAATTAAAGAATTATTTTTTATTAAGTACTTAATTAGTTAATGGATTTGAATCCGATTAGCTGCCCCCTCTGGATTTTGCTTTTTAGTGGAAGTCGGGACGTTTCGATCAGCTCTGTCTCTTTCTGAAATTTTTTTTGCCCCCGCTAGATGTTTAATTTGTAGTTCGGATTAAATTTAGGATTAAAATTAAAATAAATTTTTTCAATTATGATTAATAATTAGAATTATAGATTAAAATATCAGAAATTACAAATCAGAGCATTGAAAAGTACAAATTAAAGCATTATTTTTGTATAAGTACTTAATTAGTTAATGGATTAGAATCCGATTAGTTATTTAAATTTGATTCGATATTTTTTTGTCTCTTCTGACGAAAATTCTGGGTCCTCCCCTGAAGGAAGAAGGTGCAGCCGGAATTCACATTTTAGGTAACAGAATATTTTTTGTTTAGATCCGCACTGTCCGATTAGAATCTGTGCAAATATTTAAAGAGTTCTGTAATGACACTCAAAATTTGTACCAACTTTATTAATAGTAATCAAAACAGTATTTAAATAAAAAACAAGCATTTAATTTAGTGACCGAAGACAATACTATGCCTATATCGGTGTGTAAAAGATGGAATCCCTTGTAATATTTAAAAGTAAAAAAATATTTTTTTCATCTATATCTTAAAAGTAAGATATTAGATATTTTTTTCATCTCTATCTTATCGACTTAAAAAAATGGTACTTGAATTTTCATCAAAAAAATAGACTAGAGTCGCGTGTCGAGCTTCTCCCACCTCAACGCTCGATTCAAAGATGACTCCATGTCCGTCGAAAATATTTTAGAGCGAGTTGATTGAATTAGAAAGAATTTTTTTTTTTTAGAAAAAATTGTAGCTTTGATATTTAGATAAAAAAAAAAAAAAGTATTTAGTTGTCTCTCTCTAACAACCTCCTATTTTATCTTCCAGTTAATAACTATTTAAGTAACTACTAACTAACTGAAAAAACTACTTAATATTTGAGGACCATCTAATATTTGAAATATTTTACAATTGTCGCGAGCAAGAATTCATTTATAATAAATCAAGTATTTATCTATAATACAAGTATTAATCATAAGATATTAAGTATTTAAAAAAAATAGATATATCACTCACTCATCTTTTATATTTTTTTGTTTTTTTCTCCGTTCAATCTAACCAATATTTTTGACGATCTGTAATGAATTTTGCAAATCTAAAACCACAAACGTTTTCTACATAATTTTCTATTTCAAATGAGACTCATGATGATATACTTTCGAGTTGTTTGTTGCATAATTATTAATAACTCATCATGCAAATATTCTCCTCATCGAGCAAGTATTCATCTTCGTCGTATAAGTATAAATAGTTAATGTATTAAGAGTATTACAAACATATGGTTTCCGCCTAACTGTTCTCACTAATAAATACAAGTATTCATATCATTATGTCACACTAAGTATTCATTAATAATATAATAAGTAATTACATATGTATATAAAGTATTGATCCATACTTATCACTACCGACTGTATATGTCATCTCTAAGGAACAGAATCATACATAAAGTATTCATTCATACATATAATAAGACTATTCACATCAGGTATTCATCCCAAAATAATAAAGTATTCGCTCTCAATATAACATGTATTCATCCAAAAATTATAAAGTATTCACTCTCAATAGTGACATGTACCACATTAGGTATTCATCTCAAAATACAAGCTATCAGTTCTTGTTGCGCCATCAATCCTATCTAAAAAATGCAAGCCACATCAGTCTGTCAGTTCTTCGTACCAGCCATCAGTCCTTACCGCATCAAAATGTTATTTTGAGTGGATTGCCGGCCAAAAAAACTTTAAATTCTTGTTCACAAAGTAATCAACTATATAAAATGAAACCAATACCTGATAAAGAGTGGATAGAGGTCTTAGAGAGATGCGTTGGCGACCTCAAGGCAAAAAGCGGCAGTGGAAATCTTGAGAAGTTAAAAGGTCATGTTGATCGATTGAGAAATTCATCTCGAATTCAGCGAGCCTAAGGGTGGAATTATGGGAATGAAAAACAAACTCTATTTATCAAAGTGAAAGGAAAAAAAAAACAAAATGGAGCATCAAAGTGAAAGACAAAACTCGTTCTACACTTCTATTTATCAAAGTGAAAGAAAAAACAGAAAAGACAAAATGATAGAGTAAGGATAAATCGTTAGAGGATTCGGGAGACTTTTGGGAGACAGGGGACTGGACCGATTAATTTAGTTAATTAGAAAAATTAATTAAACAGAGGACGAAATGGAGGATGGTAATACGAGGAAAATTATAATTGTCCTAAAAAAATTAGTGAATATTAAAAACAGTTATGTGCGTGCCCCTCAACTTCACTAAAAGAAAAATATTGACAAAGTTAAATTAATTAAATTTTGGGAAGAATTTCATGTATATTCTTCAAAAACTCCAAAATTCCATTTTACCCCTATAAACTCTGTATTTCTCTCTAAAATTTCAAACCTCACAAATTTACTTATTTTTTTGTTTTTGTATTAGAACTTATTTTAAATTTATAAATAGTAATTTTATTCTTTATTAGAAACATAAAAAATTGCAACTTGTTTTAAAAAAATATTGGTGTTATATTTGATTAATTTTTAAGAACAATAGTTATTTTATAAATGATAAAGGATATATGGGATATTCAAATTTTGAGAGGAAAATGATTATTTTATAAAGAGTATAATGAATATCTTATAAGATCGATATTTTTCTTAAACAAGCTATAAATTTTGAAATTTATATTTTTCTTAACAAGCTGTAAAAAATTTATACTTTTAATAAAACATAAAACAGATATAATTTATATATTTAAAATGAGTTTTAATATTAAAGGTCTACAAGGGATAAATTTGTAAGTTTAGAGGAGAGAAATACGTAATTTCGAAATTTGAGTTACCCTATACGTGAAATTCCCGTTAAAATTATATTTTGTTGAAGGAATCCTGCGAGTAGCGTTTTTTTTATAGATGACATGAACGGTGTTGGGTCCAGGACGCATTCAACGCGGAAGAGGAAACGAAATCCAATTTTCCGTCGACCTTAAAAAAAATGAAAATCCAACCATTGTATCAAAGATTTATATATAGAGAGAGACTGTGTGTATGATTAAGTTAAAAACGTTTGTTTCTCATTTCTGAAATAATAATTTGATTTTCCGATTTTCAAAGTCCAAACAGTGAATCTATGTATATAAAAAACTTGCCAGCTATCCAGAATTTACCTTTGTAAATAATCTTTGTATTATTAGCAGAAAAAAAAAATTATCTAGTATTAGCACATATTTCTTCCAGTTTATACATAAATCACAGAGCACCGACATATATTAATACAAGAAAAGACATTAATCCGCATATGCAGTGGGGAAACCAAATATATAAAATCCTTCCATCATTCCAAAATCAAACCAATCATATATATAATGAATCCAAATCTCAAAAATACCACGAACAAAATTTATTTACAATTCAATTTATAATCACAGCCATACCCCTTCAAATTTTAGGAAATCAAAACATTTTTATCCCACAGAAAGATTACAATCTCATTTATAATATATTACAATCTCATTACAAATTAATTGGGACCCCAAATACTGAGAAACATTACAGTTCTAAGGGACTCCTCGGCGCGCTTCCTCTTTGCATCAGCCACAGCCTTCGCAACAGCGGCACGCTTCGACTCGAGGGAGGTGGAGACACGCCTCACACCTCGACTTGATGAGGTGCCGGCACCCACACCCGAGTTTGATGCGGCAGTTGCGGTGTCTTTCACACTACGCGCGGCCTGTGCCGCACGTGCTCCTGTCTGCACCACAATACGACTAGCGTATCTGAGACTCATGTCGTTGCTCGATTACAATGTGTTGATTGATCTGTCGACCTTTGTTTTTCTTGTTGATGATGTTTCGGATAAGTTTGAGAGCAAAGGTTTTTATAGAGGTGGATAAAGAAAGAGGCGGTGGGGGGACCACAGACTGGTTACAAGTTTTTGGATCCGTATCCTCTGCTGCACTTTAAAAGTGCAGCAGGGTGCTGAACTTTTGGACGGCCCAGATTTAATCTCCAGCCGGTGAGTGCTCGGATGATGGAGGGGGCAGTATTAATTTTGCTTTAAAATTCGTGCAAAAATCTTATTTCGTCCGTCCTTTCAAAAATTAACGGACAGATTAAAAGTGCAGCACTCTGCTGCACTTTGAAAATGCAGCAGAGGATGCGGTTCCCAAGTTTTTACGGTGGGCGAGACGAAGTTAATGGGTTTAAAGAAGGGGGTGACCGGGAGAAAACAAAACTGTGGGCCGGTTGACTATGGGTTTGTAAGCGGGAGGCGAACGATGCAAGGACACGTGTAACCGAAGGAAGTAATAAAGGTCTAGAAGGTGGTTTATCCAAGTTTTTTTTATTTTTTTAAATATGTATTACAGATTTGTTCAAGAGTGAGCCTATGGTACTATGCATATCACGGATGGGTCCGTGATACGATTCAATATCTTCGTTTTCAAAGTTCTAACGGTCGATCCGAACCGTTCAATATGTTTTCCATATGAATATGTACTTGCCGACCAAATTTTACATTTTTTAGAATTTTTTTACTATTTTTTTAGGTAGGCAGAAAATCACTGTTTTTGGATGGTCCAGAATTTTCGGATCAAGTGATTTTATACCTTTCTAAAAAAATAGTAAAAAAATTCTAAAAAATGTAAAATTTGGTCGGCAAGTACATATTCATATGAAAAACATGTTGAACGGTTCGGATCGACCGTTAGAACTTTGAAAACGAAAATATTGAACCGTATCACGGACCCATCCGTGATATGCATAGTACCATAGGCTCACTCTTTGTTCAAGGTGCATATTTGAAGGTTTCAGACTATACTTTAGACCTTTAGGACAAAAACAAGAGGAGCTCACTTTCGAAACCACGAATGTAATCTCTCTCTTGTTTGTTTTTTTTTTTCTATCAAAAAGGCACGAAGGCCCGTTTCATATAAGAAACATAAGAGTTAAGTTACATACTACTAGCGAAGGATGTCACTAGATCATATGCAAACACAAAATTCAACTGCAGCGAAACACAACAGCTAACAACAGCTAATAATAAGCAAAACACATAGGCTCGACGTTTGAGCAACCACCAAAAAACCGTAATAGAGAAACTAACAAGTACTGAACCTCCTCTAACAATGTGACTAGGGTAATATAAAACTGTCAAATCAATAAAAGGAAAAGCGGACTGCATCATATGGAGCTAGCTGGCGGACCAGCAACACAAGTAAGGCCCATCTGTGCACCATCGACATCATCAGCGCCAATGCGCAGTGGAGGGGCGTCAGAATCCACCTGGTACAACACATCCTGATTCTCAGTGGGGTCCCAAACACGCAGTGGAATGGCGTAGAGATCAGCAGGAAGCCAATTTGCCGCTGCGGTCTTGATACGTTTATCCATATGTCCTGCCCAATATTCAACAAGAGAAATGATTAGTAACATTAAATTTCGAATAGTTTTAAGAGAGGCATCCTGAAAAATGAGAGCATTGCGATGTTTCCAAAGAATCCAAACTAACGCACTAAATACCACCAGGAATGCTATGCGATTATTTCTATCAAGAGAACCTGCAAAGTCAAAAATATTAGAGTAGGTTTTCCAATGAGAAAAGTAATCTTGACATCGACCCATCCAAAACCAAATTTGTTTTGCTACCGAGCATTTTAGAAATAGATGTGTAATTGTTTCCTTTTTATGACAAAATTGACATGTCAAATCTCCTTGCCATCATCTTTTGTGTAGATTATTTTTAGTCAAGATTCTATTATTCATAACTAGCCATATAAAAATCCTAATTTTTGGTGGGATTGGAAGTTCCTATAGAATATTATATCTATTCCTGCTAATACCTCTAAAGTTAAGAAGGTGATACATTGAGCTAACAGTAAACTTGCCATTATGTTTCCATCTCTATGCTATTTTATCTACAAGGTGAGTAAAACTACATGAACTAATAAGAGCTATTTTATCTACAAGGTGAATATTATCTCTCTCTCTTGTTAGTAGTACTTGTTCTTCACTCAATCGAGAGAGGTGACAACCTTATAGTCAGCTAATGAGATGGTAGAATTTCCAAATTTAGTGAATAAAAAAAGTGACAAGCTTTGCGTTTTTACAGTCAATAGATTTACTAGAAATGAACTTAGATTAGGAAGTTAATAACATAGTAAAGGCCATGTAATACTAGGTGTTGTTCATAATATCCCCCTCAATTAAGCCCTTGTCAAAGAATATATTATCAATGTATCTTGTTTTGTTACTATTGAAGGCATGGGCAATGGACATAAAACTTTTTAAGGAGATAACTCGAGGGATTGAGAGATGCATTAGTTCAACGGAAGTTCCTTAATACTAATAGATAGGATTAAAAAAGGATGATCGATATATTAATCGGCCAATCAACAATTTGTTTGTCAATGAGATAATTGGTGAAATTGTTGTTTAAATTATGTCTTTCAGTCTTGTTTAATGATATCTTGGGAAAGATTTCATGTATGACTCAGTTGCATTAGGGTCCGGATTCCCTGAACTAACCCAATTTTTGAGTTTCAGATCGAGACCGTCCGATTTGAATCCGTCGTTCGAAATATCTCGGAATTCGAATTCGTTCTCAGGATATGTGCACCAACATGACCACAATGAAAAATAATGGTGACAGTTTGTTCAACATTGTAAAAAAAGAAAATTTGCAAATAAACAATAGATGGATGGAGGGTTTGGCATAATGACCTCCAATAACCCAATAAGAACACCGTCAAAGTGTTAACCTCAAATTGTGAATTAAAAAAGGGTCGGTATCTATTAACAACGGCATTTACTTAATAATTTTAGTAGCGATAAAAAGTACTAGTGTGCAACATTAAAATTCAAATCTTGAAATATGAACTATACTATTATATGTATAACAAGCACATGAAAAGAGATGTAATTTCATTTAGATTTTACTGTTCATCAAACGCTAGTGGTAATTAGTTTTCTTTCAGATATTCTGATAACAAATAGAAAAACTATACAATATTTCTATAAATCAATTACAAACCAGAATTCACTTGGACATTCTTTTTCTAACAACGAAATATTAAATCTTTCAAAAATTAAATATGATATAGCCCTTTCACATAATCCCATCATCATATAACATTAATTACTAAAAGATAATCACCTCCCCATAGTATTGCCCTCTAAGGAACTGGTACCAACAATCACAAACATCTACTGGTACCACCACATTTCCAAAGGTACAAGTTTTCAAAAACAGCCTTGGTAGCTGACCCCCTGGTATACAAATTATGTATTAAAGGCCCCTTGCATCCCAAAATTACATCAACACCAACAAAATAGTATAAAAATGCAAACAACACCTACAGAAGCCCCCACAGTAAGGTTCAAATTTTGTCATAACACCCACAACAGATTACATAATATATGATATTAATACAATTAAGTCATATATGAAAGCTCCCCCAAGTTACAATCAACAACCATCTTATAGACCAATAACAATATCACCAATGATTTTAACATAGGAAAGCAACTTGTTGATTAACTGATCAACAAATTCATTATTATTTTCATATCCTACAATTCTAATGGTCTTAAGAAAATTGGCAAGTTGCAGGGTTCCAGTAATGCCAGTACAAAATTGGTCGGAATTTATCAGACCAGACTAAGCAAATAAATTTAATGCCTTAACACTTGTTAGAGCTGATTTGAAATACAATTTATGCTCAGTTATAGGGTTTCACTTAAAACCCAAAATATCAAAACCATTAACATAAAAGTACTACCATTAATCCCCTAAATCAACACCAAACTTCCATAAGCCACTCAATTTATAATGCTGAATTGTTAAAAATTAGTTCACAGTGTATGAAAACTTTCATTGTGCATATGCATTTATGCAACTTTCAATCAAGTTTTAAGTCGACCATTAATGGCTATTTTACCCAAAATCAAACAAAAATTAGAAAAAGAACAAAAGAATTATACCAGTATCAAGAGAATCGAGCAAAGGAGAGTCGAGATCTAGCGCCTTTCCCTCAGCACTGCAAAGGAAAGAAGAGGGAGGCGAAGGATCCGCATCCTCTGCTACACTTTTATTGTGCAGCAGGATGCTGCACTTTTGGACGGCCCAGATTTAATCTCAGCCGGTGAGTGCTCGGATGATGGAGGGGGCAGTATGGATCGTGCTAAAATCTCATTTCGTTCGTCCGATAAAAAACGAACAGACTAGATTAAAAGTGCATCATCCTGCTGCGCAATAAAAGTGCAGCAGAGGATGCGATTCAGGGAGGTGGAGGGAGGAGAGTTGGAGGGGGAGTCAGACTGAATCGCATCCTCTGCTGCACTTTTAATCTTGTCCGTTCGTTTTTTATCGGACGGACGAAATAAAATTTTGGCACAAATTTTAAAGCAAAATTAATACTGCCCCCCATCATCCGAGTACTCACCGGCTGAGATTAAATCTGAGCCGTCCAAAAGTGCAGCATCCTGCTGCACAATAAAAGTGCAGCAGAGGATGCGGATCCGGAGTCAGACAGGGATGAGATAGAGATGGATCCCTCTGGGCTAAACAAATGGGTTTCTCAATAGAGAAGAGTTTGAGGTGCTTAACGGGCCGTCTAATAATGGTCTAAATTCAACCCGTTTTCTTGGCCCATATATGATTATAATTTGCTAAAAATTGTCAAAACTATGCGCACAAATTAATTAATCATAATGCAGTACATCTTCCAATTTTCTTGAAAAATGTTAGCTACAAATAGCTTCTAACTACAAAACACAACTTTTTCTGCCATATCAACAACTTTAAAATTATTTATCAACCACTTTTATTCTTTTAACCCATCTTATTCTTACCGTGCATTATAATTTCAATTTATGCTGCATATAAAATATGAGGAGGGTTCCAATGCACCCAAAATTTCATGCTCCCATTTGCACCCATTTTTTTTATCTCTTTTATCTTCATTTTCAAAGTCCGAATAGTCGATCCGAACCGTTCAACACGATCATCATAATAAAATATGCTTGGAGATCAAATTTTATATTTTTTGGAATTTTTTTACTATTTTTTAAGATATGTACAAAATCACTTTATCGAATGGTCTAGAATCTCCTTAAAACAATGATTTTGTACCTATCTTAAAAAATAGTAAAAAAATTTCAAAAAATATAAAATTTGATCTCCAAGCATATTTTATTATGATGATCGTGTTGAACGGTTCAGATCGACTATTCGGACTTTCAAAATGAAGATAAAGGAAATAAAAAAATGGGTGCAAATGGGAGCATGAAATTTTGGGTGCATTGGAACCCTCCTCATAAAATATTTATAATATATCTTTCTACATCTTCGAAAATTTATTCTATTACATATATCTCTGATATTAGAAATTTAAAATAATTATAATTATCATGTGGTACTCTTAGAAGAATTACTAATAAATTACTAAAATAACAGTTACTATATATGTTTGTAATTAAAGAGTAGGTTAAAATAATTTATTGTTTTTGTGACCACATCTACCACACATTCTTATCTACAATTTCAAAGTTCAAACAACTGATCCGAACTGCTTAACATAATCTTCATATTAAAATGTGTCTTGAAACCAAATTTTATATATTTTTTGAATTTTTTTACCAATTTTTAGACAAGTACAAAACAGAAGATTATGGACAATCTAAAAATAATAATTTTGTACTTATGTAATAAAAAGATAAAATTTTCTAAAAAAATATATATATAATTTTTTGTCACTAAGCGCATTTTAATATGAAAAAGATGTTGAGAAGTTTGAATCAATTGTTTGGACTTTGAAAATAGAGATAAGAATGTGAGACATGCATGATTGGACCACTGAAATAATAAGACATTTAAATCCAACTCGTTATTATTATTTTTATTTTTTTAAGTAAAGGTTGGAAGTCACACCATCCAACTATTAATATTCAAAAATAATTTTCTCATCCGAATTTCGAACATGCAACCTCCTACATGGAGAGCCACTGATAATTAAATTAATTTTATTATTTAGTATTTATTTTTTCAATTGCGATAAGTAGCCCAAACTACATTAAAAGCCGAATAAAACACTTCGGAGTTCGGAACATGAATGCCAAATACCCAGGTCCAATTATTGAGAAAAATATATTATTTGATAAGACAACGAGGGTTCAAGTGACTCTTTTTTTTTGTGTCTCGGTCAAGCTTCTCTTTTTAAAACATTAATGACTTAAAATTTCAGAAATAATTGTCAAAATAAAATTGTTATATACAATCTATGCTGTTTTCTCTATATGCACATAAAAAATTATCACATTTCGATTTAGTTTTTACGTGAATTAATAAGTTGAAAAATCAATGTCTATAAATTATTCACATTAATACATTTTTATAAGCTCTTGATGTCAAACAAAACAAAATTGAAATGTTATAATTTTTTACACATCTATATATATTTAACAATATCGTAATTAGATAATTTAGTGATATAGAGAAGGACATGCACACATTTTTTAAAGTATTTGAAAATATATATTTTTATTTTGAAGTCCTATTTCAGTATGATACATAAACGGAAAAGAATACGGGCGATGTCTCTAATGCATTAAAGGCATCTACACTGTCACATAAATTAAAAAAAAAATTCCAATTCATAACAAACACAGAGATCGTAACTATTTAAATAATTAGATTGGGTTATATAGATAACATTTCCCTCCCGAAAGAAAATGTTCCATGTGCTGAGGAAATTAAGATATAATATTTAAACACAGAGATCGTAACTACTTAAGTTGGATGAACTGAGGAAATTAAGATATAATAATTTAATATGAAAATGTTCCATGTGCTCGGAGATGTTTCCTCCCAAAAGAAACTGGGAACAGGAGTAGATACCGCAAGGACATTACCTGAAAGATAATCAATAAAATTGACACTATTTTTTTTCTTTTTAAAATTGAACTATAAAAGTTTTAATCTAATAAGATCAAATTTAAAATGAAAAAATTGGTGAACTATGATTCAATTGAAGTATGATAGCAAATAGAGGCGGATCTACATTCAAGGAATGGAGTCAATTGACTCTCATTTATTTTGAAAATTTTTGTACTTGTACACGATTTTCTATATAGTTTAGAGTAAAATGCTATAGATACAGTAATATTGATCCTCATTCGCAGCATGAAAATTTTATATGATTGACCCCCATTCATATTTAACCTCCAAAACTTGAAAGTCTGGCTCCGCCCCTAATAGCAAACCTTCGGGCTTCATGTGTTTTCCTTTTAAAACAAGGATAAAAAACCTAGGAGGCATACAATTGCCACCAATTGTCAAATCAGATCGTAGCAGATAATGTACCTGCTGTTAACAGAAGATGTGAAAAAACAAATTACTCACAAAACTAATATGAGAACTTATCCATAATAAACCTCAAGGCAAACAAAAAAAATCATATATCAAAGCAACGCGGAAGGTTAACTGAAGTGAGAAATGTCAACGTCCTCAGGGATCTTGAAGGTCGCTGCTGCACCAAACTTCTTGCTGCCTCCTTCCCACTCTTCATCACCACAGTCGGCATAGTCATCCCCATTATGGCTGCCCTCCCCATGATGGCTGCTGCCTGATGGTGACAGTGGATCATTAACGCTCTTGGCTTTGCAATGACCGTGGGCCAGCACGTTGACTTGTCCCAGGTGGGATATCTCCACCACCACCGTGTCATCGTCAGCTGGCAGCGGCTGCTTCCATGGCTCCCCATCTACCCTCATGTATGTGTTTGCTGCCTCTGCTTTGCGGAACTCGAACCGAACCCTATGTGCCTGTGTTCAACATTATCTTTTCAGTCTATCAGAAAGATGGGAAACATGATTCACATTTGATTTAATAAATTTGTTTGTATGTAAGAAACCTGGGCAAGGCGAGTCCCATGGCCATTCGGGGCAAGTAAAACAAGCCCATGCCAAGCATCACGGAAGCCTACAACTTCTAGAAGCCCATCATCCACAAATGGTGGTGTGTAGTCTTTCTGCATCAATTTTTCCAGCTTTTACTTAACATGAATATACTTATGTAAAATAAAAAAATATGTAGTACAAACAAAAAAGGAGGGAGAGCAAGAGAGATGAAAAGGCAACAGACATTCCGAAAACTCAGCTTGCTTGGAACACCCCATGGATTGAACCCACCAGAAAAGCTTGGCAAGTTCAGGCATATGATTGACTGAATGCTGCATATCATATAAACAAACTTTTTATTAATCAACTTTTTTATTCCAGGAAAACTAAGCTCATGATAAAACATAGAAAATCAACTTCAGTCGATAGTGGAGTGTATAAGAATTGGATTGCGGTCCATTGTATTTTTATCCTGAATTAATTAATAAAAAATATTAAAGTAGAAATACCATGATGAGAGTACAATTCATCAATACTAATATACAACTGGATACTACCAAATATGAATATGAAATTATGAATGCAAATTTGTTTTGGATCTCAAAATGGTAAAATTCTGGAACAAATTTTTTGGCTAGAAGAAGCCATTTCAAAGGTTAAAATGTTATCTCTATCCCAATGTCCGAATCAATCTAAATAAGGTAGAAAGTTACAATATAAATCTATACATATAGATAGCCTATCAATCAAAGTATCATTTGGTGATGCATCAAGAGCCATTAATTTGATAGTACTGAAAATTCAAATTACTTAAAGCAACACTAAAGATGTACCAAATCTCATTGGTGTTTTTGGTGATATATGCATGATAAATATCACCCCACAATTTTGAATTTTAAATTTGGACTTCTTTGTTCTTCCTTTCTATGACTAGTATCAGAATTGACAAGGTAATCCATTATCAAGTAAAACATCCCAAATAAAAAATCCTCATCCTCATATCCAAATTGGATCCCGAACACTAATGTATCAGTATTCATATTTGTTTTAAATCTATCAGCATTCACATCCCTTCCTGTACCTAACTGGAATAGGCACTATGTCCATATTCTGATTTTTTCCACATAAAGATTCACTAGTCAGAGTAGACAACACCTGATCTGTTACTCAAGACCCAAAATACATAACAAAATTGACTTTTAAGTTCCCTAATTGCGAAGTAATAAAATTGAACTACTTGAAGGGTATTTTTCAGAAAAAGAAAAAATATATAACTATGCAACTGTCCTGTTCACCTGCGAGGAACATGAAGCTCTTCCCAATGGCCATTTTTCATGATCTTCACTTTAGCTAATTGAGATATATTTCTGCATTTTATACAATAAATGAATAGAAATTACATCCAGCTAGACTAAATTCAGTGACTTACTATTTGCAATTATGATATGAGGATTACCTTGAAGGATGACCAACATTAGCAAAGAATTGTGAAACTCCAAGCTTGGCATAAGTTTGCTAAATTAAATGAAATCTTAATCAATTAACTCTATACATTTCTCGTGTTAGACTTTAGATAAAAAAACTTCACCTACCTGGTTTGTTAGCTGGTTCTTGAATTTTTCAGGATGAAGCTTTCGCTCACTATGAAATGCATATGATACTTGGGCATCCGTTCCTACAACAGCAAATGTGAAACTTATCAAGGCCAGATGCCAAAACTTGGTCCAAATAATTATGCAAGGTTTGCAAATGATATTCCCAGATTTTGGTACCTACAGGTCTACATTGGTACAGGCACATACTGCTCAGTGCTGACCAAGCAGGTCAAGACCATAGAGGATCTTTCTTGTTTCAATTTGATACGAGCTTATTAATATTATATGATCAGAACAGGAAAGTGATTAAGGTCCTTTTAATATTTTACTCAAATCTGACAAAGGCCTGACTGACAAAGGCCACAGAGTCAGGTATGAACTCCCCAATACTGGCAAGCATTACACTGTATTAATTCTAATCCTGGGATATAATGATAGTAATCAGATGTTTGTATTAAAGGCTTACCCATACTGAAATAGTTCCAAAAGCCTCCACGGAATGTGTGATAACCCTCCTGCAGATAAAGAAATGAGAATGTTTAAAATTAATCCAAGCATACATTAATAATATAACATGGCATAAGGGAAAGAAAATGTACCACATTAAGAGAGTCAGAGGTAGAAACCCGCTTAAATGCATGCAATGCATGTGGTAACTCAAGGGGTGCAATTGGCTCACAAGCACCATTCTCTGGAATTCTCATCCTCATCATAATATGCCAGCTAAAGTCATCAATAAAGGAAACAAAATAGAATGTAAAGAACTTTTATTGAAGTTCATATGTTAAAAGATGGTACATGAATTTTCTTCCTTCCATAACATAATTAAATTACCAACCTATCGACTTTCATTACTTTAGCTTCCTTAAGAAGACCAAGGAAACCTTGTACAGTTTGTAGGTCCGTCCCAGGATTTCTTTTCCCCTGCAACATAGCACGCTCCTTGTTAATACAAAAGAAATATAACTTGTAGGAAAATACAAACTTTTCTAGGAGAGCTGACTGATACCCATCCAAAAGAGAAGGGGAGATTGTTTCCTGTTCCAAGAGGAACTGTAGCAATGGGAGGTAAAGGTTCAAGCTTAAGATCGCTAACAACTCCAAGAAGCCAACTTGCAGTACCATCACCTCCTGCAACCTAATTTACATGGATGTCTGTAAACACAAAAGCATGTTTGCCATGAAGTTGAGGTAATTAATGATTCTTTAACTTACAATCAGCCTCAAGTTTTTCTGTATATATTCAGCCAGGCGATCACCATGATTTTTTAGCCTCTCCAAGTTTGCATATATTCTACTAAGAACCTTATCTGGTCCTTCTTCACCTAGATCAAAAACCTAAAGAGAGAAAGAGACAAATATAAAAATCAAAAAACCCGAAGGGATTTTTGTTCCTTACAAGCTACTTGAATAAATGTACTTTGTGACTATTCCTAAAGAAGAACAAAATTTAAATAATTACCTAAGAAGGAAAGTACATTACAATAGTTCACTTGCCAGGGCTGGCTGCCAGGTACAGATAGGGGTATAACCATTATTTTGATTCTGACCTTTCTTTAAACTGTTAGTTTTGATAATAAATTGGAGCATCTGGATGCCCTATTTCATCATTTTAAACAATAAATTACCCCAATCCTGAGCAAAACATTTTTAGCAGTTGTGTCCAGAATTTGTCATTACCCATACCAGAACTTACGAACCTGGCACATACTGATACTGGCATTACAGCAACGCTAATTAATTAGGTACCTGTAGCTTATTGAGTAGTTGCTTGTAGGTCTTGATCAAGTCACCTCCAAGCTGGCCGCCACTTCTAGAGTTGATAAAAACTAAAACAGGATAAGTCAGTTCTTCAGCATGATCCTCAACTCCTGAATCAGGCAAGAAAATATAATCCGGTATGTAGAATTCCTTGTTTTCTTCATATGTCTTGCTACGATTGTTCTCCATGTCTGTTTCCATCCTATGTATAAAAACATGATATCGACATGCATTAAACAGTAATTCCAATACAAGCTCATTTCAAAAAACTCCTATCAAAATAAAGACATCCAAAATCACCACTGTTGATAACAATGCAACGAACGGAAGACAAAATATGATCAAATGGTCAAGAATGAGTCAACAAAGCTCAATCATCAGCCCTGGGTTAATGTATCAGGAAATTACTTCAAAAAAAAAATATCGGGTCAGGAAATTGAATTAAACAAAATCCAATAGTAACTTTTCACTTTCCATCAAAACTAAAATATATAAAGAAAAAATAATTCCGTAACGGAATAAAAGAGCCGAAGGCGAATCCTTAAGTGCAACTAATTGAGATCGTTTTGGACAAATAGAGAAGGAGATAGAAAATCGAAACTTAAACAGCAATATCATTGAAATTTTGCTAGTTGTAAGCTGTCCGGCATTGACAAAATAAGAACAAAGAAAAAGTTGAAGAACTACAACAAAAAGTACACTTAAGATCCAATTCATTAGAGGAATTCTCTCTTTCAAATTCAAAATCGTCAAGAAATCGAATCGATGGCAGACGGCAGTATTTACCTCGGGATTCCGCTAAATCTCGCTCTCGGAGATTAAATAATCAAGATCCAAATCTCGAACAACAAGTCAGCGATGTCCTCCTCCTTCCCTTATATCTTTCTTATATTCTAATCTTCTTTTTGTACGTACACTGTCGTCTTGTGCCGGATAGGAAATTGGAATCGGTTTTTAACTTTAATAGACAAAAAGCGCCAATAGGCAATAGGCCAGCAGCCAGCTCTGTTGAATTCCGAGTCTCTGACAGTTTTGGGTATCTAATTAATCGAGTGCTTATTCTCTGAGGTATCTGAACTTTTGCGTGACCAACGTGTACGGTTTCTATTCGGTGATAGCGCAGGAGCCCGTATTGTTTGTGTTTTTTATTCGTGCAGACCGTATTTTAATGGTTGAGATTTTCCATAAAAACACTTATAGTTGGAGATATCTTAGAGCATGCGAATTCCAAAATTGGGCTTTAGAGGTATTTTGGGAAAACCAAATTTGAAGAAAAAAATATATATATGGGCTTTGATAATCTTGGTTACTGGGCTGCTAAAACCGTGGATGGAATAGGAAATAAACCTGTTGTTATTCCTCGGGAACAACAGAAACTGTTATTATCTCAACTGTTGATTCTCATAGAAATTCGAGCATAAAAAAGCCTTGTTGAGATTTGCGAATGAAAAATTTACTTTGTTGAAATTCGTACATGAAAAAGTAAACAATTCAGATCAAAATAACAGGTTCCAGTTATTCCCAAGAAATAACAGCAGGTTTATTTCCGTTGGAATATCGGCATGGTTGACACTTGACAGGTTGAGAAATAATTTGTTTTTGGACTCCGTGTGACCGTGTGTCGACTGAAACGTGTTTTTGATTTTTCCTCAAAAAAAACAAAACGTGTTTTGATTGACTGGATTAAGGAATTTTGCAACGAATGTGGACTCTGTATAGTGTTTTTCATTACACATGTATCAAGTATGAAATTCGTCCTCCTTTTGGTTTAAATAAGTGGCAAATTGCGGCACCTGTTTCATTGCTTAAACAAAAACGTTTACATATATCCACATAGAACACAAAAACTTTACAAATTACCTAATCTATTCTATCTTAAAACAAGATGAAGGAAACACGAAAATCGCTATTTAACACTCTCGGAAGAGGTGATGGTACCGCAAGTTGGTACCTAATCTATTTTTTTCACAGGATAAATAGCTATTTACAAATTACCTAATCTATTATATTGAGTTTTTTAGATGAAAGATGTTCAACCTCTTATTTTTGGAAAAGAAAATGAAATCCGTAATCATAGTTTATAATTTAAAAAGTGGTCCTCGTATTTTTATATTGATCACACAACATATCAAAACAATTGTATCTGGTAGGAGATTTTCAGGCAACAAAAATATTTGACGAAATGTTGCTAGGAGAAAATTCCTTGTATATTTTCTCATCTCCCTATATTAAACGCGCAATAATTCTCTAACCGCATAATCGTCTTTACACATGCAATTAATTTATTTTAAGAAAACATGATATGTAACAGATAAAGGAATCAAATTCTCTGCACACAAAATTTTTATTTATACCATATTAAAAGAAAAATGAACCATTTCACTACATTTTCTAGAAAATTTCATATATACAATGTCCGTCAATTCAATTATCGAATTCAAAAACATAGGTCCGCCTATTGAATTGGCGGACCCTAGACAAGATCCGTCATTCAATTGGTGAACCCCATTTTTAAGTAGAATTTAATGTAGAGGGGAAAAAAAAAAAAAAAAAAAAAAGGGGTCAACCAATTCAATTAGCAGACCCCATTTTTTCCCCCTCCACATTAAATTCTGTTAAATTTAAAAAAAGAAATGGGGTCCGTCGATTCAATTAGCGCCAAGAAAGAATCTGCCAATTTAATTGACAGATGTGGTAGATTTTTATTCTCTAGTAAAATAGTTAATTGGGTATAAATAAAATTTCAGCACACAGGTGGGAGGGAAAATCCTGTCTATCTTTGAGTTTAACTAATATTTGTTTGACACATGATATTTATCTTTTATTTCATTAATGGAGATTTTTATTCAATTAATTTTTTTATGGATAAATTAAAAAAATAACTTTCCAAAGGGAGTATCTTTGTTCTTCGTCCTTATGGTGGGCATCACCCTTGGGGATAAGGGATGACAACCTCCAAGGAAGCTTCAAAACCGTGCTCTAGTCAATAATACAGGCAGTGCCCAAGAAGGTAGTGGGCCAATTTATCTCCATATCTTGGGCAATCTGGAGATCGCGAAATGATGCAATTGTAGGACGACTGCAAAATATGGTAGTATGTACCAGGTACTACACAGAGACCCAGCAGGCATGTGACAATTTGGCGGCAGCGTGCACACCACGGGGTACACCGACACCGGCACAATCGCAAAGGGCACATATCGCTCTTGGAGGTGCAGAAAATGAGTACGTTTGCTATACTAACGGATCCTAGTCTGATGATGGGGCGGCCATAATAGGAATATATCTGACTAAGCAGAGTGTGGGCATAAAATGGATATCTATATCAGTGCAGGCAATGAGGCCCAGTTAGGCAGAAGCACGAGAAGTACTAGAAGCATACAATTTGCTTCAAAATTTACAATGCGAGCATGGTACCGTTTTCTCAGACTCTTTAGAGACCGTCGATTCTCTGTCGCATAGGGAGCTGGTGATACACGATTGGAGAACATTTGATCATGTTTGCAGAGCTTGGATAATACAATCAAGACCCGGAATCAATTACAGGGTGAAGCACTGTTGCAGGGAAGATGAGGGATTGCAGATTGCGTAAAAGCTGACAAATCAAGCAAGAGTTGCAGGATGTGATAAGGAATATAGGGCATTTAACATCGAGGGGCAAACTGCAGGTGCTGAATAGATAGGAATAGACACAATGTTTGATTGAGTGTAGACTTATGGATCATGTAAGAAACAAAAAAAAAACCTTCAATTTCCATTTCAGGATTTTCTTTTTCATAATAAACAAAGATCTAATTATTGTTTGCTTTATTCATAGAAGGGATTGTTACAAGCTTCGTTTTGAAATAATACCTGTAGAATGAAAACAAAATTGTGTAAATTGGTCAGGTGACTTATTACCTTGATTCTACCAAATTTAAAGGGGCAAAACAAAGTACACCAAATCGATGATTAAAAATAACAAAAAATAAAATGAAAAAACTTTTAATAGTAGCTCAAGCTATGAACTGCCGTACTTCCGAAAGCCTACAAAATCCCCAAAATTTGAAAATCTATCTAAGGTAATAATCTCCATTGTAACACCTTTCTCTCCAGAAATATGGTACCTTATTTTAATTGAAAATTGTTCTGAATTATTATTTATTAGAATATTTTATAATTTTATGTTTCTATGTTATTGTTTGTAAAAAAAAATTATTGTATTTGTAAATTTTAGTAACAATTTTAATTTTCATAATATTTTTTTGAATAAAAATATGTTATGTGTAAAATCTGACAACATAAAATAAAATATTGATTAAATAAGTTTTATCTTATGATTGACAAATTGGAGAATAAAATGTTAAGATTAGTGATATGCTGGCTTACTGGCTATAAGATACTAAAAGATATGTAAAAATATCTTCTATGAATAAAGTAAACAAGGATTAGATCTTTGTTTTCCAAAAAAGAAAAAGAAAAAGAAAAAAACAATAGTTCTGAAATAGGAAGTGAAGTGACGGAAGAGCAGGAAAGGAAAGGTACTCGGTTTGGAAAGTTATTTGTTTTTATCCATCCATAATAAATTAAGGGCGGTGCTATATTAAGGGCACAAATTGTGATTTTGAGAGCTAACATGATTTTTTACCCTATAATACCTAATTTACTCTTAGTTTTTAAATTCTTAATAATCTCACACCTTTTTAATTCTATATATATATGTCTTGATTCATTAATACTTATAAATGTGCATGAAAGGAAACTATTAAATTCATTTATATACTAATAAGGAAGTTGATGCAAAATTTTGTTAACACAGAAACTTTTACATGCTTAATTTTTTTTTGGCAGATAGCCCCGATAGCATTGTATTAACAACAACAAAATAAATATTACACATGTTGCTTATACATGAGCTTGTTCCAGTGCACTAGGAAGAAAATATTACAAATTTTGTTTATGCTTGAGCATGCTCCTGTACAGGCTAAAGTTTCAAGTCCTTTAAACTATAAAGATTTTATTTAAGTATGCTACAAACGATAACACTGAAATTTCAAAAAGGCAACAACATACTTAGATTGCTAAATTTTTAAGATAAATAAACATAAATGATCAATTATAATATGAATATTATAAATAACCATAGGTGGGATGCATAGGGCATCTTTAATATTTGTGCAAATTCTAATCAGACAGTTCGAATCTAAATAGAAATATTCGGTTATCTTTGATGATATGAATATCGAGTTATCGGATCAGGGCACACCAACTATTAATGTGAATTCATACCACCATAAGTGACTCAAATTTTGAGCTTATATCTGGATCGTCAGATCTATTTTGGCATGAATATATATTAAAAGGACATGTGTATTCCACTTCGGATTGGATTGGTTCGGATTCTGATCAAACAATCTGGTTCTAAACTCAAAATTTGAGTTCAGGCTTATGTAATGTAGAGTTGTTTGGCTCTGATAATAAAGCACACCAAATCTCTATGTACCAGTACGTCCCTCAACAGTAGCAGAATCAACATGGTTTCTATTATATTCAATAATACTAGCTTTTACTCAAATAAGAAAAGAAAATTAGCACTTTGAGAGCTTTGCAATCCAGTTGGATTCGATACTAAAATTAAAATTAAAATTTGTAATTGTACTCCCAAAAACACACACACACACAAAAAGGTTCAAGAAGTACCATTTATCGTAGATATATATTGTGCTTTTGGGATGAGCCTAAATCAGAGCTTCTTTAATAAACTCAACACTTACATGTATCATGTTTATATTAATTCTCAAGCATAAGCAAACTTTGTAATATTTTATCTGCAATATTTTATTTGCAGTTTAAGGTCTTTAAATTTTGACATGTACCATTAACTGGTGCACAATTTTCTTCACAATGCGCAAGCTCATGTATAAGCAATATGTGTAATTTTGAATTTGTTGTTGTTATACAATGCCTATGGATTTATCTGCCAAAAAATAAAAATAAAATCCAGCTTGTAAAGATTTAAAGTTAATATATGTGTGTTAAAAAAATTGTACATCAAACTTCCTTATTAGTATATAAATGAATTTAATTGTTTCCTTTCATGCACAATTGCAAGTCTTAATGAATCAAGACATATATAGAATTAAAAAGATGTGAGATTATCAAGAATTTAAAAACTAAGGGTAAATTGGATATTGTAGTGTAAAAATTTCTCTCAGCTCTCAAAATCACAATTCGTGCACTTAGTATAGCACTCCCCTAAATTAATTGAATAAAAAGATCCTCATTAAAGATGAATGTCATGTGTCAAGCAAAAATTGGTTAAACTCGATGTTGAACAGAATTTTCTGCACAAATGTGGGTAGAGGATTTGGTTCCACAGATAAATCATTCAAAAATAACCCCGCAGCAATCCGCGTGCTACATTCATAGCAATTTATTGAATTTGCATGTGGATTTTGGAAGATGATTCATCTAATTTATTGAGTTTGTATATGAATCTAAGCTCATTATAAATTTGACAAATAGTATTTGTTATTCCTAATTGTGCCTAAAGATTTGATGAATATGGGACATTTTAAACTCTATTCGGTTGGATATTTAAGTATTTATCACGTGTGTAAGTATACTTAATTAACTAAGAACTTAAAATATAAAGTGCAGCAAAATAAATAGATAAAATTAAGAGAAGTTGACACAGAAGATGTTAATGGAGTTCGGCAACTAAAGATCTACAACTCGAGGCACCACGACCGAAAAATGGCATATCTTTCTATTACCCAGTTAGAAAAAAATATAAGTTGGAATCAACAAGATAACACTTCATAATGACTCAAAGACAAAAAAAAGTAAAACGGTTCAAACAAAGGAGCACACACGGTTCATGAACCAACAGTTATTTAGTTTCGTTCATCGCACATTTCTTCTCAAAAAAATAGTTTAGTTAAACCCTCAGTTCAAGAACCAACAATTATTTAGATTTCTTACATAATTATGTCACTTGACTGAACACTAATCATGTCCTTTGGACTGCATGCATCACTATAGATAATATCGAAACTGTATATTATAAATCTCAAAACAACCCTTCCTCTACGAGAAAAAAATCAATGCGTGCACGTAATCAAATGTTTTGAACTACGTGGGCTAAATGACTAACTACTTCACAGATGAGATAAGATTGGACGGTCCAGACTTTTGAACAAATAACAAATTAAACCCTCGTCAAAAATGTTGCTATTTTATACATTAAATTTTGGAGAGTGCTATACTAAGGATAACAATTTAGATTTTGAGAACTGAGAGAATATTTTGTTTGTAAATACCCGTTTTACCTCTTCTCTCTAAACAATTTCTTGATTAATGAATCCACTTCCTCCTCAGCCGATTAATAATAGCACTAATAAAGGAAAGTTCCTTCCAAAAAATAAAAATGCTTCCTTCTATTCCGTGATTCTAAATTATTAAAATCTTTCCTTCTGTGATGTTTCAAAAATTATGTTCGGTTCTTGTATCTTCTTTCTCCAAATTTCTTTTAATTTGAAATCGTTTTGTACCCAAAAATGAAAATAAATTAGATCGTATAATCAATCGGCGGGATACTTAGTATGAAATCAAATTGTGTGATTCTTAAATCGCTAAAATTCTAGACGAGCAACCTCAAGCGAGAGAGACTGATTAAAAACAAGAGAAAACGTTTCTATACCTATTGTTTTGTACCCAGATTTTACCCACACCCTATCCAACCCTATCCAACTGGGTTAACCGTCGTTAACGGTCAGTGCGTCCATTATATAAACCACCATTGCACATTTCCTATTTTGGCGATTTCATTTCCGCTAATTCAAAAATTTCCCGATTTTACCCAGATTTCCCTATTTCATCTCCTCTCGCTTCCTATTTTGGCGATTCCTTTCTTTTCTCTCCCGATTGCATTCGCGATTGCATTTTCTTGCGCCATTACATCTCGCGATTGCATTTCCTTCCACCATTACATCTCGCGATTGAATCTCACGATCGGAGGTTTACTGATCAGAGGTTTACTGATCGGAAGTTTACTGATCGGAGGTTTTCTTCCATTAATAATACTGATCAGAGGTTTGCTGATCTACATTTGTTACATTTTTCTTCTACGATTTTATCCTTGCGCGATATCATCTTCTCTTTATCTCGGAGGTTTACTGATCGAAGGTTTAATCATCTACTATAATCGGAGGTTTACGGATCGGAAGGCGATATCAGTAAGTAGTTCATCGCTCACTGAATCTAAATTAATAATCTGAATTTTGTTCAATATTCTTTTCTCAATTTTTCCAGTAGTTCATCGTTCATTGTACGAAATTAGGTTTTAATTTTCATTTTTGCAGTTGCAAGCGTATCAATTGCCTTTCAAAATTAAGATCAGAGTCCAGATTTATGTTTGCAGTTGCAAGTTGTACGAAATTAGTTTTTCTTTCGTTCAGTGTTGATTTATGTTTGTTACATTATTTAGTTGCATTTGTTACAGTGTTTTCTATTGATATTTACAGTGTTTTCTATTGTTTTTAATTTTGAATCTAGATCTTGTCTTCAGACTGTGATTATTACAGCATATGTGCTATCTGTTACATGATCCACTCCGTATAAATTACAGTATTTTTCTTAGTATGTTACATTATTTGTTCAGTCCTCTAAGTTACAGTCTGCATGATGCAGTCATCTGTTACAGTATTTGTTCACATCTGTTACAGTATTGTTTTATATGTGTTGCATTATTTAAGTCAGTGTTATTGCATGCAAATTTAGTGTATTCATGTTTGTTAAAGTATTTATTCATATCTGTTACAGTATTGTTATTCCTTTGTTACATTATAGGTTTGCATGTTTAACATAATTTTTTTTTTCAGCTGGTTGAGGTCATTCTGCAGGTGATGCAAATTTATTTGTCTCCAGTTGTTATAGTATTGGATACTGATTGATGTTCAGTCTTAGTTTAATTATCTATAGCTGAGACAGTTTTTGACACTGGTTGATATTCAGTATATCTGTTACAGTTTGTTCCTACATGTGTTACATTATTTGTCTACATTTGTTACAGTATGTTGATATTGATTGATATACATAATGAGTTAATTTGTTACAATATTTGTCTATATTTGTTGCATTATTTGTCCACAGTTGTTACAGTATCTTTTACAGTATTTTGTGTACATTTTTTTTGCAGTTTTATTTTCTTTGTAATATTTGTAGTTTTAATTCTAAGATTTGTCGTATTTTTTTTGCAGTTTTATCATCTTGCTCGCTGCCGTGAAACTTGTGACGATCTCATTCTGACGATCGACGATCGGAAGGCGACATTCAACTAATCGGAGGTTTAATCATCGAATATAATCTGAGATCGGAAGGCGATATCAGTAAGTAGAGATCGAAGCGATTCAAGGGATCGTACGGAAACTCTTGATCTCCTTTACCGATCTGTTCATTCGATTTGGTCTATATCTTCTCCCTGCTATGGATCAAACAAGGCAGGAATGAACAACTCTTGATCTTCACATGAGGCGGCCTCGTGCTGTGGTCAAAGATAATCGAGTATACGAATGAAGAAAATCTTCACAAAAAGCTCAAAGGTAACCAGTTATACTTGTTTTTAATTTTGAATCTAGATCTTGTCTTCAGACTGTGATTATTACAGCATATGTGCTATTTGTTACATGATCCACTCCGTATAAATTACAGTATTTCCTTAAGTATGTTACATTATTTGTTCAGTCCTCTAAGTTACAGTCTCCAGTTACATTATTTATTCAAGATTGTGCAGTATTTGTTCACATCTGTTACAGTATTGTTTTATATGTGTTGCATTATTTAAGTCAGTGTTCTTGCATGCAAATTTAGTGTATTCATGTTTGTTAAAGTATTTATTCATATCTGTTACAGTATTTTTATTCCTTTGTTACATTATATGTTTGCATGTTTAACATATAATTTTTTTTTGTTCAGCTGGTTGAGGTCGTTCTGCAGGTGATGCAATCTGAAACACCAGTTGCTCACCCTTAGTTTTTCATTTCCCCTTACACCTCAGTAATTTTTTATTCTCTTTTTGTATTTTCATTTACATTTATTTGCTACAGTTCTAGAATTTGTTGTAGTATTGTACATTATTTGCTACAGTTATGTTAGTCATTTGTTACATTATTTCATTTCATATTTGTAGTACTGTACAGTTTTGATTTTCCTTTGTTACATTATTTGTTCATATTTATTATAGTATGTTCTCTTGTAAAATGCAGATCTTGATGCACACATACACAGAGAAACAGGTGGTGATGGCTATTCCTCAACTGCCTGGCCAACAGTTTGAGACAATCAAATGGCTATTTGTTCCTGTGTGTAAGAAGAACCACTGGGAACATTGTGTATAAGTATTAGATAAATATGTTACAATATTTATTTACATTTGTTAGATTATTTGTCTCCAGTTGTTATAGTATTGGATACTGATTGATGTTCAGTCTTAGTTTAATTGTCTACAGTTGAGACAGTTTTCGACACTGGTTGATATTCAGTATATCTGTTACAGTTTGTTCTTACATTTGTTACATTATTTGTCTACATTTGTTACAGCATGTTGATACTGATTGATATACAGAATGAGTTAATTTGTTACAATATTTGTCTATATTTGTTACATTATTTGTCTATATTTGTTACAAAGTTATGTTTATAAAGTTTTTTTTTTTATATTTTTGTTGTTTTATAGTTGTTATGGTAATTGTTACAGTTTACATACTTCATTGCTGTAGTATTTCTTGTTACAGTTTTGATACTTTATTGTTACAACTTTTCATAATGTTGTGTTACAGTATTTTGGAATATAGATTTTGTCGTTATTTTTGCACTTTACGCAGCTGTTTTTTACTATATTCAATTTCATTAGTTTGAATCCGTAATTTTACAGATTATTTAATTCAAAAAATGAAAAAAAATAATGAATTTAAAAAAAAATGAAAAAAAAATAATAATCAAAACTTCTAAAACGATAGAAATTTTTTTTAAAAAAAAATTAAAAACTTCTAGAAGGGGGAAAGTACACAAGTGGGCAGATTCTTAAGTAAAACAAGTACAGTTAACTGTCATTAACTGTCAAAGTACAACAATTTTGAAAGTACAAAGTACACCAAGTACAAAGATGTTGGAAGTTGCAAGTTATTATTTTTTACAAAATTTATCTCATCTTTTACAGTATTTTATAATGTCTATTACAGTATTATTACCTTATTGTTACAGTATTTTTCAGCGTCAAATGACAGTTGGTTTGGGTAAAAAGTGGGTACAAATCCTTGGGTACAATTAGAAGGGTCCTAAAAACAAACTCTGTTATTATCCACGAATTCTCAAGCAAAAAGTTAGAAGGAAGCTATATCGTTGTATTTTTTTTTTAATTCAGCATAAGCCAGTTATGAAAAGGCTGAATTTGGCCTTGGGCAATAGTTCACATTTTCTAGCTATGCACTTGTGGTTGGTTCTTACATAATATTGTAACTAGGCACCAGCAGCAGCGCAGGTTATATTCTATATGGAAACAAATTTGCTGCGATTCTTTGGAATCACAGGGTTCCTGCTTGGCCAAATCAAAACCATTCATCTATTTCGAGATTCGTACATAAAAATCAAATGCTTTGAGATTGGTGCATTTCAAAAAAATAAATTGTTTGATTTGGACAAGCAGGGGCCTGTGATTCCAGAGAATCGCAACAGATTTATTTCCATTCTATATAGACTTTATGTTTATTTTATTTTTTACTTATATTTTTTTCTGCTAGACTATGGACTAACCTTATAATCTTTTAACAAGGATTCACTAACAATACTAGTAATAAACATAACAATTTCTGTTATTTAATAACTGTACTGGTAATAAATTGTACCAGTGTACCGGTAGGGGACTTTCCCTTTGCTTCTGGAAAGAAACCCAAGACACTAGAGCACCAGTATCAGTGTACCGGTAGGCAGACTGATAGGAGTTAGATGCTGGTACCATAATACCAGTAGGTGGAGGATGCACTTTACACATTTTGTTTAAGCTTTCTTTCTTTATCTTATTTTTTCTTATTTGTTTTTTCACTTAGAATTTTCAATTTTCTTTTTAATTTTCAGCTCAAATGTTTTGAGCAAAAAAATTTCTTTTTGTTCTGGTTGTTACCACCCTCATGTAATAGATCCAATTAATATATAAATATGGACTAGACCCTCATTTTTTTCCAAAATGTTATGTATAAACTGTACTAGTTTCATTAATAAAAAAGAAAATTGCCTCAAACAAGATAAGAACAACTTTGTAAGATATATCTTAATTTTGGAGTGACATAAATCCACCAGTTTCATTGATGACAAAAGAATTAATTTACATTCTCATCATGTATAAACTAATAAAACCTTTTGCTACTTACAATTACACACAAATCAATCATTATTATCCATTTCTCAAACGATACCCCCAATTACACAATTTCTAACCTACATAACCACTGATACATATTATCAAAGTCTAGCTCCTGATCTTCTCGTTGATGGTCATTTGTGTAAAATATGATATGTCGCATGATTCTGCCAGCTGCTTTCCATATAGAATCTATGTGATGAAATAGCAAAAAATAACATAGTGAGGACATACAATTTGTTAGTCAAAAATGATTTCGTAAGTCAGCTGTTAATACAAGTTGAGTGTTTCAACAAAATCCCGACCAAATTATCTAAAAATTTTGGACCATCCAAAAACAGTTATTTTCTACCTATCTTGAGAAGTATAAAAAAAATCTGAAAAATATAAAATTAGAATGGGGACATTTACCACCATAAATCCTGCTGACCCACCCATCAGTGAGCCAATATCAAGATTTCATTATCGACCTGGCATCATACCCCACAAAATGGGAACATTAACCATACAAAAAACATACAAGGCACATATCAAAATTACCAATTCAATTTATCATTCAAGATGAAAGGATGGTATTCAAGGAGAAGAATTGAAAACTGAAGAAGAATAACAAAATATAGCATTATCTGAAATAATATAGAATTAGACAAAAGTTTGTAAAGCAAAAGATAAAAGATCAACGTGAGTCAGTACGTACTACGTACCAGGATTATAATTGAAAGCAATCGGCATAATGTAATAGAGCTTAGATCAACAATAATTAAAATTTCAAATTAATTCGTACAGAGCGATGGAAGAGGGCGTAAGGGCGGTCAGCGGTACAGACGCAAATGCGGCGGTGGCTGCGGTTAGAGAAGTAGGGATCAAAATGGGGAAGCACGAAGAGAGCGCGACCGACAAGTTCAAGGAGGACAGGGGTACAAAAGCCTTCGACCTTCTCCATTGGTACTGTAGCGGAGTGGAAGAGAAAAATTGACGAAGACAGAGAGACGAAAAGTAATAAACGGGTTTAATTTGAGTTTGATCCAGCAATTCATTAATCAAGCGACCCGATTAGAGATCAGAGTAAAACGGGTATATAAAACAAAATATTCTCTTAACTCTCAAAATCTAAATAATTGCCCTGAAAATAGCACTCCACTAATTTTTTCTCAAAAATAAAAAAAAATTAAAACATAAGAAGCACAAATCCACAACAACGTAAAAACACATATATGATGTGATTACTTCTCTTGTTACAACTTACAAATTTTTTTTCCAAGAAACCATAGTTTGGAACAATGTCCAAAAGTAATTATAACAATATGATCCCATAAATAAAAAGAAATGAGATAACCATATCAGTTTTTAAACTTGTATTCGAGTTGCCAAAAAAAAAAAACTGAACCTAATTGCTCACAACAAGCCACATAACCCCATAAAAAGCTGCAAGTACTGCATAAATTTTAAAATTTGGTCCTTGCAAAATCTCCATTCCTACATTACATTATCATCATATTCCGAGTTAGTTCAATATGAGAACAACAAACTATGAACTCCTTGGCAGTCATGTTAACAAGCTATACTAACTTACCTCTTCTTGATCTGTTCATGGTGGAGATTATCACCATATCCATGGATTAATTTCTTGCAATTTTTGTTCTTGTTCGTCACTGCTTTTATCCAGAAAATCAAGATACTACAGTTTGAACTTGGAAGAAGAGGTCGCATGAACAAGAGTTGCGGCAAAAGATCTCTTCCTACGTTTAGATTGCTTTGATTTACTATCACTAGACGATGATGTTGCATCGTCTGATGTTGCCTCATGCTCGGCTACACCGCTCTCTGCCCCAGTAGATCTGGAGTTGCTACTTTGTGTAGATGCACATGAAAGATCATCCTACGGAAACAAACATTAAATAAACTTTAGTAAAGTGATCCTCTGTTATATGCTATTTGCCCCCAATTTATATCTAAAGTACTGAAAATTTGCTCTCATTCGCTTTGTTTTCTTATTAATTAAAACTTAAAAGAATCAACACATGCAGTTTGTCAATATTTTCTTTTGTAGGATGATAATTTGTTTTCTTATACGAAGAGAACAAAAAATCAGATCAGGTTCCAAGCTATCGGAGAAAGGAACAATTTGTTTATAGGAAATGCTTGTAAGTATCAAAATCAGACCGACGAACAGCTCAACATTACAAAAGAGCCCTCCTCAGAAAACATTATAAACGAGCAAAAGAAAAATAAAGTAATATTAAATGGGAACAAACGGCATATACTGTTAACAAAATTGTGTTTTCTCCGAGGGCGAAACGCAAAATAAAGCTCTTCCCTCGATGAACACAAGAATTATATTGGAATTCAATGGACAGAAAGGCACAGTTTAAAAGGAATTTCAAGCGTAAACTTAGCTAAAAGATAGCGGAAAAAAAAGGGAACAAGAACATACCGCAGGTAATGTAGAAGAACTGGACGAATCATCGCTGAGTGGTGGGGCGAGTTTAAGAGGCACAACCTGGTTCTCTACCTCTCCCTCTCCTCCATCGACTATGCCGCTATGCTCCTCTCTCTCCGAGCATCTGCAACAGAGTGACGCAGCGGGACCCACTCTAGCGCCAGAAGCCAGCCAGGCAGTGCGGCTCAGGCACACGCGACACATCAGCACGCGAACGTGCCTCGCCACTAGAAAGTTCGCGCCGTGCACGGCCGCGTCGCAGCCCCAGCACAACGCGGCATCGTCCGACTCGCATAGCACTCGCGCAACCGCCACGCAGCACAAGTCGCAAATTTTCTTGTTCATCTTCTCGTCCGTCGAATCAGCTTTCTTTTCTTAAAGAAAGTTTTGGTTTTTTGTGCGGTGTGGTTTGGAGAGAAGGTATTCGCTTTCACGTCAGATCTTTTTTATGGTGGTGTGAGGTTTGGAATCGAAGAGGGATTGATGACGTGGGAGGAGAATGGGGAGACTAATAAAGGTGAAATAACCAAAATGGGTCTGCGTTTTTTCCCAGCCACAAGCACACAATATTTGCCAGTTGCCACATATCCCTTCACGGATATAAATCTGCTGCGATTCTCTGGAATCGCATGGTCCTGCTTTTCCAAATCAAACCATTCACTTTTTGAAAAGCACGACTTATAAGACAGTTAACTTTTATACACAAATCTCAAAACCAATGAATAATTTGATTTGGAAAATCAGGGATCTGTGATTCCAAAGAATCGCAGCAGATTTGTTTCCATCATTTCACATCTATCCATCCAGGAGTCGAACTAGCGATTATTCCGGTTAATTTGTCGCTTTTATATTACTTTCGGTTGGTTGATCACTTGATTGTGTGGGAGTGGGGTGATTTTTTTTTTTTTAAGATTGTTCAACAGTGAATTAGTTTTGGCACAATATTTATTAAGTTTATGCTAATAACGATTTGGTTTATAATATGAATTAATATTTTTATTTTTAAAATTTCTATCGTTCAATTTAAACAATTTAATATGATTTTTATATAAATATGTACATGCATACTAAATTTTATATTTTTTTAATTTGTTTACTATATTTTAAGATAGGTAAGAAATCATTGTTATTGGATGGTCTAGAATTTTCACATCAATTGATTTTCTATCTATCTTGAGAAAAAAAAAATTCGATCTATAAGTATATATTTATATAAGGATCATATTAAACGGTTCGGATCAATTATTAGAATTTTGAGAATAAAAATATTGATCCGTATTACGAACTAATCCGTGATGTACATAATACCATATACTCATATTTATTTTATGAAAAATGGTATTGTTTGCGCCATATGCTTACATTCCACGTCAAAAGTAGTCTAATTTAAACGACGATATGGAGTTATGAGACAGTTTTTATTTTTTGTCTGCTTACCCTCTGCCAGAGGATCTTGAATATTGTTGCTGTTAAGAGTACGTACCGGGCTCATGAGGTTCACAACGGCATAATTAATAGAGAAGTACAACTATTTCTAGAAGTACGACTATTTTTCATGGATGGTCTAGAAGCCAATTGCTTGTTCGTTTTTATTAAAATACACACACACACACACACACTTTGCAAAACCATTGAAAAATTGAGATTGAAATTCATTTTTTAATAGACAAATTAATAAACAGAGATAAATACGCATGAAAAATAGCAGCTCAAATTCGACAAGAAGCTGATATTTATTGTGTCCCTTTAGTTACGACACAATAAAATACCGGCCGCGTCTTAAGATTATACAATTTTACCTAAAAAAGCCTGACAACTTTATTGAAAAATAAATACTTTGTAGTAGAACTAGGATGTTCCTAAGTTTAATTTTAATGTATTTATTTTTCGGATGTCTTTTGACTATTTGACTCTATACAAAATTAATTTTAAATTTTAAATTTTTTTGCATATAAACGCATCACTTATAAGATAGAAAGATTTTAACGATTTGGATTCATTATTTGAAATCAATTCGATAAATTTTAGAGTTGAGCTTACAAAGAGACTTGATGAACTTAGGAACACCCTACAACCTCGCAGAGTAGCTTTTACTAAAACTCAAGCGGTTTCTTGAAAACTTGCTTCAGATATGAAACTTTGAGTAACTAGAGACAGACATGTTACTCCCAACAAGATTGTCCGATAAAATATTGATTTATTCAAAGTGCGTCCTGCTCGTCATAATCCAACTAACTCTCTAGATAAAAAGACATTATACATTCCGTTTAATAAAACCAACACTTTTCATGTTAGTTGATGTACAATAATCTTAATAAAACTAACACTTTTCATGTTAGTTGATGTACAATAATCTCGATATTTCAATTATACTCATTACTTTGCACTATTTTGCAAATTTGAGATTCAAGTCGATTCCTAACAGACAAACTAATAAACAAAAATAAGAACGTGCGGAAAAAGGCAACTCAAATTCGAAATATAAACATGATCCTCGTACTTCTAGTGTCCTGGTTTTAAAGTTTTTATGTTTTATGTTTATAAAACTCTGATATTACCAACGCATCAAATGAAACAATATTTTGTTAGATCTTTTTGCATATAAGTTGTTATTATGATAAATTTGCAGAAAAAATGTCATGAATTTTCTATTACAAAAAGTAGTTAAAGTAAAAAGAAGTCAATTAAACTATACAAAAATAGAGAAATATCTAGGTCTCCATTGAAGAAACTAAATGTCAATTAGTTTGCCTATTAAAAAAGATTGAGGTTTGTATGTTATATTTGAAATAACAAGAGTCAACCTTAGATGAATTTTATCATCTATTGATATTCGGTGTTAACATTTAAATGTTAATTATGTCAAATAGAGTGAATTCAAATAATATTTTGGGTTGAATTATTGCATGAAAACTACGGACTAAGTGCAGTGGTACGAGTTCTATCTCTCTACGGAAATGTCATAGATTCAATTTTCAAAAAGGGGGAATTTCACGTATACCCCTCAAAAACTTCAAAATTACGTATTTCCCCCTTTAAATTTTAAAATTACATATTTCCCCCTCTAAACTTCAAAAACTCACATATTTATCAATTTTATTATATTTTATATTAAAACACATTCTAAATTCATAAAATACCCATTTTACCCTTTATTAAAAGTATAAAACCCCCCATCGAACTCAAATTTGAATCTAAAGGGTTCTTCTACCGTCTGATCTGTCTGCATCGCAATAAGATATATGCATGTTTGCTTCAAGATTTGTGCTGATGTAGTGCTCACGGATCTTAAAGCGATTTTGATATGCATGCATCGCATCAATATATGGGCATGTTGCTTCAATATTCGTGTGTGTTCGCTTGACGTAGCACACACGGCTCTTAAAGAAATTCAGACGTTAGATGAACCTTTCATATTCAAATTGGAGTGAGATGGATGTTTTATGATTTTTTTAATAAATGGTAAAATGGGTATTTTATGAATTTAGAATGTATTTTAATATTAAATATAATAAAATGGGTATATATGTGAGTTTTTGAAGTTTAGAGGGAGGAATATGTAATTTTAAAATTTAGAGGGAGAAATATGTAATTTTGAAGTTTTTGAGGGGTATACATGAAATTCCCCCTTTCAAAAATAACATTTAAAGATGTTGGAGTGTACCCGAACTCTTTTTCTTTTCTTTTTTTTAAAAGAGGTAAATGTCCATTTCATTGAACATAAAATCATAATTACAATAGAAGTTTAGGTTCAAGCATAAAATTCTGCCTTGCAAATCCAAACACAGCAATGTACCAGAACTCTTTAGTAATAATAACAAAACTCTTGCATGCCCATAGAATATATGATGTCATTGTTTATCTAGAACTAATGACATGTCAATCATGAATAGTATATGTAATTATGTATCAATCAACTTGCTGTTTTTATATTTAATTATAGTTTGTACGTTTTTACTTGTTAGGATGGATGGTCATTATAATTCATATTAATAACACATTAAAAAGGGGGTTAAATTTAGACCACGCTTGTTGGAAAAGGTGGTTGGTGCTTATTTGTTCTGGAGCTTGGACCTTTCCTTTTGTATGGAGCAATGCCATCCCCTAATGCAATCCCTTATTAAAAAAGGTCTTAATTTCCAAAATACCAAAGAGATGGATATATGAAGATGATTGAGCTAGTTTTGATATTGACATTAGGGGGTCTTGAGAACACAAGAACTAGAAGCCAAAATACCAAAATTATTTCAATTGATTAGCTCAAGCTAATTAATAACGATGTGGTTGGATTTATTGTATAACAAGTTATGTGTGATAATTTGTCCTGTTGCTCAAGTAATAAATATATAGAACTCATTTAAGTTTTGTGTTCCTATCTAAACATAACATAAAAAAAGTAAACAACGAAGCTGCCAATAAGAGGAGAGTCACACCAGATCCAGTTTTTGCTTTTTGCATTTTGACAAAATACCTCTGTTTTAATTACGGGATATACTAAGAATTATAATTAGCTGATAATCACGATGTCTAACAAAATAATTATAACAAATAAATAATTTTTGTTTATGATTTTAGATATGGCGTGCAGTAAATTCGAAATCATTTAAGAATGAAATGTCCATCAATTAAGACAATAAAAGTGATTTTTTTTTTCAAATTACTAGGTGGATGGCAAACCGGATTTTAATTTATACTTACTTATAAATTAAGGGTGCGTTTGAATCGTCAAGAATAGCATGGGGTGATCATTGTTCTTGAGTTAGTGATTATTTTCCTCCACTATTTTATATTTGGATCACTCTAAGAATTGAGCTATTTCTTAAATTACCGCTATTTTTACTAACCCATCCAAACGATAGAATAGTGCTAACTCCAAGTTAGCGGTATTCTTGCTATTCCCGGGTAGCATCCAAATGCACCCTTAAATATTTGTAATTATATTATTACCAGGATTATTAAATACTTTTATTGTTAACATAATATTATTTTTATTTAAAAGAGGAAGCAACTGACTACTAGCTCGTCAATTTAATAATGTTAATTGAAATTTTATCCATCTCATTTAATTGTAATAATATTTTTCCTATAAAACTGCTTGTTCAAAAGGGAGTAAGGGACCACATGATTTCTACATTTCGGTTGTGTTAATTCGTGGGTGAAAGATAAGCGTATTTGCCGAACAACTCTATTGTTTTTTTGGTATTTCAACGCACCGTCTAACCGCGTTTTCGAATGGAGCACCGCAATTAATAATCCATACCAACTGATGTCTGACATATGCATCATTATCTGCCAAGAGAACTAGGTCACATCATTCAATCAGATATTTTCACTTATGAATTATGATGACATGGCGAAATCTAGACCTTCTCTTAGGTTGTGCCACGAGGGCCGCACTATGTCTGTGGGCTGTGGTTTGTGGCTCTCCTTCAATCCTACCGATCCCAGGGACCCACTTGATCCCGAAGTTGTTGCGTATTAATCGCAAATTTGAAAATTCTTTGCTAGACCTGGTTCATCAGAGCCACCCGCTGGAGAGAGCTTGAGAGAATGAGAGTAGTCAGTAGACTAGTAGAGAGTAGAGACGATCAGGATGAAAAAGAAAGACCGATAGGAGTTGATGCTGATATTTTCAGTTGCTGATGTGGTAGACCCACGTGAAGCAGTTTAGTTGGACGCCCAATGACTGGATTGACTGGTTTAGGTACATTTGCAGATAGGCCTTCGACCATTATCATATTTACTTAAACTTATAGATTCGATTTGGAGAGTTCTTTTTACCTTTTTAAGTTAACGAAAAAAACTTATATTTTCAATTTTAATATATGGACTAAATTATTTGGTTGATTTTGAATTTTTACCTCTCATATAAAAATGACTGTCTTGCTAATTTTTGCTAAGAATAATAGAGGATAACAAATTATGCTAAAACAAATTCATATGTCAAATCATCTCCTTTTATTTTAATCAATGAAATATGAGAGCATAATAAATCATAAAAATAGGAGTCAAATTTGAATATATAATTTGGGTTCATATTAATTAGTAATATTTTATATACGTATCTTTTACTGTGAAAGAAACTTTGAGTAATTAACTTTTTTTTATGATCTCCACATTTTTGGCAATGCCATATTATCATGAATTTTGTCCTTATGATTATTATACTTTTGCATGTTAATGACAAACATAATTTAAAATTAATGCAACAATGGTCAATACATCTCACTATATACAATTTGAATAAGAAATTTATAAAAAGTAAAAAAAAAAAATAGACAAAAAATTAAGCAGAAGTTAAATAACTGAACAAACTTATTTATTTGCCAACAACAATTATATTTGATGGCATGCGGAAATTTCACCGTTTAATCAGAATGTAATAATTGTACTACTTTTGGTATTTCTAACAAATGAGGGGGGCATGTGAAAAGTAGTATATCAATAATTCGCATCCTATGAGTTATCTCATTTTCCTTAAAAAATAAAATAAAAGAGAGATATCTCATATTTTGCGTGACTTTTTTGAAAATATCAACCTTTCAAAAACGTTCTGCAGGTTTGGTATCTCAAAGCTCATATAATAATAATACTGATCCCCTGCCCTATCCCCGAATAGGCACCGGACACGCCGGTCACGCAAAATATAAGATATATCAGAGAACACGGACTCGTATATAAAGCGGTCACATTGTGGACGAGCCCTTGGAGGAGCCAAGCCAAGCATTAGCCGGAAAGATATTTTCCCAGATCTTGTATGATCGTATCCTTCCTGCGTGGTCACCGTGCTCGGGCAAGTCCTGGCCATATGTTTGTATTTTATTCTTTCTCCCAGACCTTACTGAGCGCTGCGGGGCCCGCAGGAGCAATACAACTTTCGGGATGACCAATGAATAATAGCAAAGAGGTTGAGCCGTTGAGGTTGGCCGAGGTTAACTTGTCAAAGTTGTCGAATAAAAAATAAAAGCTCTCATTGTAACCGACATATGTTTGACGCGTGTTTTTCAGGAAAAGTGGAATTTTTCTAAAAAAATGTTGGAATTTTATGTGTATATCGATACGGTGACAAATTAAAATTTTTCGATCAATCATTTGACTTATAAACACAAAATATCTCATTTGTATAACAATAGTAAGCAAGAATTTTTTTAAATATTTCAACAAACAACTAATGTGTACTAAATAGAATAAATAAATTTCATTTACTTTATTGCTACAGAGGATATAGATCTTTTTATCTAAAGAGATTGTCGAATCTTTTAACTAGAGAGAAGTCGACTTTCTTTCGAGATCTCTTAGAAATCACCTTTTTTTTCGAAGCATCTCTTGGTTCACCTTGAACATAAACAATGAACTACCACACCTCTTAGATAGATGGGTGTGGAGTTCAAGGTTTAGATCCAACCACCTAGTAATAAGAGGTTTTGTCATAGGAGCAAGCCTCACAAATTTCAGCCAAAGAGATGTCTCACAATTTTCGGCTAGAGAGAAGAAGAAAAAGGGGCTGCTTAATGAGCAGAATTTCAGCTATGGTTTGAGCAGAAAAATTAGCACAAATTTTTCTTAATTACCCCTCTTTAAATAGGCAAGGGTTACGACAACGTTTTGTGTTAGGTTTTAATCAATTACACAAATGTCACTAACCTTATTTAGCCATATCATGCTCTCCTTAATCTCATCTTGTTATTGGTTTAATAAATTAATTTATGAACAAATAATATCAGTCATATTATTCTATTATACAATGTCTATATTATTTTTATAATGCATTCAAACATTATACCAAATAATATTTGCATAACTTCACAAATTTATTTATGTTCTTGCCATATTATGGCATTTTATTTTAACATTTTATCTCATGTATTTTATCTTATACATCATTATGAAATGTAAAATACTTGTTGTTTCTCTTTAGTATGTGTAACTGTATAAATGATCTATATCATCTTGACAATAATATAAAACTTTATATTATCGATTATTAGATGTTATATCATTACATTATAGTTTTTCAAATGACATAGTAATCATTTACTCGATCTACTAATTTTGTGTCTATCATTGTCTCATGATATTATGAATAATATGCAAAATATGATAGTGTCATTTTTACATTATATTCGTTTTCTTGGTCTCTCGGGTGAATTATAATTATAACTACATCAGTTATATTGCATGCAATATAATTTCACTTTACCAAGGGGCTCAGTAATATCATAACTCAAAAAATCGAGGAACAATGATAATATTAATATATAGATTTCTCCCACACAAGTTGTACACAACGGACTACTATTTAATTCCTATCATAAGACAGTATTTAAATAGCAATCACATTATATACTTCTCATGTTAAAAACCTACACATCTCATATCTAATATTCTAAAGATATAATGGAAACATTAATGATACAAAACACAATTCATATTATGTTTCATTCATTTAGGTCATGTTCAATATATAAAACCCACATTTTCATATATTCATGTAATTAAAGGATAATCTTTATCAATATTTATAGAACTTCAATGTACTTTAATCAACATGATAATCTTCCTTGACAATTAATGTTCCTCCTTAATTACCACTACCGTAAACTTATTTAGTGATTAAATGTTTCTCATCTTAGAATTTCTATGATTCAAGACTAAGAGTATCTTCTTGAATACTTCTAAAGATATAACATATAAATCTTAAGAATATGAATAATAATATTCGTAATAAAATCATGAACAACACATAAATTATTATCAAAAGATAACTTTCAAAACACACATCATTAAAAAACAACACTATATCTAAAAATATTACGAAATTGATTTAATTACAATTATTTTTTTACAAAATTCATTTCTACGAGAAATGGTATCCGGTTCTAAAGTTTGAAAACTAGATATGATATTCAGTATTGAATTGATCCATTTTAAACTTTTTCCTTTTGATCATTGCCACAGAAAATTTAAAAAGGATTTTAGACCTAGTTTGATACTTTGATGAGAATTAGATCCGAGCTTGGGGCTCGGTTTAGAATTAAAACTGAAATTGGTTTTTAGTTTTTCGCGAGACACACAGCACCAGGAGTTACTGATTTTATTAGTTTATGTTTATTTAGAATTTTGAATTAATGACCTCCTATACCCGTGCTTTAAGAATTAAGACTAGTTTTACTTCACTGGTCCTATGAATATTTTGTATTGTTTTTAACTTTGACCACTAGTTTTATTTCACTCGGCTTTGACCACTTTGATAAAAAAAACCGGGAATGATATCCAGTTTAGAAAATGAAACCGGAAATCTTTCTAAAATGAAACTGGATATGAGAGTCGGTTTCAACTAAAAACTGAAATGGATCGTATTAGCGTGTAATATTGTGTGACATCTAATACCGTATTCAGTTTTTACATTTTCATACCGAAAGACATTTTCGATAGAGATGAATTTTATAAAAAAAAAATCGTAATCAAGTTAATTTCGTTAATTTTTGAAATTTAATGATGCTTTTTAAATTTCTTTTTGGAAAAGTGGCCTCCACCGACCAATTTTCGTTCGGCCTAATAGCCCAAACATTCGTAGTTGCATTTTGCAACCAGGCCAGTATCAACATTCGGGCCAATTTTTTGGAGTCTCCACAAGGCCACAATTGATAAGATTTGTTTCACTCAGTTGAAGAATCGTCTCCGAAGAAAGAGAAACGGATGAAGCAAGAAAGCGACTTTTCTCTTTATTTTGAATCCCACGATCAGACCTGGCTAAGCTTTTAGGTAGGAATTAAAAAGGTAAACTGTACGACTTCTGGTTTGATTCATCTAAGAAATTATCGTTTCCTTTTTATTTTTATGAGTGAGGCTATGTTACTATGCACAGTGCATATTGGTCCGTACTATGGACTTAAATTTTCAATTTAAAATTTCTAATGATCGATCTCAACCGTTCAACATAGTCTCCATATTTATATGTGCTTGTAAACTAAATTTTACAATTTTTAGATGGTTTTTTTACTATTTTTTAGATGGGTAGAAAATCACTTGATCTGAAAATTCTGGACCATTCAAAAACAGTGATTTTCTATCCATCTAAAAAATAGTAAAAATGTTCTAAAAAATATAAAATTTAGTTTACTAGCAAGTATTTATTTGGAGACAATGTTGAACGGTTCGGATCGGCCGTTAGAATTTTAAAAACAAAAATATTGACCCATAGTATGGACCAATCCACGCTATGCATAGTACCATAGCCTCACTCTTTTTTATTTTAATTTGATTTGTTAGTTAATGCTTATCTCTAGAGTAGGCTACAAGTATCTTATTGCATTTGCTCAAGGGGAGGGTAGTACTGTGAGGTTATATAATAATGCCAAATTAATCTCTTTGACTGTTCATATTTTTCAATAGCTTTGCTGATAGGGATAATCACAATGAAAATGGTTATTTGTCTCAAGTCTACTCTTGATTTCTTATAATTAAATTGATTGTCTCGTTTGACTGAGACTAGTCTTGGCTTTCTGGTACTATCTGATAGTATTAAATTACTTAGTGTGTGGCATTTAACAACTTGAGATGATTTCTTGGAAACCAGGATCCGTTATTTACTCAACATCTAGTTTTAAATAATCCTTGTATTAGGTGATTTGTTCTTGACAAGCAACTCTCCTGGAAGAAATGATTTATTTCCCGAAGCGTGTATGCGTAGATGGTGTAAACAGACATTGTCAAAGTCTATGCAAAGTGTTAAGCTTTTGATGCCAACTTCTGATTAAAATAAATAACTTGAGCTGCATCAATTGATTTATTTATATGCTTTCATCATAGCCACTGTTTGACTGGGACGTCAGAACCTCATCTGCTGAATGACTGGGCTTTTAAAGAGTGGTTTGGCTGCTAAGGCCATTTTTACAAAATTGTTTGAGATCTTCATCTGTTAATAATGTACTTTTGTATAACCAGGATCATATGGAAACAGATACAAAAACACATAGGTTACCTGCCCACTTCAGACCCATTATCCTTGAACTACATAGATCCTTCTTATTATTATTATTATTTTTTTTTTTACCTTTTCATTATTTTTTCTTATTGTGACACTTGTAGTACAAAGAAGAAGAAGACTACAAAGCAATAAAGAGACAGAGTCTGGAGGATCAGGTGCTAATTCAACAGTTTCAGATGATGGTGTGGTGCAAGAAGTAGGTTTAAGCTCACCGTTTTTCGATTTCTATACTATTGCAGAAGCAACTAACAACTTTAGCCATAAGCTTGGTGAAGGCGGTTTCGGTTCAGTATATAAGGTAAAATGCCCAAATTTTATTTTTTGTTTATAAAGATATTATAAAACTGACAAGATATGGTAATTTTTGCAGGGGAAGTTACCAAGTGGTCAAGAAGTTGCAATAAAGAGACTGTCAGCAAAATCTGGTCAGGGGTTGAAAGAATTTCAAAATGAGGTCCAAGTTATATCAAAACTCCAGCACAGAAACCTGGTTCAACTTTTGGGTTGTTGCATCTATGGAGAAGAGAAGCTTCTTCTCTATGAGTTCATGCCAAACAAAAGCCTCGATACCTTTCTTTTTGGTACTGATAATTTTTCTTTTAGTTTTTTTTTTCTTAATGCTTCTTTCACAATGTATGGGTTTGATTTTTGTACAATTTGGCATGTTAGATGTAAAAAAGGCAAGAGAACTTAACTGGGAGAAGAGGTATAAGATTATTCAAGGAATAGGCCGAGGTTTGCTGTACTTGCACCAAGATTCAAGATTAAGGATTATACATCGGGATCTTAAGGCAAGCAATATTTTGTTGGATGAAGACTTCAATGCTAAAATATCTGATTTTGGGATGGCACACATTTTTCCGGATCACCAAATTCAAGCTATGACTAATAGAATTGTGGGAACATAGTGAGTGCCCAAAAGTGCCCTTCTCTTATTTGTTGGTTTCTTTTCATTTATTTATTTTTTTCCACTTTTTGTTGACTCTTCTGTTGTGAAATTGAAGTGGATACATGCCGCCTGAGTATGCATTCCATGGGAAATTTTCAGAGAAATCAGATGTTTTCAGTTTTGGTGTTTTGCTATTGGAGATCGTCAGTGGCAAGAAGAATAAATCCTCCATTGATTCTGATCTGTCTCTTAATTTTCTGGGTTACGTAAGTTCACATGCATTCATATCAGTTTCTTTATTTAACTCGGCATATTTTATTGCATCAAATGTCTCAGACTATAATGCAATAAATACAGGCATGGACAGTGTGGAAAGAGGATAGATCAACTGAATTAATCGATCCTTCCTTGCACAACTTGAACTCTAATGAAGAAATGTTAAGATGCATCCATGTGGGACTATTGTGTGTGCAAGAGCTACCGGTTGATAGACCAACCATGTCCTTCGTACTTACAATGCTAAGCAGTGACTCAGCCCTCCCTGCTCCAAAAAACCCCGGCTTCATTTTCAAAAGTTCAAATTCAGGGGATGATAAATTGCTAGTTGCTTGCTATTCCGTGAATGGTTTAACTTGTACCAATCCAGATGCCAGATGATAGTAATTTACTGGATTCTGTAGTAATTCTTCTTCACATTTTGCCAAGGAACAGTATAAATTGTTGGTTCTGGTTGTATGTGATTCTAGCAGAAGTTAATTGTTGGATTGTGTAATCTTTTGTGACAATTACGAATTCTATATTTTATAATACTGTATGATAATTTTGATTGTGTAATCTTTAGTGATAATTACGAATTGTATATTTTTTAATACTGTATGATAATATTTTCTACTGTTGTCCATGCAGAATTTCAATTCTCTTTACTTGAGTTTCTTCTAATAGGTTTCCAAAGAGATGCCTCATTTTGTGTAGCCATAATAGACATTTATAGGCACATTTTGTGGAAGAATTATCTCATTTTGTATAATTTATGTTTAATTGTTTTCCACAAAGAAACCTCTTTTGTGTAGCTTTATAGGAATTATAATTTTCTATAGACATTTCATAATTTGCTCTCATGCACAAATTCAACATTTTTACTGCAAAATTTTAATTTTCAAAACTATAAGGGTGTATTTGTAAAAAAAATAGTAGCTGTCAGGGCTGATTATGTTTCGGTAAGAAGCAGAAAATCAAATTTTCTTTACAACTGGGTTGGATCCAATTACTAGAGTTAACGGGTCAAACTACATACCCTGGGGTACACATGGTGCTGGTACCATGTAATCAATTAATGGACTTTACATGCCACTGGTACCAGTTTATGGAGGTATCAGGATCTTGGTACAAGATAGTGAAATTTTTTTCTATTTTTTTTTCTTTTTCTTTTCAATTATTGTTGTCTTATTTTATTTCTTAACCCTTGTAAATATATTTATAGTTTATTTTATTTCTTCACTGGTACCAGCTTGTAAAATTTAAATTTAATTTGCTCTAGGTGTAGCACTTCAAAATAAAATGACGTGATGTATTTGAAACTCTAATTAGCTTGATTCTCTTTCTTTTTTGATAGAATTTTTTTATTTTGGTTCTTGCTCGGATTATGCAATTTACATGTTATTTGATATGTTTAGATTATGGTTACTAAAGGTTTCAGTTGCCAAAATATTTTGTTATGTCTAAACCATGATTGAGCCTTGTTGATTCTTATTAAAACTCCAATTTAGCTTGATTCTTTTTCTTTTTTTTTTTAGAATTTTTTATTTTGATTCTTATTCGGATTATGCAATTTACATGCTATTTGATGTGTTTAGATTTTGTTTATAAAGATTTGGGTCATGAAAATATGTATTTATGTTTAAATCACGATTAGCCTTGGTGCCACTGCAGTTTCGAGAGAGAGAGAGAGGTCAAAGTATAAAAAGCAAAATTAAAATACGAGCAGGAGGGGCAGCGTGTGAAGAAAGTAAGGAGCAATATAAACTATAAAGTAGTCTATCTTCTATTTTAATCTCAACCATCAATTTCAATTAACGATAGTGATTGTGTATTACATGATCCTGAAATCCTCCTAAAAATTACAACAGATGCGGACGCGGACGCCGGTTTGGGAGAGACTGCACTCTCCCTCTTTCTCTCTCTTCTTATTTCCAGTACGGAAATGTGTTCTGCCAAACTGGCTTAATGGGCCGGGCCCAATTTGCATTGTCTTAAAAAATCAACAGTATTTACTGGTATTTCCGGGTATCTACATAATTTTCTGATTTATTTCCTGAACTATGTACTATTGACTTTTAATTTAGTGAATTACCTATGGGTTTAAAATAAATAAAAAATTCTACTGTACCATCTTTTGAGGAGAAGGTTGCAAATGAGACAAGGACTGTAACTTTGGAAACCGAAGAGAAAAAGGTTGAGCCAAATGTGTCAAATGCAAAGCTTCATAATTTTGAACTGGATTTGAATACTTTTCTTTGCAATGGAGTTGGCCAGCGAGCTTCTTTACTATTGACTTTTGCAAATCGTGGGTTGTCTAGTAATACACCAGCTCACTATGACATTAAATCGCGGGTTGTCTAGTAATACACTAGCTCGCTATGACAAACTAAAGTATACTTATATTGGGGTTTAACTTAAATTCTGACAGCTAATTTCTTTTTAGGATCAATACAAACAATACAAGGATGTTACTGCTTGACATTTTGGTTAATAAGTTTCTGTTTTTTTTATACACCATCATTTTTTTGGTCTGATATTGATACTGGGATGTTACTTAAGTTTGTTGAAAATTAAAATAAGCAAGTAGTACTCTTATAATATGATTGATAATATCAATTATAGTTTATAGATAAAGAGTATGTTTTTTTTCAATTATTTTTATTTAGTGGGAGGGATTGATCGCAAATTTACTCTTAAAGTCAGTATTGAATGATTACATAACTCTAGTCACATGCTATTGGAACCTCGCATTGCTATCACACGATGAAGAAAAGTCAGGTTGATTTTTGACGTAATTAGTTGGTGAAGCTTTTTATTTTGTTTTATTATTAGTCCTTCGAGTGTTGTGTTTTTACGTTTATGCCACGGGAGAGGAAAGCTGAGTTTTGTTTTTAGGCTGGAGCCATGGTAGAGAAAAGTTTTTTATTTTCAGTTTCACGACTAGGTAGGAGTGTAAACGGAGCGGATTCAGAGTGGATAATGCTAATATCGTATTTTTTAATGAGCAGATACGGATAGTAAATGGATATCAAAACTTAAAACTATATCCGTCTTAAATGGATACGGATACGGAACGGATAATTTACGAATATGAATATGGAGCGGATAATTGTCGGATATTGAGTAATTCTACTAAATTTCATAATTTTAAATTACCTAATTTGATAACCTAAATTGATAAAAATTTAATGGACTTTTTAAGTTTGCACAGTGACAATTATGCATGACTAATTGCTTATTGGTTCAGAGAATCAATTAATTATCCTAATAGATTATATGATTTTCCTATCAAAATTCTTGAACTTAAACGAATATGTATGTTTTTTGGGAACTTCGCAATGATGAAATAAATTGAAAGCTGCTAAAAGATTAAATTTCTGATCCGGATATATACGGATATCCGCTCCGTTTATATCCTCACAGAATTATCCATATCCATATCCGAATTATTTCTTCATATACTAAAAATATCCGTATCAATATACGCAAGTATCCATATCCGTTTAATTCGGATATATATAATAAGCAGATTCGGAGCGGATTATCCATGGATAATCAGAATCCATTTACACCCCTACGACTAGGCCGTGGAGAGAGAAAAGCTGAGTATTCTTATAAGAGTAAAATGGAAATTATAAATTTAGAAATAATGAGAAAAAGAATTGGACAAATATGTGTAAATGAGCAGGACAGACAAAAATCACATCTGAGTAATTTAGCAGTAATTATTGGTATGACGTCTGCTAACTATCGCCAGCGAAAAATCATCTATCTGGTGCCCGGTACAGGATTCACCTTTTATCGCTGTGAAGTTCATGGAGAGTTCACCCCGAAATTTTTTTTTTTTTGTTACCACCTAGTTAATTCTTAGTTAAACAAATATCATCTTAATCAACTTATTTAAACAAATACTACTCATATTTTCTTAGTCCACACACCAAACTAGGTTGGTGCGCACCCTGTAAAGGATACCATTTGGTGCTCTAACTGGAGGTGCGCACCAAATGGTTCCCTTTTCCAGAGTGTGCACCAACTCTTTTATTTTTATTTTTTATTATGTTCTGTTTTTATTTTGCAATCGTTCAAGAAGTGGTTATGTTGTGTTTCATCTTTTTTTTGTGACTATTTCAATTTGTTTTTTAGATGGAATGTGTGTTATGTAGTACACTTTATGTTGTAGTATGCTTTATATTGTGTTGTAGTAGACTTTATAGTCTTGTAGTAAAATTTATTTGTTGTGATCTTATTTGTTCTAGTTTTTTAGTTAAAACTAACTAATTTTTAGTTTTTGCCTTTTAAGGAAAATAAAATTCAACATCCAAACCAAAATTAAGAATTCTAAAACAAAATTCATAATTCCAAAACAAAATTCATAATTCAAAAATTTCAAAATAAAAACATAACAAAAAAAGGGTTGGTGCGCACTCTGGAGAAGGGTACCATTTGGTGCGCACCAGTTAGAGCACAAAATGCTACCCTTCCTCAGAGTGCCCACCAGCCTAATTTGGTGCGTGAACTGAAAAAATATGGGTGGTATATGTTTAAATAAATTGATTATGGTGGTATTTGTTTAATTATAAATTAACTAGGTGGTAACAAAAAAATTTCAGAGAGTTAACTTTACAAATATATGGGGTCACCCATTTTAGTGTCTCAAAATGGAAAATAAATGATTTTGAAAATAAATCTGCTGCAATATGAAGTTTGGGAACAATAATCCTGAAATTTTTGCTCTTCCGAATTCAGGCGTTCAACATTTTCTATGCACGTATCTCAAAATAGTTGATTTTTCTATACACGAATCTCGAAACAATTTGATAACTGGATTTAAAAAAAACAGAAATTTCAGGTACCATTCACAGGTGAAGGATCACATCAGATTCGGATCCCTCAAAATGTGCCTGCTGAGCTATTATTGGTATAACCAACACTAGTCATTATCATATAATTGAGTTGTGGTTATCAAATATTCCGTGTTTGAATTCTTGTCTTTTTTCACGTTTGAAAGAGAGAGGGCGTTGAAAAATGCTCTCTTTTATATTTATTTTATTCAACTCGTAGTTAGCTATTGAACTTCTTTTTCAATTTTCTGTTATAACTAACAAATTAGCATACAAGTAAGCTTCCTTCATTTAGTTATCAAGCTTTTCGAGAGAGCTCAATTACAGAATATAAAAGAGAAAATTGAAAAGGAGGGAAATTTACAAAAAAGAGTTATTTCCTCCACATCACACAGAAAGCATGTCTCTTGCTACCTACATGTTGATCAAGTGTATCAGAAAGAGAATAGGTAACACATAAATTGATTATTTTCTATTGTATCTTTGAAGGACTGCTTTTTTGATACATATTGTTTATTGAGAAACCTCTTTTATGACATATCAGCAAGGAGCAGAAGAGAGATCTTGGATATAACTTCTCAAAATAGTGTCGGTGAAGTAGCAACGACATCAATAGAGGAGAGATTAGGCTTGGACTCTGCACTTTTCAGTTTGGAAACGGTATCAGCCGCTACATGCAACTTCAGCCTTCTAAACAAGCTAGGGGAGGGTGGATTTGGTCCCGTTTACAAGGTACTTAATTATTTTGACCAATTCACAATTTGACCATTGGCATGAAATTCTAAATATAAACCAGATATACAGGTGCGCCCATCTTTCATATTTTCTTAATATGGCGCAGACCTAACCCAACCAACCAGCTGTCGTAGTTGAATTTTATTTTTAGTTAGATAGTGCTGCAGCGGTGCCTCTTTCTTTACAATTTAATATTCAATTGGGTCTGGACAGAGAGAAATCATCATATTGCACCTTAAACGGCTAACCTAGCCCTGCAAAGCAAAGCAAATCAGATTGTACCAGAATGGGACTAAGTCCTAATTCATAAAGACTATTTGCATTCTGAACACAACATTACAACCAGCATTTGTAATTACCAGCAATGACAGCCAACGAAATTTACATCCATGTTCCTCAACAATTATCAAATGGCATCTTATTAAAAAGCTGACTGAGCACAGCCCAATTGTTCACTTTCTCTGACAGCCGCTGTCAGTTTTTCTCAAAAAAAAAAAAAAAAAGAGCACAACCCAATTTGCCAATACTAACAACCAGTTATGAAACAAGCAATCAAAGGGCTAACACCTCCTGTACCTGCCCAATACCAGTCCTGTCAAGCCTCCTTATCAGAATAAGCTCCTACTGTGAGCTGTCCTTGAATGTCAGAAAAACTCAACTAGAAGTCTAGAACTGTCTTATCAATCATTTGCCTCCAGCTAACACCTATTCCACCAATACATAAATGAAGTGAAATAATCACAGCAGCAAGGGACCTATGTTAGGGGTCTTACTATCAAAATATACCCTGTTCCTCTCACAAAGAAACCCATACAATAACAGTAATCAGCACCACAATACTTTTTCTAAATTGTCCCTTAAAACTTCAGTGAAGTTTTACAAATCACTAAACCAAGTAAAAGAAAGCTACACCTATTATATCTGGTAACTACTGTCATATAGCTTCTATCAGGATTTAAAAAAAAAAAATACTGTCATATTGGTTGAACACACAAGAGGTACTACCAGATTATCCTTTCTCAACTACATCTTCTCTTGTCAGTATCCAGCCTTTGCAAATGAAAGCTATTATATTTTCAAGGGTATTTTATTTTTCAAATTCAACTTGGTGTTTTATCAGCTGCCCTGCCAAAATTGAGCCACTAATGGAAGCACCTCACTGTAAATTCTCCCTTACTATCCCATCTTACCGATTCTATCTTTATTTCCAGATTAAAGCATTTTTTATTGTGATCAAGTAACAAACTGTTTCTGATCTTGCCAATCCTGAGCCAAATTATCCTACCTAACCAAAGTCAAGAAAGATAATTAGTAGCCAAAGAAGCTTCCTCAAGCCATCTATCTGTCCAAAATTGTGAATATTGTCTTATGATGACAGACTTATCTTAATGAGCATTTTTTGGACTATTAAATGGTACTCATCTTTCACATCGTGAACTTAGTTTTTAGTGTTGCAATTTTGGATTGATTTGGAAATAAATATCAAAACTATGAAGCTAAGCATTTTTGAAGGGATCCCGATACTTATTATCAAACCACAAAATTCCTATCTTATGATTTGAAACTTGGAACAGGGAACACTAGCTGATGGCAGAGAAATAGCAGTGAAAAGACTGTCCAAAGGATCCCACCAAGGCATAGAGGAGTTCAAAAATGAAGTTGAACTCATATCCAAACTACAACACAAAAACTTAGTGCAGCTTCTCGGCTGTTGTATTGATTTGGAAGAGAAATTGTTGATATATGAGTTCATGCCTAACAAGAGCTTGGATGCATTTTTATTTGGTATTTTAATTTTTCATTGCTTATTAATTTTTGTTTAGGATTTGTTCCATTTTGCTTCAGTATAATTATGACCAATAACCGGAAGTTTGGAGGTATGCATTGGTCAGCAATAAAGAGGTCATGATTTTATACATAGATAGGGGACCTTTGAACTTTGTCATTTCACTAAATTTTTTAAATTTCATCCCAAATTATTAATTAATATTTTTTCGCTCAAGATGTCAGCAACAGAGGAATATTAGATTGGGATAAACGATACAACATAATAAAAGGTATAGCTCGAGGACTGCTATATCTCCATCAGGACTCAAGACTCAAGATAATACATAGAGATATGAAAGCAAGCAATGTCCTTCTAGATGCTCACTTTAACCCCAAAATTTCTGATTTCGGCATGGCCAGAATATTTGGCGATGATAAGATTCAAGAAACACAGAAGGTTGTTGGTACAATGTAAGTCATTTTGTCTACCTTTTAATATTTTGTATTATCGCCCTGCAAGTTCTTAACAATATTATCAGACATGTTTAGCTCTCAACTTCTATAGTTACCATACATATTCTTCCTTTTCCTGTCCAATTTAGTTTAATTACTTTCTTCGTTGTATATTGTCTGCTACAGCGGTTACATGTCCCCTGAATATGCAATGCAAGGCCAAATTTCAGAGAAATCAGATGTATTTAGCTTTGGTGTTCTTCTTTTGGAGATAATCAGTGGTAAAAGAAACAACTACATGTTAGATGAGGAAGAAGCGCTGAATCTCCTTGGCTATGTAAGTTCATAAACGAACTTAAAAATCCTAACTCAAGTTAGGTTCATTATTATTAGAGGAGGAGCCAGATTTTTAAGTTATGAGAATCAAACATGAATATAGGTCAATTGTATAAATAAAATTTGCTACGAATTGGGGTCAATTTACACTACCAGTCTACCTATAGCATTTTTACTCTAAATTATATATAAAATAAGGTACAAGTACAAAAATTTTGAGAAAAAAATGAAGGTCAATTGACCCCATTCACTTGGAGAGGCTGGTTATTAGTACATTGATAACTACATACAAGTGCATACTGGCAAGATACCCTTTTTTCACTTGTATATTTTTCCATTTTTGGTTAATTACTAATTGAGTTGTTGGCTTAGCTAAACAGAAGCAGTAAGTGAGTCTTCTTAAATTGGTATTGAGACATTCCTGAAACTATCGTTGAAGTTATACACCTTATTCACTTGGTACTTCTGATATACATAGGCATGGGTGATGTGGAATGAAAACCAGGCTCTTGAACTTATGGATCCATCATTATGTGGAGATGCGTTGCTAAACAAAGACAAAATTCTAATATGCATACAAGTGGGGCTGTTATGTGTACAAGAATACCCAATGGATCGGCCTACGATGTCTCAGGTTGTGTCCATGCTGAGCAGTGACGTCATCATACCAACTCCAAAACGGGCCGCATATTTTGGCGGAAGAAGGGGTTATTCCTCTCACTCACTGTCTTCAACAGAAACCATTGGAGCACAATCTCAAATTGATATCACCCTAGGCAGATAAGAATTTTGCAGTACATGAAATCTAGGGAGTATTTTGTAAGGAGATTAATTTTGCAGTACTTTTTTTATCATTGAAAAAGTCTGCTTTTTAGCTTATCCATCATGAAGTGGTTTAGGGATATTTCGTAATGACATCATACTGAAGGATTATTTTTTCCCTAAATCAGTTGACAATTACCAACCAACAAATTTTATTAAATAATAAAAATTAAGAAAGAAGTACAACACAATAAGTGCAACGTAATCATAAAGACAAAAGCATGCCAAATAAATTTCGAAAGATCTATCATGAGAGAATTCTAGTACACAAGTTACCATAATTTTTTGCATTAATACTTTGCAATTCAAAATTAGATCTTATTTTTAATTTATTTTGCAGAAGACCAATTATCTTTAAATTGATGAATGAAATTTATTGTAATAAAATAAATTAATTTGTTATAATTTGGGGGAGACAATACTCTTCTCAAGACATGTCCACAACAGTCTTGCTAGTTTCGGCCGGAGAGCAGTTTGGGTCCGATGCCCATCTTGAGTTCGATGGGCTTCATAACCGTCTAATCCGCTTTAAAATCCATACACGTTACTTTAATATATGTACATATTTGCTTTAATATCTGTGTGCACATATCTTAAAGCAGATCGGACGGTTATGGAGCTCATCGGTCCCAAATTTGAGTCCGATGGGCATTAGACCCAAACTGCTCTCTTTCGGCCGGGAATTTAAAAACAAGAAGCCGCCCTTTTGTTAATAAATAAAATTAATTTCTATTTTTTGGCATCTTCTCATTTACAAAAATAACTAAAAAATAGAAAATTTATAAGGATGCATGTATCACTTGTAAATAAGCATAAGTTTAACAGCTTCGATTTTTTTGTTTGAAATTTCGACTTCAAATGTTGATGCAGCTAATAAGTTGCTACAACTTGGGTTACTGGTGATCATGTTGAAATAGCCACCCGGATAATAGTTGGAACAAAGTATGATTATATACCGAAATTTTTTTAGCTAGCACCCGAAAAATGAGTAATTACACAGTTACCATCCAAATCCCAGTAATTCAAAACCTCCCACCCACACTCTCTGGGGTGCGCATCAAACCTGGCTGGTGCACGCACTGAGGAGGTGCATTTAGGGATGGAACTAGATTTTTGAACTATGAGAGTTAGATATTTATGGGGATCAATCATATAAAAAGATTTCTACAGAGAATGGAGATCAATTTTACAATATTATGATATTTTACTCTAAATTCTATAGCAAATCATATATAAATATAATATTTTTAAGAAAAACATATTAGGGCCAATTTTACAATATTATGATATTTTACTCTAGATTCTATAGAAAATCATATATAAATATAATATTTTAAAAAAAATATATGGGGGTCAATTGAACCCCATAGTTTCTTCCTCCATCCGCCACTGGACGCACCAGTTAGTGCGCGCACTGGGGAGATGCACTAAGGATTTTGGCCTATAAAACCAAGGGTTTTCTTATTCATGTTTATTACAAAAAATTATGAGAATTGGAATGCAATTTGTACTAATTTTTAATTTGTTCCGCAGGTACTCATGAACATTAAGCAAGTACCGATGAGTGCCAAATTGGCAATCACGAGATACTAGAAGAAGATCAGAAAGAAATGGTAGTGTATGGCTGCATCGCCAGTTGTTGTCGCTGGGTACAAGGTCCAACTCAACAGGGTCCTCAGGCTAGCAGTTCTGCCAAAATATGAAGATTTGAAATTAAGACTACTATGATCGGGATTCTGCAGAACATATGAGCACCCTAGAGCCAGACTTTTCAGAGATTCACTCTACGGCTATTGCTGAGGCAGCATTTGAGGCAGTTGGTTTTATAGTGGTACATGTATATATCTAATAACCTTTAATATCATCTAAATTGTGAAACCTAATTATTAATTTATTTCAGGGAGATATACCGCGGGACATGTTAAGAATCCCGTGCCACCACCACCCTTTGAGTTTGACTTAGGCGGTTCTCAATACGGTGCATACACTCAGGATTACTCCTCTCCTATGTTTTACACACAGGAGGAGTCACTCCCACTGGACAGTGCACAGTGCAAAAGGACCCGACACCAATCCAGCAGGATGTCCCATATTGACTCGTGTACACTGCAGATACACATGTGGTTATTTTCGATCCTGGGGCAGATCAGGGCCCATATGAGGAGATGCTTTTCAAGGAGATCCAGGAGGAGGAGGATCCACCACAACCATCATGAGAGTTTACGCTGCTGGCTCAAATGGAGCAGATGGAGGAGGAGCGTCCCAAGATAAAGAGGAAATTCAAGGTGCCGTACACACCATCGAGTCGTTAGTTGGAGATGTTTTACTTGCTATTTCGTTATTTGTTATGTTTTTAGACTGTTATTTAATTGTTATGTTGTAACAGACTTTTATTACATATGTTCGGCTTTCATGATATTATTTGAATATTAGGGACTTATATTTTGATATTATGTTTTTATTCTACTTTAGCCTTATGTTTGGCTTTTATTATCTATCGTATCATTCTAATATGGAAGGTTCTAACTAATGGGTAATTGTTTTCAACTCATATGCAATAAAATACTACACTTAGAAATTTAGAACACCATACGTCGGACATACAAAAATAGGAACATACGACGTACATTGTAATTTTATCAAAATTCAAAGAAAAACAAAATTCAGCATTACAAAAAAAATATGAATTCCAAAATTTCAAATCAAAACAGAAAAAATAGACTTGGTGTGCATCCCTAGCTGGACACCAACTGGTGCGCCCACCAGTGTGCACCCCGACTAGAATTGGTGCACACTCTCAGAAAACGTGGGTGGTAGGTTTTGAATTCATGAAATTTGGGTGGTAACTGCGTAATTACCCATTTTTCGGGTGCTAACTAAAAAATTTCGGGATTATATATTACTCTTTTATTTTTTCAATATAGGAAACTATATTCTTCACGTTTCTACCTTTTGAAAGTTTATATGCTAAAATATACAGCAGTTACTCGTCTCCTCAGTATGCGATGGATGGCAAGTTATCAGTAATTAAAGTCTGATGTGTACAGTTTTGGGGTTCATTTGCAGAAGAAACCAAGGAAATTTTTGATGTTCTAGCCGGATCCAGGATTTTTGTAGGGGGGGCAAAAAAAATATGAAATCGGATTTAAATAGCTAATTGGATTTAAACTCATTAACTAATTGGATATTTGATAAAAAATAATGCTTTAACTTATTATAATGCTCTAACTTGTAATTTATGATATTCTGACTTATAATTATAATTATCAATCATATTTCAAGAAATTTATTTTAATTTTAACTATAAATTTAATCCGAATTATCAGTTAAACAATCAGAGAGGGGGGGCGCAAAAAAATTTCCAGGGAGAGACAAAGCCAGTCGGAACCGATAAATCTCCACTAAAACTCAAAATCCAGGAAGGACGGCTGCCCCTGGACTACACTAACTCCGCCCCTGTCTAGCTTAGGTAAGTGTATTAATAAAGTGAATAGAACATATAAGTGCTTACACATAGGCATCTATGATAGTAAAGTTGGACCATGACTGAATCAAGCATCTGACATATAATCCTCCTTCCTGCACCGAAATCAAACCACCAAATTAAGAGTAAATAACTAGATCAATCCAGCGACCCAATTGACAGAAACAGATATACCACAAGTACTTTAAATAAATCTACAACATTAATCAAACGTTCATATACGAAATTTTTTGTTTTAGACCTGGTCACCACTATCACTGGGCCCCAGCCGATGGAAGATCTCTTGCGGTGCATACAGGTCGGTCATAAGTTTTTTGTTTTAATACTATATCACCTCACTGTATACTATCTTTTGTGAAGAATAAGTTTTTGATTTAGTGGACAAAGGGCAACACCCTTCGTGTAGGAGGTCATGAGTTCAAAACTTAAATGAGATTATTTATGAACAATTAAATAAAAGTTAGTAGACTAAATCTTCTCATTTCTATCTCAAATAAAATATATTATCCCCTGTCATGTATATATTAGTAACAAAACAATAGTGTGATATCTTATTATATATAAATTTATCTTAAAACTTATATATTTATTTATTATGTAAACTATCATGTAGTATGGCTTCTGCGCTATTATCTCAGCTAAGACCTCATTGTTACGAACTGTTATCTCATTAATTTGTTATTCATTTTGACTTTATGATTCGCATTACTTATAAAATTCGTCAAAAGCATCAACAAAACAAAACAATGTGCCTTTCTATATCTAAACCTAATTTAAATGTAAAACTAATTAAGTATGGAAAAACTAATTATTATTATAAAAAAATGTTGCCTCCTAAAAAAATAGAGTCCGGCTAGCATGATATCAGTGTCATTAATTGCAGCCTATATATAACATCAATTTTAAAACCTATCGAATCGATAATGATAGAAAACGCGATATTTAAAAATTTGCAGCTGGTCCATCCTCCATGTTATTGAAAAACGCCCTTCTAAGTAAGTTAGGCAAATATTTCCTCAAAACAAAATAAATAAATCACAGTTACTTGGAACGCACAAAGGTTTATATTGTTTGCTTGATCACACGGAAAAGTTAATATATTCAAGTCCACTTGGCCGCGCGATGTCAAGTTATCAACTGCCGAATTAATGCATAATTATTAAGATTAGCCATGGCTAGAGTTCTAAATTCGTGCCGTGTCGTGCCAAACACGGCTTGGCACGGCACGGCACGATTATTATTTTATTATTTTTACCGTGCCGTGCCGTGCCGTGCCAAAAATTGGAAGAGGTCGGCACGGCACGGTTAAGACACGGCACGTTTAGGCACGCCGTGTCTAAACGTGCCGTGTCTTAACCGTGCCGTGCCTAATCGTGACGTGCCTGTTCGTGCCGTGTTGCTTTGGCACGGCGTGCCTTATTCGTGTTGATCGTGCCGAAAATTAAAAAAATCCAAGAAATAAGAAAAAAAATTACAAAAATATAAAAAATATGAAAAAAAAAATCTCAAATTTTATAGATCGTGCATGCACCAGCCAAATGCTCATTACATTATGATCCCAAGTTCCCGACCACCAAAAATATTTTACCAATATTTATTTGATTTTCTAATTATATTTTATGGAGAAACAGCTAGCATATGTCAACAGTACCATATATGTGTTAGAAATATATTTTGAAAACCCAAAATTTTGTCAACAGTACCTTCACTAAGTTTTTTATCGGAGATAATTTACCAAATTTAATTTTGTAATTGCATCCGAGGCACATTGTCAATAAATAAGATTATCAATTTTGGATCAGTTGCGCCCATCGTCAAACGGAAATCAATTAATAAATAATATTGGTCCGTTGAAAGAAAGAAAAAATTAATTCATAATAAAGAGCAATAATAGTAGTTACGTAGTGTTGTATATAATTGTTGTAGTTAATAAGAAATTTATATTAAATAAAATTGATCACTATTACATAGTAAGTTTTAATTACGAGATGAATGTTTGTCCACTTCAATGTGTATATATTGAACTATAGATTAATATTTGAAAAACTTCAGAATGATCTGATAACATATTTTATTTAGAAGTTATAAGTTTACTTTAAACTTCATCAATTTTATCTAATTTAATAATAATAAAAAAAATTATGTTGTTTTATTGGAAATAAAATGTAGTATCAAGTTTGATTTCTTTATAATTTAGATAATATCGATTCTTTAAATAATTGTTCACCAAACTATTAAAAAAATCTCAAAGTTCTTAATAAATATTACAAGTTTGATTTGGTTACTCTTAAATCAAGTAATTAGATTTACAAACTATTTTTTTCTCAAAAAGATGAATAAAATACATAAAAAGTATTTAGTAATGAACTTCTTTGTAATAAAAATAAATTTAGAACTATCGGCAAATAAATCTCTAAAATTATCTGTGAAAATTTTACCATTAAATAAAATAACAAAAATAAATAAAGAAAACATTAATTTTGAGTTTTTGACCATGCTCATCCATGCTCATCATTACTCTTATTTTTATAACCTAAGAATAAAATTCTTCCGATATTATAATTAAATAGTTCAATCTCATTTCTAATACTCATGGCTTCGGTTATATGGAATCCCAATATTATATTATGTTCTCAGTCCAGAAATATTATAGAATATATATGAATTGAACTAATTTAAAATTGATATTCAATTTTAGTAAAAACAAATTAATATATTATTTATTTTGTAATTATTATAAGACTATGGGCTTCACCGAATAAATTATTAGGGGCTTCGGTGGAAAAGTTCCACAACACAAATAATTTCAAAAATAGAAATTAAATAAAAGGAGCCAATCTCATTAGCATAACTTATTCATCTTCACTTTATATATAAAAAAAAAAATCCTAACATAGTGTTAATTTGTTACTATATTTGTTATTATCTTAATTTATGGCTCACAATAAATTCCTTAAAAAGTTCCTCAATTATTTGATCAATAATAAATAAAAATTCAGGCTTTAATTGTTGTGAATCATAAATGAATATAATAAAAGATGTGTGTGATTTTTCATTGGATAAATATTTAATCATAAGTCGTATAGTACATCAATTACATTTTCTATTTATCAATTCTCATACTGTTTGACAAATAAGCAATATATATATTTATATGACTAAATCATAAATAGGGTTAATCGGAGTTCAAACACTTTATATAAGTTTGATCTAAATTTTATATATTGACAATTTCGTGCCTGTCGTGTCTAGCCGTGCCTAGTCGTGCCTAGTCGTTCCTAGCGTGCCTAGTCGTGTCATCGTGTCGTGCCTAAATGTGCCGTGTCTAATCGTGTTCCCGTGCCATGCTGTGCCGTGTCCCGTGCCGTGCCGTGCCGTGCCTCTCCTCGTAAACGTGCCGTGCCGTGCCGTGCCCTACAGTAGAAAACCCAAGCACGGCACGCTTAAGGCACGGCACGTGAACAGTACCGTGCCGTGTCTTAGCCGTGCCGTGTCCTTATCGTGCCGTGCCGTTCGTGCCGTGTTTGGCCACGGTGGCACGGTTTTGAGAACTCTAGCCATGGCCCAGTTGACAATGTCAATGGTGGGCTTTAGTATATAGAGCCTCTAATTATTGAAGAACAAATTAAGAGATTCTAAAATAATGAGCTATTCTGCTAAACTTAAGCCGGCAGTTAAGAATTAAATACATATATTAATTTAGAATCTCTTAACTGCCGGCTTAAGTTTAGCAGAACAGCTCATTATTTTAGAATCTCTTAATTTGTTCTTCAATAATTAGAGGCTCTATATACGAAAGCCCACCATTGACATTATATTGTCAACTGGGCCATGGCTAATCTTAATAACTAAAACACTATCTACCAACTCTACTCACACATCTTTGCATATCTTGAAAACTACTCCACCAAATTTGGATCACCTATGAGGAAATTTCTCTTGTTCTCACTTTTTAACCTTCTCTTATGCTCGAGTGAGGCAGTTGATTTATTTAAACAACATCAAAACATAACAGATGGAGAGAAGCTCGAGTCAGCTGGTGGTAAGTGCATGGTAACTTCATGCTTGATTTCTTCACTCTTATATTGCGGAGAATGAATCATGCAAAAACCTATATCAAAAAGACAAAAAATGTATAACTTGTTACTATATACGATGATATACAATTATACATCATGCCACAACCTTAAGCAGTTTGCAACTTCTAGAATTTGAATGGAAACACTCATTGTGTAATATTCATCTAGTCAAAGGATAGGTATGCGATTTGCTTACTAATTGTATAATCTTATGGCTAACTAATAGGGACAAGGTAGCGCTGTAGCACATGCCACTATTTTTATGTTGTCCAGTACCATACTTTCACAAAACATATTGGTATAGAAAATGAGAAAAGACTAAAGTCTTGCAAATTTTAATGAAATATCAACAGTGATTTACCTTGAGAAAATATTGCTGGCGGGTTGGATTGCAATTGAGATGGTGCTAGCAGATCTGATATTCTGATGTCAACAATATTCTAGCACTTTAGATCAATTCACCACTCACCATGACAGGAGGGGACGAACGACTGATGAGAGAGAACGGTTTTGTGTGTATTTGGGGTGGTTGAGGGGGGCGGTTGAGACTAATAGCCTCATAATCTTGATTTCTACTTCAATATCAGAACATGTAAATAATTCATCAAACAATATATGGATAACCATGCGCTTTGCATGCATGCGGAATTTCAGCGCCCTATTAGCATATCAACCTATAAAGTTTTACTGCCAACTTAATAATTGAGGTAATGAGGTTTTCAAAGTTCAAAATATAATATAATCAACAACATGAGGAGAAGGAAATGCAGCATCAGTAAAAATTGAGCACCATAATCTAATACTATCTTCAGGTAGTCGAACACCCCAATTAGAGTGACTGAAGTGCTAATGAACTCTCAGAAACTTGTTTAGGAGGCGTGACTAATTTCTTCGTGGTGCTTAAAGGTTGTAGATCAAGTGAAAAGCGAAGAGGAAGAAAAAGAGGAATCGAAAGAGGGAAGAGGATTAGGGGAATAAAGATAACAGTTCAATCTCGATTGAGTGTGAGAGCGGATTCGTGGCGAAGATGAGAAAGTGAAGATTTGATCCAGGGGTTCCGTGACTGAATTTATTTTTCCACGTGAACCATACTTTTTTAGTTTAATTTTTGTGTCCATGCTCAATTTCAATTGGTGGCCAAAATTTAGAAACCGTGTTGCTAAAATTTCTGTTTTTTTAAATCCAGTCGTCTAATATTTTATGTGCACGTATCTCAAAACAACTTAACAGTTGGATTTAGAAAAACAGTGAGGAGACGAGAGAACAATTTTGTGTAGGGTGGGGGTAGTCATAAGCTGCACAAAAAATTGGTAGTTCGTGATTTGATTTGAGTTCAATTCGAAAAAGTTTGTAATCAATTAAATTCGAAATTAGTTCGTTCTAAAACAAATCAAATCATTTCAGTTCGAATCTTATTCAAATTCAAATTCAAACCAGGTATAGTTTGTTCGAATTTAGTTCGCGAACTATTTAAGTTCGAATCTCAAATAATGCAACTAATTGCTTCAACCATCAATATTTAATAATGCAAGAACCAAACTTATATCAGAGCTCAAAATTATTAATATGATGGTAACTTATAATAGGAAAATGTTTTAGCAGCATAACAAATTAACGATGGAATAAGTTCATTTGACTAGGTCCATGCCGTGATTTTAATCAATCAAGTAGCGTAAAACGTAAGCAAATTTTGGACTGGCTCATAATCTATCAGTGTGAATTCGTGAAAGGTAAAAGGTAAAAGGAAACAACGTGAATTTGTTCCATGTGAAGAAAACTAATGCATAAACTACCGGTGGCTGCCAAAAATTTCGTACTTCATGATTCGATTGACTTCAATTCGATTCGGAAAAAGTTCATAATTAATTCAATTTGAAATTAGTTAGTTCTGAAACAAATCAAACCAATTCGGTTTGAATCTTATTCAAACTCATTGATTTGATTCGATTCGTTTGCAGCCCTAGGGTAGACTAATAACTTATCAGCTTACCAGGGTTGCAACAAAGAAGAGAGTTCAATCGCGACGAGACTGAGAGCACGAAGCAGCGCGCACGTCGGGTAACATCTATAGCTCGCTCATTACTCAACTAGACCGAACTATTAACGATGCAATTTGTTAGTGACCTTGTTCCAGCTTAAACGAGTTCAATATGTGATCTTGCTCGTTCGTCAGTTCACAAGTTAGCTTGGTTGGGTATATATTTATGAATTTGTATGTATTTTATGTTATTTAGTTCGGTTCAATACAGTAAAAAAATTGTATAATTTATTTTCTTTTTAAAGCAAGGTCTAATTAGATCCAGTAAACCAGCTCGTCATCAACTCGGTCCAGATTACAAACTGGTTTGTGACGATTACGATTTGAGATTTCAGCTTAGATCTCTAAAATCAGCTCACTCAATTGCTAAACAAGTCGATTATGAGTTGAGTCCAGTTTGTTGTCATCCTACTTAATGATGAAGAAGTGAGGGGAGAGATTAATTGGGTTCAATTGGTCATTTCGGGTTTATTAGAAGTACCTCCGCTAAATTTGTTTTCAGACCTCCCCTCTCCCCATTTGATGATGGTTCCAAACTTCCAATCAATTAATTTGGTTTGCTTCAAGTCAGATGGTTCGGAATATATTTATCTTTTGACACTGAAATCGAAACCCAATTAATTAATTGAGAAGTAATAATACAATTTTTATCCGCATATCTTATTTACGCTCTAAACATATTTTTACTTCTATAAAATTAATTATTTCTGAATTTTTATATTTTTAATATTAAATATACAAAAAATTATAATAGGCTATATATAAGGTGAGATTTGTATGCATTGCCATAGGGGTGCAAACTGATCGGATAGCAATAAAACTAAATCCGTATATACTTTTATTTTGCAGATACGGAAATTTGCACTCCTAATTGTCATCTAGTATCTCTTCTATCTTATTAAGTATTTAGATGTTCTGATTTGCCAATGACTGTGATTAAAAGATGAATTTTTTTTTATTGAATATCAGCCCTTCGATCAAATAGTTTGCCTTTTAATTTTATGCATTTTTCTAATGTTTTTTTAGTGTAAAAGTTTAATTTTATTTAGACACGTACTCGCCACACTTATTTGATTGTCCGATACTCAATTTTCATATTGGTCATGATTTATTTCCATTTTTTAATGTCATTTAAGAAAATTTTAAATTTATTGATAATTGATTGGTCATGTCTTTATTTCCTTATATTTTTTATATCATTTAAGGAATATTATTTTTCATTTAATGATTTCATTTAAGTAAATATAATTTTATTCTATTCAAGATCAGTGTCAATAATTTGAAGTAATTAAGGATTTATACTAATAAACCGTGTTAACTTTTTTACCTTTATCAAATTTGCCATTTTTTAATGTCACGTTTTTACCATTTTTTTAATTTTTGCTGGCTTCAGTGCAATTCAAGGAGGAGCCTGGAACGTATATACGATTCTGGAAAGACTCATAGTTGGAGGGTCCAATTAGAGAAAGATATCCAATAATTTACACATATGCAGAAAAGCAGGATATGAGAATTAGCTAGTGAGGCAAGATCAGACCAGGATTGGCTCATACCGGTACTGTCTCAGACTTCTCAGGCAGCACTGGAGCAGCTACAGGATTTAATAGAAGAATTAGCACAAATGCAAGATACATCAGCATAGGAAGATGAAGTTTGGTGGAAATGGGAAATTAAAAAATGGCAAATTTTCGGTAAAATCCTACTATAGGGCATATGAAGCAGGGCCATACACTAATACGCAGGTTGCTAAAATACGGCTTCTAAAGGCACCTCTTAGAGTCAAGATCTTTGGATGGTTGATGTTAAACAGCCGAATTTTAACAGTTGATACCTGGTCAACAAAGGATGACATTTAGTTAATAGATGTAGTATGTGTAAGAGCCATGCAGAATCGGTACACCATTTATTTAGCAGATACTATTTTACTGTACTTGTCAAAGAGGAACTGAAAAGAACCCATCCAGAGTTGGGGAGATGTGTAAACTTCATGCAAGGAAAATACCAGACAACAATGTTGAATTCCAAATTGTAAATGATAGAGAGAATACAGTTGGCAGTGGTATTCACCAAATGGAAAGAGAGGTGTAGACAAATTTTTCAGGATATTAAAAAAAAATAGAGGTGCAGATATTTTGGGAAATTATGAATGAAGTTAAGAGTATGGTTTCTTGAGAGATAAAACTATGCAAATAGAGTCATTTTTGTTATTTAAATTTTGCTTTTATTTTACTTTCTTTTTTGCTGATTTTGTTTAACTTTTTGTAAATATCTCATGTACATAAACTTCATGAAAAAAAAACTCAAAAGGTGAATAAACAGATATATACACAGACAAAAAAAATCGGATGAAATGAATAAAAGAAAGATTCTGGCGGGATAGTAGTTAAGGATGGGGAGAGGGGGCTGTCCGATGCCCATCGGACTGAGTTAGGTTCGATGGGTGGTTTCCACCGTCCGATCCACTTCAAGATCTGTGCGTATCACTTTAATATTTGTGCTGTTTGCTTTAATATCCGTGCACACAGATCTTGAAGTGGATCGGACGGTGGAAATCACCCATCGAACCCAACTCAGTTCGATGGGCATCAAACAGCCTCCTCTCCCGTTAAGGATGACCTCCTTGCCAGCGGAAGCCGATTTTTTTATATTAATATCCTTCATTAAATAATAAAATCCAAATGTACTCATCAAAGTTGGTTATTTATAAAAATATCCAAACAGACACAAAAATGGCCGGTTACCATTTTTTTTGTCAACCGGCCATATTTTGGCCAGTTAAGAACTTTTTTTTTTAATTTATGATTTATTTATTTTTTATTGAAATATTAGAAATATTTTTTATATTTATTCAAAAACAGATAGAATATATGCTATATAATTTGATTTATTAGAATGACTACAACAAATAACTTGGATCAATATTTTTCAAGCCAGATTTTTCGAGACTGTAAGAAAATTTTAATATTTCTTTGTATTTTATTGGAAAAAAAAATAAAAATTCTTTGAATCTGAGTTATTGATCCCGGTTCAAAAGTCACTTCTAGATAAATATAAAAAATATTGTAATTCTTCTAGTACATTTACTTTCTAAGATTTTGTATCTATTTTGGAAAGAAAAAAAATTCTCTGACAAAATTATCATTAATATTCAATTTCTTTTTCAAAATGGATATCCAATCTTAAAAATTAAGTGTACGAGAAGGATCACAATATTTTCTGTGTTTACCTAGAAGTGACTTTTGAACCGGGATCAATAACTCAGATTCAAAGTATTTTTTTAAATAACACAAAAAGAACTATTTTAATTTTTCTTACAGCCTCGAAAAATCTAGCCTGGAAAATATTGATCCGGATTATTTGTTGCAGTCCTTCTAATAAATCAAATTATAAAGTATTCTATCTATTAATTTTCAAAGAAATATAAAAATATTTCTAATATTTCAATACAAAAAATAAATAAATCATAACATTTTCTAAAAAAAAGTTCTTACTTGGTTTTGATTGGTACATTTAGATTTTATTTATTTATTTAATGAAGGATATTAATAAAAAAAAAAGTCGGCAGCAGAAGTGAAGAATAAAGAAATCACAAATTTGTGAGGTAAATACATTTGTTGTCTTCAAAGTTTATATAACTATTTATTTAAATAAGTTAAATCTTATCGGTCTAAATTATAGTAATAATTAATATTTACAAGTTATAACTTATTTTGAAGTGTTCAAAAGAAAGAAGGGAGCACAACTTACAACTTCTATTTTTTACAACAACAAAAAACAACACCTATCTACATTTATGTATTAATTGAGCCTTAACTTAACTTTTTTATAATTAAAATATAAATTTGAAATTCAAAGGAGTATTTTTTTTTTGTCAGTTACTATTTTATTAGCTTGAAAAAAAACACCCCAGAAGTGTATACTAAAAATATAGTTTACCCGAAAGTCTTATTAATGAATAAGGTATGAACTATATTAATTTAAAATTTCTAATTTTATTATATGTTTTCAATTATAGCAATTGAATATTTGTTTTCTATTTAACAGATATATACAAGATGTATAATATAGCTACTATTATGATATCTTCAATTTGCACTAAGTCGACATAATTTCTCATGGAACTTATTATAATAATTGACTTTTTTGTCATTCATTACTGCTACTAATTAAGTTAGTTTAATTGAATGGCTTAAACCTAATTGTATTAGCAATTGGTTGATAACATGTACTGCCTTTATTGTAATCCCAAAATTAATTCAACCTAATTATAATCAAACATTACGATATCTGATTGATTTAGTTTCTAATCATACTTAGGTACTACGTTAATTTTCTTCCAATTTGCCTATACTTAGTTATAATATTTTACATAAAGTAAACTAAAGTACAATATAGAAAAAGGAATATAAACAAAAATTAAAGATAATTAAGCTCTTCTGTTTTAGAAAAATAAAAGCTTCTAGAGGGAAAAGGAAATGTAGAGGAAATTTAATAGTTTCCACGGAAAGAAAGAAAGAAAATAAACAATATCGACGGCTAAAGAAGAGAGAAATATATAGTAAAAACATTGAATAGTAAGCAGAAATGGTAGATATATTGAATAGTCACCAGTAAAATTACAGGAGGACTAAATTGTTGGGCCACCTGAAGAGGTGGTTTAATTTTTGATAGTCTAAATTCAGAGTTAGACTTAGTTAAACCAATCTTACTAATCTATGTTTGCGAAATAACTGAGAGCTAAACCTCTTATTCTATAGTTAGAGCTCAATCAAACATGATTATAACTGAACCGACTGTATAATATAGTGGTACTAGTAGGCGCTCCGAAGGCACATTAGTTATTTCATACATTACTTGGAACTATATCAACTGGGCTAGCTATATCAACTGCGGAATTAATGCACAATATTTATAGTACAAAATGTAAGATAAACCTCGTCTTGTTATGTGAACAAAATACATCTATTTAATTCTTAACTGCCGGATAGATAATAGCAGAACAACTCATTTATCTAGAATATTTTAGTTCTTCAATATTAAAATATCTACGGTTTAGTCAACCAATTTGAAGGGTCAAGAAGAATGAACAGAGAGAAACATCAATTGATTGATCTGCAAACAATACAACACGATAATGTCTTTACCTCATACCTGTGTTTGGATTTTCGAGGAAATTGCCCAGATATAACCTGAATTTCAACTAGAGGACTAGAAAATAAGGAATATCCATCAATTATGGAAATAAATTGAGTCATGATGTGTACTACTTGAAGACGACAAATAATTAAATTATCATGAAATTAACGCATTCGAATAAATTAAACTACATGTCTATGTGTCCATGAGAGATCATTGGCGAGTAGTTAGAAGCTCTATGAAAGTCTACCATTGTCATTGTCAACTGGGGGCCATGCCTAACTCTGAGCTTAATAAATAAAACACTAGCTATCTACGAACTCTACAGTCTACACATACGGTCATTACGGTCATACCTCTTTGCAAATCTTGCAAACGACTCTCCACCAAATTTGGCATCACTTATGAGGAAATTTCTCTTTTTCTCACTTTTTCACCTTCTCTTATGCTCGGGCGAGGCTGTTGATTTATTTGAACAACATCAAAACATAACAGATGAAGGGAAGCTCGAGTCGGCTGGCGGTACCTTCGTGCTTGGTTTCTTCTCAAACGGTGATTCGACTAAGCATTTTCTCGGTATTTGGTTCAAAGTATCACCACAAGCAATTGTATGGGTTGCTAACCATGATTCTCCTCTGAAAAACACCTCTGGAGTTCTTTCAATCTCTGAAAATGGAAATTTAATACTTGTAGATAATTCCAACGGCAGTGTTATGTGGTCTTCTAACTCCACTTATACAACTAACCCCACATCTGTACAACTTCTGGACTCAGGAAATCTAGTGTTATGGGACTTAGAAACAAATGGTGTTTTATGGCAAAGCTTTGATTGGCCCACAAACACCTTTTTACCTGGTATGAGACTCGGTAAAAATTTAAAAAATGGTCACGAGTGGTCACTATACTCCTGGCGTACATCGGACGACCCAGCAATTGGAGAATACCACTATTATATGGACATACGTGGTTCTCCTGAACTTGGTATGTGGGATCGTGCCCAAAAAATGTTGTACCGGACCGGGCCATGGAATGGGGTAAGATTTAGTGGCGTACCAGAGATGACTACTTATCAAGACATGTTTAGTTTCAGCTTTAACAATACTCCAGATGAGATATCTTATGGATACTCTAACAAACCCGGTGCTTTTCTATCTCGGGTCATGTTGAATGAATCAGGAATTATGCAGCGCCTGGTGTGGTACCAGAACACAAGTTCCTGGAGCATATTCTGGCAGGCTCCAAGGGATCCATGCGACTACTACTCAGAATGCGGTGTGTTTGGTGTGTGTAATGCAAATGATGCAATGGTTTGTAGCTGCTTCCATGGGTTTGAACCAAGGTCACCCAGCGGGTGGTATATGAGAGATACAAGCCAAGGGTGTGTGAGGAGGACTGAATTAGACTGTGCAAATGGGGGTAATGGATTTAATTTGGTTAAAGGTGTCAAGTTACCCGAGACACATAGTGCTATTGTCGATGTTACAATTGACCTTGATAAGTGCAGAGAGAAGTGCTTGGTAAATTGTTCCTGCATGGCTTATTCGGCCACAGATATAAGAAATGGAGGTAGTGGTTGCATTATGTGGGTAAATGAGTTGATCGATACAAGGTTTATGGATGCTGGTCAGGATTTGTACATTAAAGTGGCGTTGTCTGATTTAGGTATGTTTTTTCTCTTTGCTCTTCAAGTTTTTAAATTCAGATAATCTTTTTTTTGTTACAATTTTTAGAATGTCATTTTGTAATTTTTCAACAAAAGGTTCCAACTGTATCTCTCTTCTTTTAGTCAAAGCAAGGAACAATCACTCAAATTTTTTCCGTTTTGCTTGCCTAATTTTCTTCTCTTTGACTAGAAGAATTACTCCGCATTTGCACAGGGTAATTCTTGTATATTTTTCAAAGAAAAGTGCAAAGTTTCAGCTCAACACGCCTGTAGTGTGGTAGACTTGAAAGGCGTTATTATTGTAACAAGCAACTTGAAAATGAAATCAGGTCGCTGTCAAGATTTACCAGACAATTTTTTTTTTAGATTCTTGGTAGGGACTACCAAGTGTTCGAGAAAATTTTATTCCGGTAAATTTAATTGTTCAGTACTTCTGAAAATAAATCATGTGGTAAAAGAAGAAAAAGACTACGGAAATCATGTGATATTGCTAACCTTGTTAATTAGTGATCCAAAATCTTAAAAATTGTAATGCCAAGTTTATATTATTTGTGGGCAACACCGGTCAGAAAGGGTGGTGGTTAGGTTTAAGCTGTCCATTTCTTGCAGATCAACAAATCATTTGTTTTCCGCTAAAGGACAATGATAGATGACATACTACAAAACAAATGTTTTGTATGATACAAATATCCTAAACAAATGCGTGTGAACTTCTTTGTGGGTTATTATATATTTGGTTTTGAAGACTAACTTCTATGATTACATCACCACTTGGTAATCAATTGTAGAAATTGCCTTAAGTGCAAAGTTTTCATTCCATATTTTGAAATGATATAATTTATTTAACTTCACTAGCATGAAGTGCTTATGTCTAGTATCAGCCATAAAGTCATATTGTCCATTCAGTCAATGCTAGTTCTCTTTATATTCCGCAGCAATGAAGGCATTGATATGTCCTTCAACACAAAAGCATTTGTTTCTCACTTTATCTATTTGCAGACACAATTATTTATTATTTAGTAAACAATATCATATTGGTCATCCATTGGACTTAAACACGATCAACTAATTCGAATTAAAATTCTAACATATATTAATTGTGCAAACAGATGCAGCAACCAAAAACAGCAAGACTCGCCTAGCTATCATCATTTCAGTAGTGGTTGCAGCATTTGCTGCCACTCTGTTCACACTTGGTGTTTACATTTGGAAGAAGAAGCCAACATATAAACGAAAAGGTAAAGTACTTCCAAACATGTCATTATCAATCTTAAATCATGAAGAAGAAAGATTGAATAGTCAAATAGCCTAAGTTTTTACTTTGTGTAGTCATCAGTAGTACCAGTTATAACTTCAGTGAGAGCAAAAGCTTTAAAGACGCCGAACTGCCTCTTTTTGACATGGAAACAGTCACACAGTCTACAAATAATTTCTCCATTATTAACAAAATTGGAGAAGGTGGCTTTGGAAGCGTTTACAAGGTAAACAACTTTTTTGACAAATTATTATTAAAAAAATATATTTTAAAACAGATGCAGTTATTCCTTGTTTTTATGGAAGTAGTAGGCGAATAGCCAAATGTAGTTGTTCAAATGTGTGAATTTTGGTAATTATCAGGGTCAATTGACAAATGGACAAGAAATAGCGGTAAAGAGGCTCTCACTGCAATCATCACAAGGACTACATGAGTTCATGAATGAGGTCTTACTGATTGCCAAACTTCAGCACCGTAACCTCGTTCGCCTACATGGATGTTGTATCCATGACGATGAGAGGATGCTTGTTTATGAATACATGAGCAACAAAAGCTTAGACTTCTTTATTTTTGGTGAGTACAAATGCTTTTGTTTCCAATTTCTTGTCTGCGTCCTGATTACACTGTTGGAAAACCGAGAAAAATATATATTAATTTGGTTATATCCATAATGTGTTAGGTCCAACATAATAATTTATGGATCCAGATAACTGTCCCCGCACATCCATCCCCCCTCTATCCCCGCACTAAAAGACAAAAAAATCTGGTCCCAACAGTTTGGGTATTTAAATTTCCATCAGTATTTAACATCTATCTGCAATGTATTTACAGTGCATCGAACAAGTATTTAACTCTATTCATTGGAGTATTAACCGTCTATCCAACAGCGAAGCAATTTATGTCCCCACAAAAAATTAAGTTTTCTGTCCCCGCCTCCCCGCACTAAAAGACAAAAAAAACTAGGTTCTGACATTTGCATCCCCGCACTAAAAGACAAAAAAAATTAGGTTCCGATATTTGATGTTTAAATTTCGTGCAGTATTTAACTCTATTCATTGGAGTATTAATAGTGCATCGAAGAAGTATTTAACTCTATTCATTGGAGTATTAACCGTCCGCGTCCAACAGCGACACAATCTGTCCCCACAAAAAATGACAAACTAATGTTCCCGCGTCCCGCACATCGGTATTTAACTTTAGGAATATTAGTATTTAACATTATGAACGTTAGTATTTATCTTTAAAGTCAAAAGTATTAATCTCTAAAATTATAAATAAGTTGTATGGATTCTATTTAGCATCCTATATCTTAGTATTTAACTTTATACACATCAGTATTTAACTTTAGAAATGTTAATATTTAACTTTAGGGAAGTTAGTATTTAAGAGGGGATGAGAATGTGGGGTTCTATATAATTATTTTTAACAATTAGAGATAGTGGTAATAATGTCTATCAATCTGTAATTATTGTCTCTGCACCACCATCCTCTCATACCCCCCCTACTAAAAGACAAAAAAAATTAGTTACCGACAATTTGATGGTTTAAATTTCCTGCTGTATTTAACTTCAGCCTTTAATGTATTTACCGTGCATCGATCTAGTATTTAACTTCGTCATTGTAGTATTAACCATTGGTGTCCAACAACAAAAAATATTGTCCCCCACTAAAAGACAAAAAGTTAGTTAGCACTTTCCTTTTTAGGACTGCGGGGATGAAGGGGGGATAGAAATGGGGGGTTATATATAATTATTCATAATTTATTTGAAAAATTGGTTATTTGTCACTCCAAAATTTTCAAATCTGAAAAATGTCATCACAAAACTATAAATCTGAAAAATATCACTCTAAACTTAGTTAATTCTTAAATTTGCCACAAATACACAATTTTATATTTTTTTATTAAAAATTAACTGAAAAATACAGTTTTGAGATACATATTTCTGTATTTCCCCATATACCCTTCAGACCCCTCATTATACTTATCTCAAAATTATATTTTTCAGTTAATTTTTAATAAAAAAAAATGTATAAAAATTGTGTATTTGTTGCAAATTTAAGAATTAACTAAGTTTAGAGTGGTATTTTTTAGATTTATAGTTTTGTGATGGCATTTTTCAGATTTGAAGGTTTTGGAGTGGCAAATAACCAATTTTTCCTAATTTATTTGGTCAAGCTCAATAATTGCTTAACTTAAAGCAATAATTGCTCAATTTTCCCTAATTTATTTGGTCAAGCTCAATAATTAATTTACCTGGAAAAATTGCTTAATTTAAAGCAATACCTCTTGAATTAAGGCGTACAAATTAACAAAACATTTTTGTTAAATAATTTGAGAATCTTGAATCAGAGTAAAACATTGATTCTCCAATATTTTTGTAACAGATGAAAAGAGACGCCCCTTCTTGAACTGGGGAATGAGATTAGACATTATTCACGGAATTGCTCGAGGAATTCTGTACCTACATCAGGATTCAAGATTCAATATAATTCACAGGGACCTGAAAGCTGCGAATATATTATTAGACCAAAAGATGGTTCCAAAGATATCCGATTTTGGTACCGCTAGGTTATTCAGTAGCGATCAGGTTGAAATGTCTACACAGACAGTTGTCGGAACACAGTACAATTTTTTCTCTAATTCTCATAAAAGAAACTTGCATTTACTGTTTCATTATATCTGTCCAACTTTATAAATGACTATATATCATAATAATTCATGCAGTGGTTACTTGTCCCCTGAGTATGCAATGACTGGCATGATATCGGTCAAGTCTGATGTATACAGCTTTGGAGTTCTTTTGTTGGAGATACTTAGTGGCAAAAGAAATAATGGGAACATGATTCTGCTAGCAGATGTAAGTTTATCAGTAGTAATAATTTTAATTTCCGTTGAATTAGTTACCAGCTTGGTACCAAACGATACTACCAATAAACATAAAAATGTCTAATCTCGCTATTAGTAATAGAAATTAGTAAAGATGCTGTTTTTGCCATGAACCGGTACTTTTTTTGTATTTATAATGCTTCTATACAACGTTTGTCTCAGACTTGGCGACTCTGGGAGAAAGGCAATCCTCTAAAACTTCTGGACCCAACTGTTAGTGGGCCCTGCCCAGTACCAGATCTTTTACGGTGCATACAGGTGGGCCTGCTCTGTGTCCAGGAATGTCCCGATGATAGGCCCCTTATGGGTTCAGTCTTGTTCATGTTGTCGAGTGAAATTGCAGCATTGCCCCAGCCCAAGAAGCCCGTTATTTGTACAAGAATCCGTTCCGTACAGGCCCAATTGTGGGAATCAAGCTGTTCATATGAGATCACTGTTACAGACCTTGAAGGCCGTTAATAGATCCATTGTACATTAGGAGTTCGGATCTCGTAAAGTAACCTGATTGTTGAGTTTAGATCTGGACTGTTAGCTTTGAATCGGTCTGTTATATTAAAGGGGCCCGTGCGCTCCATCTTGGACTGGATTGACCCGGATACAAATCGGATGGTCCGGATCTAAACTAAATAATTGGATTACTTTAGAGGATCCGGATGCTTGTATTGGACCGTAGATTGCTAATCAAAGATTTTTTTTTTTTGTTATTTTCTCATTTTTCCCTTGTATAGAACTTCTCTTCATCTAGTTTTGTTGTATTTTTTTTTTCCATATCATAAAGGGACCTAGGCAAAGGTTGCTCGTCCATTGAACATCATCCAACAAAAGCAATTAGGTAATTGTTGAATTTTGAGATCGATATAATGGAATTTGTAGAAAAAATATTTATTGCTTCTATTAATATTTTTCTGTGTTACTTTACAATGTCTCTATGTGCAATTTATACATGTCATACATTAACATGGCTAAGTGGCCGTTATGGTACCGTTGGTTTATTTGCTATGTTTGGTATGCGTTGGTAGTTGGTACTGATGCTTCTCTCTCTTACTTTTTCCTATTTTTAATTATACAATTATATATATTCTTGTTGATTAAATCCTTGCCCTAGATCTATGATGATCTAAAATCTGAGATCTTCTTTTATTTTTCAACAGTAATCTCCATGACATAATATTTAGTTTTCAAAGTGTAAGATAAACCTCGTCTTGTTCTGCGAACAAATACATCTATTTAATTCTTAACTGCCGGATTAAGTAAAGCAGAACAGCTCATTTTCCTAGAATATTAGTTCTTCAATATTAAAATATCTACGGTTTATTATCTAGTCAACCAATTAGACGGGTCAAAGAATATAATACGATAATGTCCTTACCTGATTGAAGAGAGAGAATCCCAATTGCTTGATCTGCAAACAATAATATAATACGATAATGTCCTTACCTGATTTAATTTACGAGGAAATTTCCCAGCTAATTAACCTGAATATCCTTACAATTAGGAAATAAATTGTGTCATGGGTACTTGAAGACGACAAATAATTAAATTATTGTGAAATGCATTCGAATTAAAATATATATCTATGTGTTCATGAGGAGGGGTGTCAACAGGTACGATAAGAGTCAGATTGAAGTATTTTTATATCTGTACCCGTTACAAATATCGGGTAATGCTAATATAATAATTAATTTTATTATTTATTAAATAAAACATTAAAACACATTCATTTCACACATCTATATGTGTTTCAAAGGTTTAAATTTTATTGAAATTTGTTTAAATTTATTTAAGTATTTTAATAGTTAATTAAGTATAACACAACAACTAATAGTAGTCGGAGAATAGAGATTACTTACTTATTAATATTATATATATATATATATATATATATATATAGTTTTATTTTTTATAATTATTTGATTCGTATCTTTATCCGCTTAGATAACGAAAAAAAATCCTTAATCGTATCCGTATTCAATAAATTTACGAAAAAACTCTTACTAATATTCATCTTATATCTTACCGAATACAAGTCGGGAAAATGAATAAAATAATGCTATTGACACCTCTATGAAAGTCCACCATTGTCATTGTCAACTGGGCCATGGCTAAAGCCGAGCTTAATAAATAAAAAACTATCTACCAACTCTACTCATACGGTCATAACTCTCAATTTGCAAATCTTGCAAACGACTCTCCACCAATTTGGCATCACTTATGAGGAAAATTCTCTTTTTCTCATTTTTTCACCTTCTTTTATGCTCGAGCGAGGCGGTTGATTTATTTAAACAACATCAAAACATAACAGATGGAGGGAAGCTCGAGTCAGCCGGCGGTACCTTCGTGCTTGGTTTCTTCTCGACCAGTGCATCTAAGCATTTTCTTGGTATTTGGTTCAAAGTATCACCACAAGCAATTGTTTGGGTTGCTAACCGTAATTCTCCACTCAAAAACACCTCTGGAGTCCTTTCAATCTCTGAAAACGGAAATTTAATACTTGAAGATAATTCCAACAGCAGTGTTATGTGGTCTTCTAACTCCACTTATACAACTAACCCGACATCTGTACAACTTCTTGACTCAGGAAATCTAGTGTTAAGGGACTTACAAACAAATGGTGTTTTATGGCAAAGCTTTGATTGGCCCACAAACACCTTTTTACCGGGTATGAGAGTCGGCAAGAATTTAAAAACTGGTCATGAGTGGTCACTCTACTCCTGGCGTACATCAGACGACCCAGCAATTGGAGAATACCACTATTATATGGACATATATGGTTCTCCTGAACTTGGTACGTGGGATCGTAACCAAAAAATGTTGTACCGAACCGGGCCATGGAATGGGGTAAGATTTAGTGGCATACCGGAGATGACCACTTTTCAAGACATGTTTAGTTTCAGCTTTAACAATACTCCAGATGAGATAACTTATGGATACTCTAACAGACCCGGTTCTCTTCTATCTCGGGTCATGTTGAATGAATCAGGAACTATGCAGCGCCTGGTGTGGGACCAGAAAGCAGGTTCATGGAACGTATTCTGGTCTGGTCCAAGAGATCAATGCGACTACTATGCAAAATGCGGTGTGTTTGGTGTGTGTAATGCAAATAATGCAATGGTTTGTAGCTGCTTCCATGGGTTTGAACCAAGGTCACCCAGCGGGTGGTATATGAGAGATACAAGCCAAGGGTGTGTGAGGAGGACTCAATTAGACTGTGCAAATGGGGGTAATGGATTTAATTTGGTTAAAGGTGTCAAGTTACCCGAGACACATAGTGCTATTGTCGATGTTACTATTGACCTTGATAAGTGCAGAGAGAAGTGCTTGGCAAATTGTTCATGCTTGGCTTATTCGGGGACAGATATAAGAAATGGAGGTAGTGGTTGCATTATGTGGGTAAATGAGTTGGTCGATACAAGGTTTATCGACGGTGGTCAGGATTTGTACATTAAAGTTGCGCTGTCTGATTTAGGTATGTTTTTTTCTTTGCTCTTCAAGTTTTTGAATTCAGATAATCTATTTTTTGTTGCAATTTTTAGAATATCGTTTCGTAATTCGACAAAAGGTTCCAGCTGTATTTCTCATCTTTTAGTCAAAGCAAGGTTCAATCACTCATATTATTTGTCCCTTTGCTTGATTTAGTTGATGTAGACTGCAAAAGTCCAATTGACTGTGAACTATTAATTTATTTGCAAAGACTAATTTTCTCCACTTTGACTAAAAGAATTATTCCGTATTTGCAGAGGCTAATTCTTATATATTTTTCAAATAAAAGTGGAAATTTTTAGCTCAACACACCTGTAATGTGGTAAACTTGAAAGGCATTATTATATATTGTAGCAAACAACATGAAAATGAAATCAGGTAGATGTCAAGATTTACCAGATAATTTGTTATTCTGGTAAATTTAATTGTTCAGTACTTCTGAGTTCTGACATAAATCATGTAGTAAAAGAAGAAAAAGACTATAGAAAGCTAGAATGCAGTAGTTGGTATTGCTAACCTTATTAGTGATAAAAAAATCTCAAAAATAGTAGTGCCAAGTTTATATTATTTGTGGGCAAATCTGGTCAGAAAGGGTGGCTGTTAGGTCTAAGCTGTCCATTTTTTGCAGATCAGCAAATTTTGTTGTCCCGCTAAAGGATAAGAATAGATGACACACTACAAAACAAATGTTTTGTATGATACCAATATCCTAAACATTGAACCTTCAAGTAGCAAACAAATGTGTGAACTTCTTTGTGGGTTATTATATATTTGGTCTTGAAGACTAACTTCTATGATTGCATCACCACTTGGTAATCAATTGTAGAAATTGCCTTATTGCAATGTTTTAATTCCATATTTTGAAATGATATAATTGATTTAACTCTACTAGCATGAAGTGCTTATGTCTATTATCAATATATTGTTGGTGCAAAAAAAAAAGTGTTTATGTCTAGTATTAGCCACAAAGTCATATTGTCCATTCAGTCAATGCTAGTTCTCTTTAAATTGGTGCAGAAATGAAAGCATGCATGATATATCGTTCAATAGAAAAGCATTTGTTTCTCACTTTATCTATTTGCAAACACAATTATTTATTATTTAATAATCAATATCATATTGGTCATCCATTAGGTAAAGACATAAAACACGATCAACTAATTCAAATTAAAGTTCTAAGATATATTAATTGTGTAAACAGATGCAGCAACCAAAAACAGAAAGACTCGCCTAGCTATCATCATTTCAGTAGTGGTTGCAGCATTTTCTGCCACTCTGTTCACACTTGGTGTTTACATTTGGAAGAAGAAGCCAACAGATAAAAGAAAAGGTAAGGTACTTCCAAACATGTCATCATCAATCATAAATCATAAAAATAGAAGATTGAATAGTCACCTGAGTTTTTACCTTGTGTAGTCATCAATAGTACCAGTTATAACTTCAGTGAGAGCAGGAGCTTCGAAGATTCCAAACTGCCTCTATTTGACATGGAAACAGTCACGCAGTCGACAAATAATTTCTCCATTAACAACAAAATTGGAGAAGGTGGCTTCGGAAGCGTTTACAAGGTAAACAACTTTTTTGACAAATTATTATTTTTCAAAAAGAAAAAAGCATTTTAAAACACATACAATTATTCCTTTTTATGGATGTCGTAGGCAAATAGCCACATGTAACATTCAAATGTATGAATTTTGGTAATTATCAGGGTCAATTGACAAATGGACAAGAAATAGCTGTAAAGAGGCTCTCAATGCAATCGTTACAAGGACCACATGAGTTCATGAATGAGGTCTTACTGATTGCCAAACTTCAGCACCGTAATCTCGTTCGCCTCCATGGTTGCTGTATCCATGCGGATGAGAGGATGCTTGTTTATGAGTACATGTACAACAAAAGCTTAGACTTCTTTATTTTTGGTGAGTACACTGTACACATGCTTTTGTATTCAATTTCTTGTCTGCATTTTGATTATACTGTTGACAACTGAGATATATATGGATTAATTTGGTTATATTCTTAACGTATAGTCCAAACATTTGTTAGTTCCAACATAATAATTTATCTAGTGATCTAGCTCAATAATTAATTTACCTGCAAAAAATGTTTAATTTAAAGCAAGACCTTGAATTAAAGCGTACAAATCCTAATAAAGGACAAATTAACAAAACATTATTGTTAAATACTTTGGGAATCTTGAATCAGAGTAAAACACTGACTCTCCAATATTTCTGGAACAGATGAAAAGAGGCGTCCCTTCTTAGATTGGGGAATGAGATTAGACATTATTCAAGGAATTGCTCGAGGAATTCTGTACCTCCATCAGGATTCAAGATTCAATATAATTCACAGGGACCTGAAAGCTGCAAATATACTATTAGACCAAGAGATGGTTCCCAAGATATCCGATTTTGGTACTGCTAGGTTATTCAGTGGTGATAAGGTTGAAATGGCTACACAGACAGTAGTCGGAACACGGTACAATTTTTTCTCTAATTCACATAAAATAAAATTGCATTTACTGTTTCATTATCTTTGTCCAACTATAAATGAATATAAATCATAATAATTCATGCAGTGGTTACATGTCCCCTGAGTATGCAATGACCGGCACAATATCGGTCAAGTCTGATGTGTACAGCTTTGGGGTTCTTTTGTTGGAGATACTGAGTGGCCAAAGAAATAATGGGAACATGATCCTGCTAGCAGATGTAAGTTTATCAGTAGTGTTAAATGTAATTTCTGATTTGTTCTCTTAAAATTCTCATGAAAGTTTTTACTCTCCTCTTTAATTAGTTACCTGCTCGGTACCAAACGATACTAACAATGACTAGCAAAATGTCTGATCTCAATATAAATAATAGAAATTAGTAAATATACTGTTTTTGTCATGAACCGGTACTATTTTTGTATTTATAATGCTGCTATATGTCAACGTTTGTCTCAGACTTGGCGTCTCTGGGAAAAAGGCAATCCTCTAAAACTTCTGGACCCAACTGTTAGTGGGCCCTGCCCAGTACCAGATCTTTTACGGTGCATACAGGTTGGCCTTCTCTGTGTCCAGGAATGTCCCGATGATAGGCCCCTCATGGGCTCTGTTTTGTTCATGCTGTCGAGTGAAATTGCCGCATTGCCCCGGCCTAATAAGCCCGTTATTTGTACAAGAATCCGTTCCGTTCAGGCCCAATTGGGGGAATCAAGCAGTACATACGAGATCACCGTTACAGATCTTGAAGGCCGTTAAATGATCCATTATATTGGACCATAGATTGCTAATCAAAGATTTTTTGTTATTTTCTCCTCCTTATCATGTATAAAAGTGTCAATGATACAATTTAACCGTTTACCTACTCGTAATGTATTCGATAAGACAGGTATCGGTAAAGTTTTTTTTCGTTAGCTCATCAAGTATGGGTATGGAATTATGGATATATATGAGTATGGGTATGGCTAAGGTTTTTTTTTGTTCGCTAAACAGATAAGGGTACGCGTAAAGGCTATTCCGTACCCATTGTCCTATAGGTTAATTATATAAAATAAATTTATACAATAATGTTTGAACAATAATTAATGATGATGGTGAAATTTATTTCTTTGATATTTCATATGATAATGTTTGAGTATAATTAGTGATGTAGTTTTGTTATTTAGTGTATGTTTTTGCAATAAGAAAAATATTAAACATGTTACTTTTATTTGCGTAGTTTGTTATTTAGTTAATTTATTTAATTTGTTTGAAGAGATATTCATGTTATTTAGTTAGAATTGAATGCACCTTTGTTTATAGTAGTAGTGTGATTGCATATATATGTGCGAAATAAATGAATTTTGATGTTCTATTTGCAAAATATAATAAAATTAATTATTAAATTAGTATTATTCGTTATTTGTCTGCTACTGTTTCGTTATCCGATAATTTTAACAGGTAAGAGTAGAGTAAAATAAGATTAATTCTTAACAGATAAAGATAGAATATAAGAAATTTTTAATGGATATGAGTATGAAAATATTTCCATCCTTTCCATACAAACACCTTAGAACTTCTTTTCTTCTAGTTTTGTTTATTATTTTCAATGATGTCATAATGGGAGCTAGGCAAAGGTTGCTTGTCCTTTGGGCATCATCCAACAAAACTAATTAGGTGCGTTGTAGCCCAAAATTTGATGGACGAACCAAAAATAAAGTTGGGCTATGTTTGTTGATTTTTTTTTTTTTTTTTTATCTTTTTGCATGTTGATGTAATTCATGTTGACAATTAAAGACGTAGTTATGTTGCCCGGTTTGTGCTGTTTTAGTAGGATATCTTCTAGGAAGATTCCAACTATCAATGAGTCGATATCCGAAGATGTAATTTTTTGTATTTATAGCAGATCAGCTAGCTAGTACTTAACAGTAGCACAGGTTTACTCTTACTACATGCATGCCGAGACAGTTAGCACAGGTTCACTCTTACTATTGCGGAGAACAAATCATGCAAAAACCTATAAGAAAATGTACATCTTATTACTACATACATGATGTTATACTAGTATTGTGCCCGTGCGTTGCAACGGAAACATATTATAAAATTGAATATAATATGAAAATACCTTTTTATTTGACATTCACACAAAATTAAGAAAAAAATATTAAATAAAAATAAAAGACACACGAAAAATAACAGAAATTCAAATAATAAATAACAATGAAAGAAACAACAAATGAAAAAAATAGATCAAATATGACATGAAAAAGGTTCTTAAAGTATTATTGTCAGTATGATCATCTTCAATATAGTGTAACATTTATGAAAATGAACAAACAAATACAAAAAGTATATTAATTAAAAAATAAAAAATGAACAATATTTACGAAAATGCATACATTAAAACAGCGAGCATAAAGTATTTTCTTACTTTTAACCAACCAAAGAATGACAGCATCTGTCTTTAAAAAAAAATCTGCCAAAGAATTATGTTGTTAGAATATTACTCAAATCATATAATAACTAAAGAGGGCAATAATTCGACAAAAGTTGATAATCTTCATTTAGAATAATAAACGAATTTAGTTAACCTGCTAAAAATAATTAATTAAGCTGCATTTTTCCTAGGCTAGAAGGTCAATATTTCATATATCCTCTTAACTAATAATAAAAAAGATATAATATTTCCTATATCCTCTCATATTTATGAACACTCTACTATATGTATGTTTCATAAAATCATATATATTTTTTCTTGAAAATTTTCATTCTTTATACAATATTTTTAGAACTTGCAGGTTCAATTAATCTATTTATTTAATAAGATATGCTATAAATGCATGAATAAGATAAAAATGAAGAAATAAGGAAATAATTTAATTACATGAATTAAAAATATATTTAAGGAGGAATAAGAAAACATATCGCTAGAGATTCATTCTTAATTGTGACAAACTATATCACAGCATGTGTGACGAGTACATTTTTAACTAAATTTAGACTTCTACACATAAAATAGATGTATTTAATCAAAAGAAGATAGATTATATGATTGGAGGGCTGATATTAAATTTGAAAATTAATCTTTCAATCTTAGCCGTTGGCGGATCAGGACAACTACATGCATTATATAAGAATGGAGATATCATGCCATGACCATAAATCGTCAACCAAAAGCTAAGTGGCATTTGTAGAAGTTAATGGAAATGAAGATTTTTTTAATACGAAAGTTTTCCACGTCCGGTAATGTTTTGTACCATGCATAACATCTTCATTCGCCGTTTTCACAAAAAGACATTTGCTAATTCATGGCTCATTAATTAATTACAAGTATCGTGCTGGTAGGTACGTTGTAACGGGGATAGAAATATTTTCATAAAAAATAGAAAAAATGACAAATAAAAATTCTTAATTAACATATTAAAACGACATCTACACATAAATAACATTTCTTAAACAACATATTAAATAATATATTAAATGACATATTGCTTTTATTTTATTTTTTGACATATTTTCATAAAAAAATCTCAAATGAAATTACATATTAAATGACAAATAAAATTTCTTAAAAAAAATAAAAAAAAAATGAAGACATGACTAATCAATTCAAAATTTTCTTAAATGACATTTTAAAAATAGAAATTAATCATGGCCAATAAAAAAAGATGATGCAATTTGTATGTAGAGAGTACGTGTCTAAATAAATTTAGACTTCTACATGTGACAAACATGAGAAAGATGCATATAATCAGAATATTTGATTGGAGGATTGATATTTTATATAAAATTTCATCTTAATTTCAATTAAAATTGTGAACAGATCAGAACACCTACGTACGTGCTTAATATAAAATTGGAGATACATGCATTCATTTTTTTTATTCTTTACCACACACATGTAAATTAACACTTGATATATTTCGGTGTATGTATTCATTTTTAGTATATTCATTTCGTATCTTAATTTGATGATATTGTTTCTATAAAACAGTAAATTACACGTGTTCTCCATCATCCCATGTGATGTATATTAATTTTATTTAACTTGGGAATCAAATAACTTGTGCATCATGTTTCTCCCTCTTAATTTAAAAGATGTGTTTGATGTGTCTAAGGTACAATATAACTTTTAAAATCATATATATTCCTTTTTTGTATTAATGTTTCCAAAAGAAAACATTTATTTGTTACTACACGATTAATCGTGTTATTAATTTACCATTTACCATTATATATGTCTTAATTTAATGTTTCCAAAAAAACATTTATTTGTGCTTAAATTTTTTAAATGCAAAAATTATTGAGGAACAATATATCATGAATAAATATTTTAAAATTAACTTTTCATCAGAAAATGGTTGTTTCTGAGGCAAAGCCCAAAAAACAGCCCTGGTTTAAATAATGGATGATGGATTTGAAACTATAATCTTTTGGCTTTAACACTAAAATGGATATACCATATTTACAAAAAATATATGAACAAGAAAATTATTGAGGGACCAATATATTCATCTTTTTCTTTGAATTACTTCCTTTCAAATGTTAAAATAATACTCATATGTCTCAAGATTGTAATACACGTAGTACGTAATTTTAATATATTTTAGGTGAATTTTTGTACAACTATATGTACATATTTTTTGTAAAGTATGAGCACGTACGTACCATTTAATACAGAGTCGTGGTATACATAATATTTGGTGCAAAGAAATGTCTTTTTTTAACGTGAGATGAGGATTTAAACTCACAAATCACCCCAGGGAGAACACACTGAAATATTAGTATGCAACTTCTTATATATATATATATATATGGAATATTGGCAAATGATAAGAGTATATATAATTAAAACTGAAATGTCATATAAGTTGATCATCAGCTTACATACATATATATGGAATATAGGCAAATGATATTAATAAATATATATAAAAAAGTAAAAAACTGAAATGTCATATAAATTCATCAACTTACACATATAAGAAACCAAATCAATGAGAAAAGAAGCAGGTAATACCACTCCTTAATGGTACACAAACACTTCTACTGACATAATTATGTTTAGGGTCTCTAGTCATGTCCTTAATTAGTTAATAAACTAGTTCTCAAACATAATTAAATTCCTCTCGTGCTAATCATATAATTGTATATATTATCATCTATCCTAGCTTTTCCTTAAATTCTTCTCATCTTGATCACTTAAAGCACTATTTTTGTGTACTTAATTAATGAAGTGGTATCTCCTCCTTCTACCTCATTCAAATTCATCAGGTATATATTTGTAAATGGTTTCATGACCCCTTAACAAACTATTGATCTCTACCTAAAACTCGCACCAAAGACAGGAGCCCAAATGTCTACTGGTACATCACTCGCCACTGCAAATGTGCTAGAGATTGGTACTAGACACAATCCTCGGCTTATCAAGTCCCTTCTTGCTCCTTCATTCTCCTTCGAATTTTCTGGGTTCTAAGTTTGTCAAATAATATAAAGAGAAATTAAACTATGTTAATTCCGAGAACATTGAAGTTAATTCAAGTTATATATATCCTAGAAGTTGTCACGAATCATGATATATCATACATAGTCTCTCCAAAAATAAGGAACTGGTGCAAATATATATGCATTACCTTTATTTGCTGCATTTGATGGCCATTCTTCAAATATGGAGTACTGAGCACCTATGGAAGCAAACATGTAGAATTAATCAAACAGAAAATATTTAAAGGTAATTTTTGTCCTTGAATATAGAATATGCTGTATAAATAGCATTCAATCAAAATACATAAGTGAATATAATATAAGCTGTATAAATAGCATTCAATCAAAATATATAAGTGCGCTAAGCCACAAATTTGATATATTTAATATAAACTATGTTAAAAGTAATTAAGTTTGCAAAACACATAAAATTAATAAACATATGTAATGACAGTATCCCGGTTTACTATGTCATGGCTGACAGGAAGGGAGGAGAGAGAGAGAGAGGCAGCCACTGACCATGGATTAAAAAAATAGAGAGAGAGAGAGACACTGCCAAGGTTTCAAGAGAGAGAGAGAGAGGGCACCTAGGCAGCGTCTGCCAGGTTTTCAAAAATAGAGAGAGAGAGAGAGAGACAGAGACAGAGAGAGGGAGAGGCATTCACTTACACCAACTTGGTCATGAAGGAACTTGATGTACTCAATTGTTTCATGAAGAACAGATGCTGTATCAGTCTGTTAAAGAAAGGAAAAGAGAGAAGTATAGCATGATTAAGTTCTGAAGCAATACCGAAAGAAGGAAAGCTTTTAGTAAGAGTACCAATGGGATAATATATATTCAACTAGTGGAGATGTAATCAAAAGCTTTCTTCACCTTTCCAAAAGGAGACACCAGTTGCTGGAGTGTTGTGATTCTGTCCCCTAGTTTCTCTTTCCTCACCTGCATATATGTAAATTTACATATTAATATATCATAATATCATAATTCATTTAAGTTCCTATATTCACCAACGAACAAGAAGGGGGATCAAGAATAATTTAGCAAGACGAAAAAGCAAGTGTATAATTATATTCTATACCTTGAAAGTTGGCAATGGAGATGGTGTATCCATTCTAGGCTTCTTTTGTGTTGAATTGCTCTCTGTCTTTCTTTTAATCATTGAACTTGATTGTCCTACACCTTCCATTGCGGTCTGGAGAAGCAAAGGTTTTTTAATACTTGTTATAATGACAGTTAGTCATTGCTAAAAAGGTCATTAATTAACAAGTATCACAAGCCAGAGAAAAAAGCTAAACAATTCAAGTGGTAACTATTCATTATGTAACAATAGTTGATTGAGTACTTCCCATCGTATGGTAATACTTTGTAAGTGTGGTGTTAGGAAATACCCCGTACCTTCAGTTCTACATTATTTCCATTAAATATTGAAGTTCCAATATGGGAAGCACTACTAGACATGGCGCCTGACGGGCTCCAAAATGGAGTCTCATTAGAAAACTGAAGAGGTTGCCTTATAGAAGCAATCTTGTCGAAATATGCGGCATTAATATTCGAGTTTATTGAACTTTCCAGCCATTTGTTTGGTCCATCACCATCGTTAGTCGGAATACACATCTGACTGTTTTGATGAAATGCATGGGGAGGTCCAACTGATGGAGCGAGGAGACTACGAAGCACACTAGATGGGAATTCGAGCGATGACGGCAGGCTCAATCCTGAACCCCTTGATTCAGGGATGAATTGATTGTTTTGATCTTGTAACATTAGCCCTTGATTTAATGTCATGTTGCCACCGCCATCAAGGGTATTTGGATTATCAAAGTAGGGTTTCATGGTCATGTCTTCTTGATACATAGCCGGATAACCGGCTTCATTCTGCACACTCGTATTGTTGTTCCTGTTCATTAAAATCACACTTGTGACATTAGAAATCCCGGTCATGATGATTGCTAAGTAAAGTAGCTAACATATGATATTGAAGAGAACATGTATAATTTAATAGTGCTTACAAAAGAGGTCGGTTCCAATCCGATACAGGAGTTGATGATAAATCAAAACCCATTAATTGTGGAGCTGAAGCCATCATAACTGGTGAGGTGAAGGCTTGATCTGACATGATCTGTGCTTGATGGGTGCAATCTTGCATGTTATAAGTTATTGAGCTATTTGAGGCCGATCCAGGAGACTCGATTGACGATCTCGATTTTGTTTCAACTGCCAAATGATCACTGGTCAGAGCCGGCCAAGGAAATCCACCTGTGGTGGCTATGTTATCTAACGGAGAGCATGTTACGGGCGACGGCATGACGTGACCTTCAAAACCAACACCGGCTTTCATGGAGTTCCACCAGCCAGTAGTCGAGACGGCGGCGCAGCCACCGGTTTGAGTCATCTCTTCTCCCATGGTTAATTTAGTTGTTCTCCTCTATCTCTTTTATGTATCCCTCCGATGTGTGGTTGGATTTTGTTTCTAGTGGAGTGAGGTTGGTGGGATAAGCGTGGGTGGAATAAGGAAAGGAGAAAGGGTGTGTGGTGTCGCTTCGGTATATATAAAACCGTTGAAAGAGAATGAATCAGGACTTGCATATACCTGATTGATACAAATGGAGTATCGATCTGGTTTGACATTTGTCACTGAATTAGTCAGTGGCGGAAAAGAATGTTTTGGAGGTATATACTTTACCCTTACCCGACCGTAGACCTGTAGCTTTGACAGATTAGGTCAATTATAAAAAAAAATCCATAATATTGTTAATTATTCTTTTTAAGAAAAGTAAATGTAATTAAATTCATGCATTGAACAAAGAGATTACGCAATTCTAACTAGGATTAGGGAACCTCCATGGCAAGAAAACCTCACACCAGCTCTGTTTTTGGACCACTAGATCTTATCAAGATTCACGCATGATTAGACGGTTCAGAACGAAGCACTTTTGGTGACCACCTCCTGTAGCAGGTTAAATTTGGTGGCCAGATGGTTAAAAGGCATTACAAGACTGTGAGTTCGGATCAGATAAGGTGAGTTTGTAAAAAATCTTAAATCACTTACAAATAACTCTAAATTTGTTTTTTATTCGGTTAAGACTTAATTATAATCACTTTCAAGACTGTTTACACAGATCACGGTGCAACAGTAGTCCAACAAAATCCAAAGAAAATCAATAGGATAGTTTGTTGTGTAGTTGATTATATATTGATATCTTGCAAATTTTGAATTGGAAAAAAAATGTAGTTGTTGCAATACTCAGCCCTTTTTAATTAAATAAAAATGAGTTCAATATAAAATTAATATATTTATAAACTTTTTAATATCTGTTTAGTTGAAATATTGGACCCTTTAAGGATACTTTTAGACTTTCTTAAAAATAAAAACTATATATGTGTGTATATATACACGCTTCCAGATATAATGTCGTCTACTTTAGCATAGAAAACAAATATATTGTTTTTAAATACAAAATAAAATACTCATCACACAATATTGAGGAAAAACTAATTGCACACGTTTAATTAACAATCGTTTAAAAAAACAAGGAAGGAATACTGATAGTATCTCTAAAAGTTTTAAGTTAAATTTAATTTCATCAGCTCAAAACAAAAATATAATGTTAAATTTTATTTTAGCCCTTCATTCAAACCTTTATGTCCGTACCATTCGTTCTTCAAAGTTTTTCATCCACCCTTCTCTTTGATTTTAAATTACATAGATATATCCCCGACTTTGCAAAGCGCAATATATATACTTGTCTTCAAAATAATGATATAAATCTGTATCTAAAATTAACATGCTATGTTCAATATATATATATATATATATATTGCTTGAATACATATGTTCATGTTTTTAGATGCACACATCTATATATAAAATGTGCCCCTTAAGATCGATCTGCGATATGAATATGCTTCGCAACACGTACACGCAAACTTACTTATAATTTTGTATTTCATTTCGAAACAAATAGTATTGTTATTCTCTATAAAATTTAGAATGGGTCTTTCTTTCAAGGATTTGGATCGATCATTGGATTATATATATAGATGCCACCGAATGATTCTCTAGCTAGTTCCATAAAATTCTGTCGAGATGACTAAAAAAATACATGCACCTATAGAAATATAATTTTGAATTTTGACAAGCTTTGATGTTGATTATTGTAGTTGTAAAAATAAAGTTAATCTTGGTTGTGACTATACATCGATCCCTTCTCCCAAAAAGAAGTAAATAGAAATTCAACTAATTGCATATAGAGAGCAATTAATTACATCTTTTAATTTGCAAAGAAAGAAGCCGGAAAGATAACGCAAGCCCTAAACATGGCCTCTGGAATTATATTTCATGATTAATGTAATACTCTTATCTTTCTTTTTTCTGTAATCTTATATAACTTATTTTCCAAGTAAAATGAGCAACTTTACAACATTGAATTATTATATATGTTATAGATAGAGTGCAATTTTATATAAAATAATATGTACGTGTGTGTGAGACTGTGTGCGTGTGAGCGCATCATCATGACCAAAGGAATATTTTGGTTGATCATTGAACATAAAAAAAATAAAAAATAAAAACTATCCGAACACAATGAGACACATTTTGTGTACCAATATCGAGCCTTCATAAAATATTTCATCTTTTTAATTATGTAAGTATAATGTTCATAACTCGATCTGTATAAATACTTGGGAATAAATAATTAATATAAGTCAATCGAGTGCCAAAAGTCCCACCAAAAATTTGAAAGTAAAAAATGGCTGGCAAAATACACTTTCCCATCTACATCCACTAAAATATTTTTAGTTTATTAATCCAAGATGACCATTGACTTCATTTCAATTAAGAAGACCTAATTGAGACAGCAGCCTAATCCAGAGATTCGGAAGGAATGAATTGTTGCTATATATTATTTAATATCATTAATTCTACTTTGATCGCTTCACTCGCCAACCTTCTCCAGAGACCACTTGGACCTAATTTTGACCCCTCCATCTGGATTTTCTATAACTTAAGTTTTACAGTGTAGGGATATATTAATATTGTATTATTATGATAGGTTTTCCCAGTTATACTTTATTGAAAAGTATAATCCATTTACCTACTAGTAAAAAAGGACATAGATAAGCTTCTAGGGGTCTAGGGGACCATCATGCTGAATTTTTGCCTGCTCTAAAATGGTGCTCGTATAAACCGGGTGCAAAAAAAAATTACACAACTTTGCGTAGATTTGCTGTGTGAATAGTGGCCAGTGGCCACAATATATTCCATTATCAAAAGCAATTATTTATTTATTTTTGTTAAATTTGGATGCAAATTATTCTAGCAGACCCGAGTATAAATGAAAACCATTATGATTTTTTATTAATAAAACATACACAGATAATAGTTGATATCGCAATAATTCTTAATTAATTAGTATATTTATTATTTGACCCATAAGATAATTGATAAATATAATATAAAATAAGATAGTAATATAAAATTATTCGCCAACCATATAATGTTTGTAGTGATTGCATGATTAATTTGCACAATACTTTGAATAGCATTTTTAATTAGTAACTGATTTTTCATATAGGGTGGTTAATTATTGTATAATGTTTTTTTTTATATTTTATAGTATTTCGCACATAATATAAGATATTTTTATATTTGTATATAATATATACGGATTTGGTACTAGTTGTTTGATAGTGTTTCCAATTTTCTCTTTTTTGGTAATGATAGTCAACTTTTATCAAAAAATATATTTAATTATGTGCTCCTAAGACTTAAATTATTTAAATTAATCATTTTTGGAGTAATTATGTGCTATTCATATATTACTTGTTGGAATAAGAGTTGGTCCAAATGGCTTTGGACCGGCGGACACCGTCCAAAGCCTCTAAAAATCGTACGATTAAACTCTGAACAGTCGATCTGAACCGCTCAACATAATTTTCATATTAAAATGTTTTCAGAGACCAAATTTTATATTTTTTGGAAAAAAAAAATATTTTTTTAGATACGTACAAAATCATTGTTTCTGAACAGTTCAAAAATAGTGATTTTGTACGTATCTAAAGAAATAGTACAAAAAATTCAAAAATATTAAATTTGGTCCTTGAGCACATTTTAATATGAAAATTATGTTAAGCGGTTCGAATCGACTGTTTAGATTTAATCATACAATTTTAGAGATTTTTGACGGTGTCCAGCCCAAAGTCATCTGTATCGAACCTTATCCCTTGCTAATTTTAATGAGCAAAAACCGAAAGTTATGTAGTTTGAACATATCTAATATAGTGTTCTTTCCGTATTTGTCTATCTTTGACAAATCACACCGGGTTTCCGGCCCAATAAAAATTAAATAAAAGATGGCATTACTGTATAGGTATGAATGAAGTATAGGTAGATTAATTACACGTGCACACCATTCAATATGTTTCTTTTTTTTTTCTTTTTTTTGAGGAAAATTCAATATGTTTCTAGATCTACAAAATTATTACGACACATTTTGTATGAAGTCCTTCAAAAATTAAGTTGTTACATTTTCATTACACGGGGCTGATAATTTTGTAATTTGATTCACAGAGAAAGATTAGCTAACTTGCTTTAAAAATGATGATATTTTACTTTCTGCTCATATTTTCATTTTCAAAGTTTAAATAGTTAATTCGAGTCTTCCAGTGTAATCTTCATATTAAAGTGTGTTTGGAGATTAAATTTTATATTTTTTTTTAAAATTACTATTTAAAAAAATTCTTGTTTTTTTTTTATTTTTTATTAATTTTTATTTAATGAAAAGCTATGATTTTAAAAAAAAATTAAAAATAGTAAAATAATTTTTAAAAATGTAAAATTTGGTCTCCAAGCAATATGAAGATCATACTGGAAGACTCGAATTGACTATTTAAATTTTTTAAGTAAAATATGAGCAGGAAGTAAAACACTATCATCTTTAATTCCCAAAGTCTCTCTCTCTCTCTCTCTCTATATATATATATATATATGTGCATGTGTAAATCTTCTAATCAAATTACGAACATAACTGTCTATGACTCAAAACTGATTCTCAAAATATTTTTATGAAATTTTATCTCTAAAATTATTTTTTATGAAGTCCGGATTTCATGCTTAGATGTGGTCAGAAACTCAGAATGGGAGAATGACCCATGACTTGTTATTTCAAGCATATAAATGATCACATGCTAGACAAAAGGTAAAACCCTTTTGGCTTCTGTTTCATTGTCAAACATTCTGCTCAATTAATTAGATTGGTATCTACAAGACTACAACTATAGGCATCCAACTTGCTCTATTTGACATATACCCTCTGGTGTTTGTTATGTTATCTGTTGAGAAAGAAACTATTGATCCCATACTACTATTTAGTATCAACTATTAAGCAAATCAAAGCCCGAACAACGGGAAAATAAATGTTATTCTGATTTCAACCGTTAAGTTTCATTGTGATTTATGGAAAATAAATCTGTTGTTATTCTCAGAGAAGGATAGGAACCTGTTATTATGATTCCGTTCATTCACATTTATTCATGTGCGAATTCCAACGAAACAACTTTTTCAAGCACGAATTCAACCAATATTAACGTTGAAATTAAAATAACAGATTCCTGTTATTCCGTGAGAATAAAGCAGATTAATTTATTTCCAGATTTATCTCCTGATCAATGTTATTCTATGCGCTATAAAATATTAAAATGTATAAAATGTCGTAGGATTTGGTTGTTGATGCAGCCTCGAGTGAAAGCATGCACCCCGACCTAGCAAGATTTTGACTGATTTATTAGTTGATTGTGACTGATTGATTGTTCTCGCATTGTGTGCCATCTCTTAACCATTATTTCTCTTTCTTTGAGAGCAAACTGTACAAAACCAAATTCCAAACTTGTAACACGGACACAAAAGATGATAAATTATATCCCGTCATTTTTATTCATGCCCATCAAAATCTAAATTTCGCCAACTCTGCCCACAAATCTCAAATTCTTTAAAAAATTTAGAAACCGGCCACTAAATAGCCGGTTTCTAATTTTTTATTAGAAACCAGCTACTTAGTGGCCGGTTTCTAATTTTTATTAGGAACCGGCTATTTAATGGCCGGTTCCTATCCTTTTTTTTTTCATTTTTTTTGGGAAAAAGTTATAATTTTTTTTATTAAAGTTTTTAAAAAAATTGATATGTTTAATTTGAAATTGGATATAAAAATATATAATTTAGTTTATTTTCAGTCCTTGCAATCCAATGCTTGTATGAGACTTCTCCTGTGGCAATTGCACTTGCTGCTGATGCATTTCTCGGTGCTGAAAAGTATTTTTGAAAATAAAACGGCCATAACTTTGGAAAAAATTGAAATGGATCAAGGGTCAGAAGTATCGTTTTTTTTTTTTAAACTTTAAACGGCCATAAGTTTGGCTAAGAAAGTCGGATTGACGCGTATGACCCCAATTCGGAAAGGGGAGGAGGAGACGGTTGCGACCGTCACCCGGGAGTTTACCCCGGATATCCGGAAAAATCAGAATCGCCAAAAAACGTCGTTTAGTGTCTCAAAAATTAAGTTTAAGATTTTTAGTGTCTCAATTGAATTTTTTTATGTTGAAAAATACATTTCAGCATCGAGAAATGCATCAGCAGTAAGTGCAATTGCCACAGGAGAAGTCTCATACAAGCATTTTGTCTTCCGGTTGGATTTCAAGGACTGAAAATAAACTAAATTATATATTTTTCTATCCAATTTCAAAGAAACATATCATTTTTTTAAAATTTTAATAAAAAAATTGTAACTTTTTCAAAAAAAAGATAGGAAACCGGCTACTTAATAGACGGTTCCTAATTTTTATTAGAACCGGCTATTTAGTGGCCGGTTTCTAATAAAAATTAGAAACCGGCTATTTAGTAGCCGGTTTGGATATTTTTGACAGAATTTGAGATTTATGGGCAGAGTTGGCGAATTTTATGATTGTTTGGGCATGGATAAAAATGACAGAATTATATCTACACATAGTTTTTAAATCAAATGAATATTAAATAACTTTTCAATAATCTTCAATAGAAAAACAAAAACCAGGGGCATTAATATCTAAGTCATCAATTCACATTAAGACACTTGTTATCATATAATAAAATATAACAGGTAATGGATATTATCATGGCCTACTTCAATTACCAGTCACTTTTAATACAAGGGACTAAGGGAGGGAAGGCAGCTACAGCTAGCGCAACAGGGGAAGGATACAGAAGATCAAGAGGAAGAAGAACTTATGTGAGGTCAGGGTGATGCGATAAGTGAGGTATGGATGTCAAAGGTTGGGACCCACACAGGCGCACGCGTGTTTTCCCTTCGCCGCCCACCCACAATACACCAACAGTCGCTCTGTTACTCTCCGCCTCCCCTGTCTGTGGGACCATATCTCCTGATATTATAGTCTTAATTCCATGTGTCAATGTTTGTGCTTCTATTTTTTTATTGTTTTCTTAGGAGGGGTTTCCAAGTTTCTCCTCAGTGTGCTCACAAGTATGGGTGTCAATGGTCCGAAATTTTTATTAACAAAAAAAAAAAAATATAAATATCGACAAAATTTGGGAGCAATTTAAAAAGTAGGAAAAACGTTATGGTCTATGACATCATCGGAACGTTATAGATCATAACGTTCTAATTAACGAAATTAAATTACCGCCAATTAACGAAACATTACGAGAAAAAAAAACTGGAATGTTGTACCTAGATGTTTTGATCTATAACTACTAGATTTTTTTTTAACATTGTTTCGCTAATCAAGGCATTAGAGGACGTTATAGATCATCACATTTTTCCTACTTTTCAAATTTCCTGCAAAACCTTCCTCATTGCCGATATTTTTTTATTTTTTTTCCTATTAATAAAATTTTCGGGTCAATGGTACCCTTTTATTTATTTATCTGATCCGTATTGTATCCAATACAATGGGTACAGGTAAGAATTTTTTTTTCGTAAACTTATCAGGTATGGGTAAAGCCTATTTCGTACTTGTTACCTAATCGGTAATATATATATTAAGCATTGAAAAGAGTATTGGTTTACTTGCGCTTAGCATGATCAGAATTTTTTTCCCGATAAAGTACACTACATGTGTGAAATGATTGTATATGTTTTAATATTTTATTTATAAATAATAAAAATAATTATTATATTAGTATTATCCGTTATTTATCTGCTACTATTTCATTATCCGACAACTATAACAGATAAGGGTAGGATTTACAAATAAGATAATATGTAGTTGGTAAGAATAGAGTACGGATAAAGACAATTTGTAACGTACGAGTATGAAAATGCTTCCACCTGATCCTTACCGTACCCGTTGACAACCCTACTCACAAGTCACATCATTTCATCTCAGTAAAAATAATTTTGAGTGTTAATAATCGTTATGAGAAGGGACATTGTTAATATATTCTGCAAAACTAAAATAAAAGAATATTCATGATGTCTGAGCATTTTCATAAGAAATTTAGGAGGCTGCTAATAATTAATATTGAATAATTATAAGAGATTTAGTAACAAAAAAATTCAGATAAAACAAAATTTAAAATATTGTATTTGGAAAAATAATTAGCAAGGCAATTCTCACAGTCCCTTACATTTAGGTCATTAAAATACTCTTTAGTATACGAAGATTACAGTCTCACGCTTATAGTCTTATAACATTGGTTTTACTTGTATTGATATTTTCTATCTAAAGTCTTACTTTTTGCGAGTTGAGATTGTTTGAACATCATAATAGTACTAAATAAATCATAATAGTACTAAATAAAGTCTTACTTTTTGCGAGTTGAGATTGTTTGAACATCATAATAGTACTAAATAAATCACATAACGATAATAATGGAGATGGCACTCACTTTGTTACGAAGGGAAAAAAATTGATTAAGACAAGACAAGAGGCATCCAAATATAACAATAAACCTCTTGTTTTAGAAGAAGAAAAAAGACATCAGAAGAATTACTTTATATATAGTAATTAATAAGGAGGAATCTAACTATCAGGTATTTTTATGTCAAGTCAGCATCTTAGAAAAAAATAAATTTCACATAATTATTTTTCAAGCTTTCAAATACCAAAAGTAAATTAAGTACTTCATACATATTACACATTAGTACATTTAACAAATAATTGTATCATTCAACAAATTAATGGGTCACGCATTGATTTATATTTTTCATCTCTTGATGGTTATCGTATTGAAGTCAAATTCTTACAAAACTTTTTTTAGCAAAAATATATAGAGGTCTGGCTAGGGGTGTCAATAGCACCTTTTTATCTGTTTATCTGACTCGTACCGTATTCGATAAAACGTGTACGAGTAAAAAAATTCATAAACTTATCGGGTACGGGTAAATATATTTTTTTTAATCTAAACAGGTAAAAGTATGAGTAAAGCCTATTTTGTATCTGTTATCCGATCGGATAATTATAAAAATATATATATATTATATATATTAATAAGGTTTGAAAAGAGTACATGTGCTTCGCATGATCAGAATTTTTTTTCAAGAAAGTACTACACATGTGCGAAATGAATGTATGTTTTAATATTTTATTTAATAAATAATAAAAATAATTACTATATTAGTATTATTCATTATTTACCTGCTACTGTTTCATTATGCGACAACTATAAGGGTAGAGTACGGATAAAATAATTTGCAGTGGGTAAGAATAGGATATGGGTACGAACAATTTATAACGAGTATAGATATCAAAATGCTTGCATCCGGCCCTTACCATACCCATTGACACCCCTAATTCTGGCCCCTATTTCTATATTGATTTCAGAAATGTTCCTATATTTTTTATACACGTGTGATTTAACATGATATAAAAATATGTTCAAAATTTTATATTATAATTAAGTATAAATTAAAATGTTGACACTGTTTAGTACTAAAAAAAGTTGGCATTAAACATCTCCAATATAGTGATAATTATTTTTGTAGAATATAATTTTAGAAGTAAATAATTGTAAATATTAATTAATTGACTCATTTATAGAAAGGTGTAATATACTAAATATTTATTTGTTGTCTCAATTTAAAATATTTATGGCTAATTATGAACCTCTTATTTTGTTTTTCTTTTTCAAAAGAGAATTTCTTCACAATATATAACTTCAAATGTTCCAAGAAGCAGAGAAGCCTACGCATCTCCTCGGTGTTTTTTTACAATTTCTTCAATAAAATGATTTTTAGATTCGTGTAATACGACAGAGCTGGAGCTGGAGCTGGAGCTGCACCGGCATTCAATCCCTTTGGACCTAAATCCCCCTTCTGTCGGTCAAAACTTTGTCAAATAGCATTCTCCTAAACTTCAAATAACCAATCATTCGACTTTAAGAAATTTCAAAAGAAAGAGAAATTAGGTAAATCGCAGGCTTGGAGTTGCATATATTTTAGGGAAACCAGATTCTCACCGGCCCTATGAAACCTACCGATAGAATTATGTCACACTTAATAATATTGATTTTATTAAAAATAATAAGAGTGAGTCTATATTAATATGCATATCACGGGTTGATCCGTAATACGGATCAACATTTTTGTTCTTAAAATTCTAACGGTCAATCCGAACCGTTTAATATGATCCCCATATGAATATGTACTTATAAACCGAATTTTAAATATTTAGAATTTTTTTACTATTTTTTAATATATATATAGAAAATCACTTGATCTGAAAATTCTGGACCATCCAATAACAGTGGTTTTCTATCTATCTTAAAAAAATTCTAAAAAATATAAAATTCAGTATGTAAGTATATATTCATATAAAAATCATGTTGAACTGTTCGGATCGACCGATAGGATTTTGAAAATAAAAATATTGATCCGTATTACGAACCAAATCATGATATACATAGTACCATAGACTCACTCAAATAATAATATTGAAGTACATAACAAGAGAAATCCAAATTAAAAGATTTTTTTTTCTTTCTCATAATTCATTAACTGGATGCCTTACATATTCTTCCATTTCTCTTCTAAGTTTGATGATTCATTTATTGTGCCTAATTAAGGTATAAGAAAATTTTAGAGTGGGATTGAATTGGTAGCAAGGTTAATTAGCAGCTAGCTAAGTCAACTATTTGAAATAGTCTTTAATCTAATTTTTAATTAGAATAGAATTCCAAACTTCGCGGATCCAAACACGGAATGAATTGCTCGCTAATTAAGTTGGATTAGATTCTTCAGCCATCCAAAAAAATAAACTATTTATTTTATTTCATATTTTATTTGTTCCTTTTCTTTCATACTTTTTTATGTCCTCTATATTTCAAAAATATAATTTTATTTAAATGAAATATTTTTTTTCCAAAAAAATATTATTTTAAAATTTTAACTTTATAAAAAAAAAATTTGTTTTGAGACAAAAATACGAAAAATATATTTATATCATGCATATACCTTTCACAAGTGATGGAGAAATGTGAACACTATCGAGAGTAAGCACCCATTATGGGCGGCATATTATTGTTCCCTCTTTTAATTCTTTTTTTAGACAATACCTCAGAAAATAGGGGAATGTCGCCAACTGGCTATATCTATAAATAAAAATAAATATTAAGTTTTGTAAAACAATGTTGTTTTTAATCTCCATTCTTAATGTAAGCACGTAAATGTTCTGATCTGCCAACAGTTGTGATTAAAAGATAAAATTTTTATATGAAATATCAGCCCTTCAATCAAATAATTTGTCTTTTTCTAATTTTATCTATCTTTTTTATATATTTTTATATGTAGAAATAATTGATCGTGATTTCTTTCTATCTATAAATGAGGTAAGAGAACAAACTTGCAAATGTAAAGCTCATTTTAAAGGTTAAGCCTTTAGAAAGATAACGAAAGAACATGAGAAAGCAACAAAGTTAACTAACTGCTCTGTTTTCAGTTCTCAGCTAAACTAACCTCTTTAGGGGTCAACTAATTAGTCAAGCAGGGGTCTATTAGGTATTGTTCGTTTCTTATTTTTATTTTTTTAAATCATTTTTTTCGTTTAAATCGTTTTTCATGTAAGAAATTATAATAAATGTGAGTGGTTTCTTATTGTACGTGCACAAATCCAGAACCATCTGTACATACGTGTCTAATTTATCCATGGTTAATAAGTTAATTGTAGTTGTTGCAATCATCATTGGAAAATAAACAAATTTTAAATTATAGTCCTTTCCTTACCGAAAGGCCCTTTTTTTATATGTTTTAAGGAATCATGCTTATGATTGATCCAAATTTTGTGTCATAACTTCTACCATAAATATGACAAATTCAGCTTAGTATTAAGAAAAAATTATGGGAAGATTATTTCTGACAACTGACATTGAATATATAGGTCAAGTTTCAAAATTGCATAAAAAATAAGAAAGTGTAAGTAACTAGAAAATATGAGGAAATTCAGTGCTAGTGGGGCAAACGCGGAGATGGATAGCGTGTAGGACTGGGCATATCTCAATTCATAATTTCATACCCACAAATTAGATCTTCAATTCAATTAATTTGATAAATTAAAATGCAGTCCAGAAAAGTTAGCCACTGAAACAAAGAAAGATTCTATCAGGTTTGCCACGTTGAATGTTATGCTAGCCTAGTTGACTCCTCACATAGACCCCAATCAATTATTGAATTGACCTTTACCAAATAAGGGGTTTCAAAGTTTGAATATAAAATGGGTTGAATTGGGTTGACAATTTCACACGGTTTTTGCGTTGGCATTTTTGTCAAAAAGTGTGATAATATGACACATTTCATGAGATGTGTCGTTAAGCTCTTCTCTTCTAAGTCAATGCGCCAAGATCTACGAACCCACTTACTGATGACTTACATCATTTTATGTATATTTTAATTTGATTTTACCTAATCCTGTCTTATCAACAGAGTGCTAATTTAACTTCAAAGATTTTATTGTCTCATCAGGCTTATCTTTGGAAAATCTTTAAGCGATGTTGTTTAACAAAAAATGACAAGTGTTATCGGATGATAGTTCGATGGCTTGTGGTCTAAAATTTGTTCAATTCAATTGATTTCTCTTCCAAAATATATGTGTGTGTGTTCTTTTTTTCTTTTTGTGTACCTTCGCCAAAATGGTTTAGCTCATAACTCTCCCATCAGGGAGAGGAGGGTGTCCGATGTCCATCGGACCACAACAGTGTTCGATGGGTGGTTTTTATCATCTGATCTACTTCAAAATCTCTGCACACGAATATTAAAGCAAACAGTACGGATATTAAAGTAATGCGCACAGATTTTGAAGTAGATCGGACGGTAAAAACCACCTATCGAACAAACTCTGGTCCGATGGGCATCGGACACCCCCCCTTTCCCTCCCATCATACTTTCCTGAAATGTCTAGTGTTGAATTTTTAAATCCAAAACGTCCGCAAGGATTAAAAAAAAAGTAAAATTCTGAAAGCATCTAGTCTCTTAAAATGTAAATTGTAAGTTTGTAACTAAAACCCAAAATAGAACAAGTCATGTAATTGTAAGAAAGCAAGGCCCATATATCTCGAAGGAAAAAAGAAGATAGATTAATTGACCAATTCACGTGGTTACTGGACCAGGTAATAGTTTTTCAGAAACTTCTACAAAGGCCTAAATGTATGTCATTTTCGCATGGAGTAGTCGTCAATTTTAAGCCCGGTTTGTAAAGCCCATTATAAAAACAAACCTTGATGGAACATTTGCTTATGAGATGGACAAATAATAAACTGAAAAGCCTAAGCCCAACGGGCACCCAGTCTGAGCCGTTCAATGTTCATTAGAATTTGTGCCCATTTGATATGCACGAATCTTATAGTTGACCACACGATTCTTGATCCAGAACGGACAGCTCGAATCAGGCATCGGACTGAATTTGATCCGATGCCCATCATCGGACCTCCCCCAATCATTCTTCTTCTTGTTCTTGTTTCTTTTGGTACTGGTAATGAAAAATACTAATTGTTATATCATTATTTTTGGTGCTTCTCAGAGGTGGATTTACACTGAAGATGCGGGGTAAATTGACCTTTATTTTTTTTTAAAAAGAATTGTATTTATATATGATTTTTTATATAATTTAGAGTAAAATGTCATGTACTATAAAATTGACCATCATTCTCTAAAGAAAAATTTTATATGTTTAACCTCTATAGTTCGAAAGTATAGCTCCATCCCTACTGCTACTTGTAGCAAAAAATACTAATTGTTATATCATCATTTTTGGTGTTGTGTTTTGGTAGATCATGTGTATCATAATTATCTCACCTGTGAAACATTGGTTGGCCGGCCAAGATTTTTCATTGTTGCAGATAATTCATCTGCTCAACAGCTCAACCAGATAATGTGCTGGAGGTTGTATCGGCTAAAGAGTATATTGGTACCAGTCCAGTATAGGGACGGAAAACACCAAGAGGGAAGTATTGCATTGAAGGATTTGTGTGATATGATCATTTCATGAAAGTGTGTTTGTGTGGTGATACAACATTTGTGATTTATTTCTGTTTTTCTGTTATTTTATCTAAAATATACTGCCAGTATAGAATAAATGTCAACGATAACTTACTGGTATTGGGATATCGAGGTTATGGTGAATGACTTACTGGGATGATGATCAGGTTTCTTCAGTTAAATAGTGTGCTTTTGGCTGTCCTGATAGTATTTTTGTTGTTAGCTATGTGATTGTCTGTTATTTTCTTCTTATGTGCTTTTGGTTGTCATGGATATCTACTTTCTTTTGTTACGCTACTGATCTTCCAGTGGCCTTTTGTAGCTGATACTTGTTTGAAGTATTTACCACTAGAACAATTATAATTTCTAATAAAATCTGTGGGTTGTACCCCACTTTTTTTTTTAAAAAAAATGTAGATGATAACTTTCGTGTTGAGTTTTTCCTCAAAAAAAAAAAACTTGTGTGTTCAGTTTGGAACCATCCCTAAGCTAGACAGCTGAGAAAGAGGGTAAAAGTCTATATGTTAGATTAGGGATGTACATCTGTGACATAGAAATGGGTTATATTTCAGTTTTATGTAGGGACTTGATGCTGGTGACTGTATCGATTGTAACTTAAGATTATATCAAACTCAATGAAACAGATTGTGTTCCGTATCATTTATTTGTTGAATAAAATTCCTAAATTGTAAGCTATGCAGAAAATTGCTTATTCTTTTCTCTTTTTCAGTGGGCCGAATTCAAACAAACTCTGATATTATAACCTTTCTTTTTATGAGACAAAAAAAAATAACCAAAAACAAACAATAAGTCAATAAACTGAAGAAGTTGTATTAGAGGTTTCGAGATAAGGTCGAAATGTACCAAACTGACAACAAAATTAAAGAAAATCAATAAAATTTAAATAGTTAAACAGGAAAATGCAGCCGGAAAGCTACTAACATCTATACTTCTTTTCTTCTTTATTCTTGTTTTTGTTTTTGCTACCCATTGCTAAAATACTAACACCACATCTAGATCTATCTTTACTCTATGGAAGAATACTATAGAACTAATCAACATTACACCTTGTTAGCATCATCCCTCTTTCGAGTGACTCGGATGTATGCGAAAATCGCAAGTGCAGCCGCAACTGCCAAGCATCCGAGCATCACTTCGGCGAACACAATTGACTTGTCAAACGGTCTCTTATGGTGCCTTACCGTCTCGAGTTCGAACTCTGTCGGCGCGCTCGCCTCGGTGTGCATCAATTTCCGTGCTGCTGCCTCAGACATCAACATGAGGTTTAGAACAAGAAAAAGAAAGAAATGGACCATTCTCTCTTTTGCAAGTTGGTGATTTTGGTTTGAACTGAGCTGGGTGGAGGTTTTAAGGTACACTCCCAATATATATACTAACAGTAACAGAGCTTCAGGGTTTATTAAACTGAGTTGGTGATTTGGTGTTTTGATGGAGACAAGGTGCCTTTGATTTGTTTCCTTTGTACAAACAGAGAAGATGCAGTGGGGTTGCTTGCTTTTTTTTGGGGGGGTTGCTTGCTGATTGGAACCTAGGTAAGGTTGGTGGGGCTTCATTTATTTCGTCATTTGCTTATAATTTGTTCCTTTCGACAAATTCGGAGAACCTTTTTCTTCAGTACGAGCTCACTTTTTTAAAAAAAAAAAACGCGTAGACAATTATGTCTAAACGAATATGCTTGTAGGGCTCAGCTACTAGTATGTTCAATTGGTCCGTTCCATTAAAAATTTAAAACTAAATTAAAATTGTTTAAATAATTTTTTATTCAGTTTGCATAGATAAACTAAATTGATGAAATAATTTAATTGATAAAAGTAAAACCAAATTTTTATTTATTGACTAAAAATAATGTCCTCTGTAAATATTATGATTTATATTGTTTTTTATAAATACTTAAAGGTGAGAGATTTACATCTCTTCTTTGTTTACAAAAAATATATATTATTGAGTCGTCCTTCAAAAATATAACCCCAAATAAGACATAAGAATATTTTTTTTTTAAATCTTTCACAAAAGCTGTAAAATCATGATAAAAATTCAAACTTTCAATCTTTAACCAACCAACAGTTCTAATTTTTTTTTTCAATTAGTTACTTCAAACTTTCCAAATACCGAAGAAGATAGTTGAAATTTGGAAACCGTAATACGCGTGAGATTTATGTATAAGGGATGTATAATATCATGAACAGAAAATTGGCGAGGATGGAGCCAACTGTAAATGTACTGGACTCAATTTACGGCAGTGTTTTTTAAACATGTCAATGTTATATTAGATTATAAAAAAGCTTGAATAGAAGGAAAATTTGTCCGCCGTCATTACTGTCCACTCCTTTTCATCATTTTTCTATCATTAATAATTGTTTACCTATTGATAGAAAATATATAATTATTAACGATAAAGAAAAATACAAAATCGATATAAATAGGAAATTTGTTTAATAAATAATTACGAATTTTCAGCTGACGTATAGACAAATATTATCCATAAATTATATGATTAAAAAAATGGATAGAAAAATGATGAACTCTAGAAGTTCTTAAATAAAACATCCTATTATGTGGTGAACTGCCATATTCTTTTCTTTTTGTCGTTTATACTCGGCATTGTGAATTCGTGATATGTTTCGCCAGCGATACCTTGTTCTGGGTACTGCGATACAAAGACAAGCTTCATAAGTTGCAACAATGAAACCGTGTCATAAAAATATGTGCGAACTAATAAATGACATTTATGTCATCAAGAAGACAGCTGGATTATTTTTAATGCTAAATTATTCCCTATGGAGAGAAGATTTGTTATTATGAAATTGTATGATTTCCCAGTTAGAAACAGAAAAAGAAAAATTAGTTACCATCTCAATGTATCAAAATTCTGACATTAATACTTAAAGAATTCAAAATCTAGCACATTTGCACCGCACGACTTGAAAGTCCTGCACACCACCGTTATGAGCAGCTCTATGGTGCATTGGTGCGCATGAATTATTAATTTTACTTTTTACATAAAAATAAAATTATATATGTCATTTTATTTGAGGTTCATTTTTTACATAAATCTCTTGTGCCAACAACATCAAGCGGCGATTAGAAACATTTGACAATTTCAGCAAAATGTTAATTATTTTACTCCAAATCCCTCGATTAGAATCTTTTTGAAAACTAAACTTAAACCTACTCGAAATCTCAAAATAGAAACCAAATTCAAATCATTGGTCAGGACTCAGGAGACAAAAGACTAACTAAATAAACTAATTTACAAAAAAGATCTGCCCAAAAGAAATATATTCTAACTATACATGTCGTTTGGCAAGTGCACATAGATATCCCTAGACACGAACCTACTCTGGTCGATAAAAAAAAAGTATGTTATTGGTTGTTGTATGGAATAATGGAATTACCGATGCATAAATGCCGCATTGCCGGGACAAAACACCCCTTTGAGGCTTTGGCGGATCCGTATCCTCTCCATTACTGCAGGGATGGCCTCACTTTATTAAATCTAAGCTAGTTTGAGATTCGGGAAGAAATAGGGACAGTATTATTGGGCTTTGAGAATCGTGCCAAGCTAAAAAGAACGGTCCGGGTCCACTTATTGTAAAAGATTTCCTTTTTAGGTAATGCATTGGACGTGAATTCCCCCTTTGACCTCCTTACCCACAGGGCCACACCAGCTCAAGAACCGAGTCATGTGCAAGTGTGCATCTGGAAACACGTGTACCTTTGACATCTCCCAGCTGAACCGGAACTCACTATTTTTCCGTATTTATCTTCCCTTATTTTCGGGCTCATAATCAAAGCAGGTCCGTTCTGGTCAAATGTAAGGCCTTGATTCAAGAAATTCAAGTTCAGCCCATCCTGAATTATAAATTATAACAATACAAATACCAAAAATATGGAAAAAGAAAGAGAACGGGATGGGAAAGGGGAAAAGATTCGGTTGCATACTTGGATTAGAGCATCTGTATTTCTGAAATTTTTAGAGTTTCAAAATAACTGTTAATAGAATTTTAGAAATTTAAGACTCTTTGAATTTCTAAAATTTCTACATTCTTGAAATTAAAATTAGAGTTTCTTAATTATCACATTAGTATTTAATTAAAATAGTATTAAAAATTGAGGGAACACGGGTTGATTATTTCGCCACGTCAGCGTTTTGAAACAGTTTCGTATTTATAAATTTTTGAACAAAATTGCTAAATCTGAAATCCTGAAACTGGTTTAGAAAACTTCAAGAGTTTCAGAAATGTAGATGCTCTTAGGAAGCATATCGTGAGCGGTGTTAGTCCGGAATCTGGATCCTCTGAAGTATTTCAAATTTTGATTTTATATCAGAACTGTCCGATCAGAATCGAGTCAATCCGATTCTAACTGAAAATCTGAAATCCAGGAGTGCATATAATATTCTTGCCAAAAACAGATCTGACGGTCCGGATCTAAACTTAGAGCATCTGTATCCCTGAAACTCTCAGAGTTTCTAAATAACTGTTAACAGAATTTTAGAAATTCCAGACTCTCTGAATTTCTAAACCTCTACATTCCTGAAATTATAATTAGAGTTTCTTAATTGCCACATTAGCATTTAATTAAAACAATATGAAAAATTGAGCCAATAAGAATTGATAATTTTGCCATGTCAGAGTTTTGAAACAGTTTCATATTTAGAAACTCTTGAACAAAATTGCTAAATATGAAATCCATCTACATCCCTGAAACTAGTTTAGAAACTGCCATGTCAGCTTTGAAACTCCAAGAGTTTCAGGGATGTAGATACTCTTATAGTTTGAGGTATTTTAGGTGATAAGAATTCGAGCGGGGTGAGAGGAGCTGCTAGCCCTACATTTTCGTAATGAAATGCTTTTCTTACTCTTCTACAATGGGCCGTACGATTAAATTGAACGGATGATATTCATATAAAAATGTTTCTCAATTTTAAATCGGTTCGTTTTAATCGCACAGTCAAAATTGAAATAGCAGGTTCCTACTTTTCTTTTCCGAGTAATAGCGGATTTTCTCATCCTCACGTGCAACGCCGTGTTAATATTTATTTTTCTTCATGGCATGCCCGTAGCCGTAGGCATAACGCCATGTTAATTGCTCTGCTCAATCTCTTAGTTTCATTTCAGTATTCCCGGTTCAATGTTTAGCAGAGAAATGACGAGAAACGAAACGAATCAACGATCTTCTAATGGAATTGGTCTCAATATTAAATGTGCACTGCGTGTGTTTTCGAATCCTCATCCTCTGAGATATCTCAAACTTTGCGTGACTTTTTGGAATATCTCAATCGTTCAAATACGTTCTGCACGAATCTCAAAGCTGAGCCCCTACATTCCCCGAATAGGCCGGACACGTTATTACAATCTCAGCCGTTCAAACATTTCCATGAGTAAATCTCCAAAAAAATATATATATATGCACGAATCTCAACAAAACTAACGGTTGGGATCGGAATAACAGATTCCTGTAATTCCTTGAAAATAACCGCAGATTTATTTCCACAAAGCAAGACTTGGTTTTAATTTCTTTTTTTATTCGTCAAAGAAAAGAAAAAAGACTTTGTTTTTTTTTTTTTTTTTAATCTTTTTCCTTGTGTGGAAGAGAAAAAGATTCGAAATACCTATGTATCGTGTCAAATTAATTCTATAACCTCACTTCTGAGTTCTGACCTCTCCCCTTCCGACCTTTGCCCTTTATTTCGTCTAGCTATTTATCTCGCCTAGGCTTAATATCATCAGCCATCAGCAGACAACAAATCAAATCCGATCAGACCTCGCGCTAGAATGGGGGGAGGAGTGCTACGAACCGCCACAAAGGCCGCCGCTTTGGGTGCTTACCGTCCCGCTCTCGGCCGCGCCACGTCCGCCGTTGGCATGAGATCCACTGTCCCTGCGCCGCCTCCCTCCGCATCCGGTGCGGTTGCTGATTCTGCGCCTATCTCGGTCCATCTGGAGGAATCCAAGGGGTTGAATGAGTCGGCGAATCCGGCAATTTCACAGTGGGAGCTGGATGATTGGGAATTCGCGGGATGGAAGAGTGACGGAGAGGATATGTTTGAGGAGCCCCCGCCTAGATTGGTTTTCAGCCCCGTACCGACTCTCGAGGAGGCTCAGGAAGCTACCGGCGATTTAACTCGTGCGCTTGAGAGGTGAGCTTTTTTCGTTTGAATATATCATCTGGTTTATTTGTTGTCTCATTGAGTAACAATTTATTGCAATTTTATGCGTGAATTTACGAAGTTTGTTATAGATTATTAAACAATTCTTACGGTATATAGTTGATATTGGAGAAAGTCTATGCAACTACCTATGTCTCTTCCTCAAGGAGGAACTTCATAAATGCAACTGTTTTCCAATTACAAAATAAATGTATTTTTTTTATCAAAATCAGGTCAAGAGCAGGATTTGTTTTTTACTATTGCTGTTAAGGTTAAAGAAAATATGGTTTCTACAGGTTTAAGTAATTTTGTAATATTTGCAGATTAATAATATATAATTGCAGAAGCTCTTATTCAGTGCAAATTTTTCTTATAAGATGCCATTTCCATCTGATTTTCTTGTATGCATTCAATATGGATTTTTGATGTCACTTTTTTAGGGTAAATGAGCATGGGCAAATGGGTATCGGCCAAAACAATGCGATAAGACAGGCAGTGTCAATGCCAAGGGGTGTCGCACAGGCATTCTCTCTTCTCCAAACCAGTCCTGAGGCTCAGGTTATTGGCCCTTCCCATTACCTAACTTTTCGATAGTTAATGCAAAGTAGTCCAGCTGGCTTGTGCTGGCTAATAGATAATTAACTTTAAGCTTCTGAATGGACTTGATCAAAATCTTTTTAGAAACAATTAGTATCACCCCCCATCTCCCCCTTTTTATTGTTCCTAATAGTTGCTTTCATCATTGTGCATTTGTGCAGACTGTGGTGGCATCTCTTGCATCAGACAAGAATGTTTGGGATGCTGTAATGAAGAATGAGAAGGTCATGGAATTTTGTCGCAATCACCAATCAAGTATGCTTTGCTTAATCTATTAATTTTGATGAGTGCACGGCACCTTCATTTCCATTAGTCTTTGGACTTTGAATGTATTTCAGTTCCTGTTTTGCTTCTTGAAATTTTGAAGTTGGGGTACACCCTACAAAAGACCTTGTTTCATTTTGGTCGTGTTTCAATTAAGAAGTGAATGCAATTGCTAGTTAGTGCTGGCTGGAATGACCATTTGTAATGTGAGGTACCTTGCAGTTCTTAATGTTTAGTAAGAGTTGTTCATTTTCTAATTAATGATAGTTCTAGAGATGAAATTGTTGCCGACTCAAATATTAAGCTGGAAATTCTGAAAATTAGAATCATTATTACTTTCAAACCATTTCAGGGACAATAGACCCCAGAATGCCTTTTTTGGCCAATGTTCATGGTCGGGTAATATTTTTGTATCTAGTTGTTACTTGGGATGTGAAAAATATAATGCAGGTTTCTCTGAGGATATTCTCGAGGAGCCACTCAATACCAACCAGAACAAGAACGAAGAGACTCATAATGAGGCGGCAGAGGATGCACATGGCGGCAATGGTTTTTCTGAATTTGTTAACAATGTAAAGGTGAAAACAATGGAGGTCGTGAACAACATATCAAACTTGATTCAAGATTTCTTTGGGACAAAAGATAAGGCCGACAGTTCAGAGGCCGGCAACACCTTCCAGTCGTTTTTGTCTCCTAACACCTTCTATGCCCTGGCCGTCGCTGTTATTCTCGTTGTTTTGGTTAAGAGGGCATGAGGTGTCAAGCAGAGCTTCAAGGTTATCTTGGTTTTAGTGAAATATTATGAATCTGTCGAATAGTTTGCTTCCTGGGTGGTGTTGGACTGTTGGGGAGCTTTTTATCTAAGGGGGTGTTTCTGTAAATAGTGCGTTTGTAAACCGCCATTAAAGGTTGTATTGGTAAAGTTACAAAAACAATCAGTACTGATAATAGTTGCTAGTTTTTGGTCCTGCTTCCAAAATGCGTGTTTGAGATTTTTTTTCGTTTATCACTATTTTTTCTCAACTTCATTCGACTTTTAGCCCAAAAATTATATAATCTTTTATATAATCTTTTTTGTAATCTTTTATATAATCTTTTATACAATCAGTAGCGGTTACTCAAAATTATATAATCTTTTATTTAATTTTTTATTTACTGATTCCGTTCACAGTAGCGGTTATTCAAAATTATATAATCTTTAGCCCAAAAAACCCTTGTTAATACAAAAATATCATTCCGTTCACAGTTTGAAAGTAGCGGTAAGAACTAGAAATAATCAAATAAAAGGAAACAAATGGGCAGCTGTTCAACTTTTTTTTAGATTCGGAGTACGGAAAAAATATCTTCGTCGAGATTCGCACACAAAAAAAATCTGAATTGCAATAAGAAAACCATGTTATTCCAATGTAAAACTAATTTTTTTTACGAAATAAACCCGTAGGAAAACAAGGGTGTCGCTTGACGCTTAATAAAAACATGATATACAGGTTTGTTAAGTTTTTTAGTCGCTCTAAAAGGTCAAAAGAGGCGCAGTAAGAAAACCATGTTATTCCAATGTAAAACTGATATTTTTTACGAAATAAAACCTTAGGAAAACAAGTGTGTCGCTTTGACGCTTAATAAAAACATGATATACAGGTTTGTTAAGTTTTTTAGTCGCTCTAAAAGGTCAAAAGAGGCGCAGTAAGAAAACCATGTTATTCCAATGTAAAACTGATATTTTTTACGAAATAAACCTTAGGAAAACAAGTGTGTCGCTTTGACGCTTAATAAAAACATGATATACAGGTTTGTTTAGTTTTTTAGTCACTCTAAAAGGTCAAAAGAGGCGCAGTAAAAGATATTGTTGCTTTCCACATCGACTCTCCGTCGATGCTAGAAGAGCATCTAAAGAAAATTAAACAGGACAGCCATTTACAAAAGAAATGCATTTCCATAAGACTACGGACCATGGTCATATTTTTTACAAACACATCCTAACCCACAACAGTTTTTAACTTAAAACTAAACAACTAATGAAGATATAAACCGGGTCCTTAGTTACCTCACCTCCCATCTCCTGCACCACCATCACAACCAGAAACCAGCAGTTTCAATTCCCTCTTTTACAGCACCCATCCATATAATAAATTAGTCCCATCATGTCCTAGGCTAATGAGCGCACTCCGCAGGTTGAACAGGAAACCTTGCCGGATCAGTGCAATAGTCGTAGACCAGGTGCTTAGACCGAGCCCACAGGAGCTGTTCGCTCTGCTGCACATTCAACATCTCCATTTCCTTCTCCTTCCACCAGTACCTCCCCTCTTTTCCCCATTGGCTCTCGCTGCACCTCTTCACCTCACTTTCCCAATCTACATTGTCAACCCCCCACTCGCACCCGTCAATCCTCACCTCTCTGAACGTAGTAACAAACGGCGCATGGCTCCAATCAGTCTTCACTCTGCCCCCCTCTGTGGCCCAGTCGTCAGCGTTCCAGAGAGAGCTGTAGACCGCCATGGGCCGGTCGCGCGGGAAAGGGATGCCTTTTGTCGACTCCTGGTTGGAGTATACCCGAATGGGGGCGTCATCGATTAGAAAGACCACCTGTTGTGGGTTCCACAAAACAGAGTAATTGTGGAAGTCAGTGGTTGGGTCAAACCAGAGGTCCATCCTCTGCTCTCTGTTCCCTGTCCCGTTGATGTAAAGGTTCGTCTGAACCAGATACGGCTCCCCTGTTCTGTTCCCCAAAAACTCGAAGTCCAACTCATGATGGTTATCACCATCGGTCGACAGCTGAACAAATTCAAAACAAGAGTTGGTTTTAATAATTGAAAAAATATCTATTACAATTGAATGAAAATACGGTGAGAAAATAGACTTACATAAAAGGCAGTGACAGTGCCAGCAGAGTCGCCTGGAACAAGCTTCATCTCGGCAGTGGCCTTGCCGTACAGGTATCTGCTCTTTGATCCAAATCCGGTTCCTATTTCAAAATGTAAACAAACAGAAAAAAATTTGAAACTCGGAATAGATCAAAAGATGATAACTTTCAGAAACGGCAGGTGTTGAAATGGTAAAAAATGAAAAATAGAATACCAGAGGAGCTGTCCAGCTTGAGCATCATAAGATCACCATCGTAGATGATATGATCGTTAGCCCAGCTCGGCTGGATGACATCATCGAACTTGGACGCGGCCATTGCCAGAATGTTCACCATTGAGATCCACAATACAAAGGCTATCGCCATTGCTGGTCTCCAAACAGCCATTGGGAGAAGAGAAAGGATGTAGATGTGAAAGAAAGAAAGAAGGATGTGAGGCTTGTGAATGCTGTTTGTATGATGTGGTTTTGTTCTGGTGTGAATCGTGATATTTTTGTTAACTGTGCCAACAGAGTGAACTAGAGGCCGTTTATATAGGCCTTGACAGAGCGGGGCTTCCGTAAGAAGACACTGATCTCGTGAATATCACACGTCGGACGACACGTTGGATATTGTTTAGCTGGCTATTGGCTGGATTGCACTGCCATGAAATGAACTAGCCGTTGCAGCAATGTTTGCACGGCTTTAACTTGTAAAGGTCTCATTTGATTTAAAATTATACAAAGAAAGTGCGAGTCTGACGACCCGTTAGTTGAAGGATTCACATGGATCGTGTTGCTCGACCAATGAAACTGGAAAATTAGCAATGATTAATTTCCAATGTTACGGTATTTGCTGTAGAGAATTAATGCACTGCCTTAGGAATTAATATTTTTATGAGACGCTGGTAGCTAATTCAATGGCTATTGTACCTCTTTTGTTATCAGACATGACAAAAATTGAATTTTCTCCAATGGATGGCAATGCCTTGTCTGATTGTGAACATTGAGTTGTTCATTTTAAATCCAACAGTTTGTACGAATTATGAGCGGTACAGACATTGAGTTGGCAATACTTGTCTGGTTGTAAACTTGTGTGACATGTCACATGTCGATGAAGATCATTTGATTGAAAATAGATGCTCCAAATATATCTAGAACAGCCAAACTTAAGAAGCCAAGCCTCTCCAACTTTCAATTAGACACAAATTGGACATAAATTTGAACTATATTATTTCTTCAGTTTAAATTTTTATCAAGAAATAAGCAGGACTTAAGCAAGCACTAATTTATCAAAGAAAAAAAAACTAACTTCTTTTCTTTTATACAAAACAAATTGGTTATCAATGAAATAATTTGGTACATAAGATCATTAACCAGAAACAAATACATCTTCATCCAAGGTAAATGCACAAGGAGGAAAATACAAGTTCAATTGTACGATCGTACCATCGGATAAATCAGGAAAAGAAACAAAACAATGAGAAATCAAATCCTCACTCACAAATTTGAAATAATGGGCCCCCGTTTGATACTGTAGAGACATAAACGGCCGTTATACCAAATGGTGAAAAAGTGATGGGTTAGGCTAGGGCTAAAGCGCAAAGGACCTTCGTACGGTAGCCCGTAGGGTCCCTGTCCTCTTAATGCACGAACTTCGTGCAGATAAACCAATAATATTTATCCACGTGTCACCTCCAGCTGTTCGGTCTGACAACCTAACAGCTGGAATCCACCCGTACCACCTCTCGTCGTAAAAGCGTGACCCGCCTTTATCACCTCTCTCAGAATCTCCGGAAAAGAAACTACACTCACCATCCCTCGTTCGCACGTCATTCCACTACTGAATACCGGGCCCCACTTACCCAGTTTTATCTCCTGTGTAAGAAATTCGGTGAGATCTCCCCCGTGCAATAATAATTCCTTGCTTTCTTTATTTGTTATGTGACATCATAATCCAGCTGTCAAAGATGCACTATACTATACAACACCCAAGAAAAAGACCCTAGAGTAGGAACATTAGTTTATTTTTGTGAAAAATAGGCCATGGTGTACAACTGGGGCTTTTTTTATAAACCATAATTAAAAAAAAAAAAGTTCGGATTTCAGTATGATTAGCCGAGTTTTTACAAAAACTATAAGAAACGGACTGTCAAACCGTTCCCTATATCCTTCAGAACGGATTGCTAAACCGTTCTTAACTTTTTTTTCAGTTTTATCTCAAAAACGGGTTGCCAAACCGTTCTTGACATTCGCTACAGTTTTTTTTTTTTTTTTTTTTTTTTTTGATTATAAAATAAATCATATAATTTGTTTGATTTTGTATATTAACAATAAGATTAATGAAATAATTTGAATATATTTTTTTTGTGTATTTTGACCATTTTATCATTTTATCATTTTAACAAATCAATTGATTGGTTTTTTATATAAAAAAATATATTCAAATTGTTCCATTAATCTTATTGTTAATATACAAAATATAAAATAAGTGTTTTATTTATGAAAAAATATGTTAGTATTCTAATTGGTCGATTTTTTAAAATAATGATACATTGGTCTACTATATGGAGGATTTAGAAGTTTCTGTAACCATAAGTTTTGAAAAAAAAATTAAAATAGAGTCGATTTTTGCCATAAAAGATGTTAGATTATGAAAAATATGTTCATTAATCATTCAGAGACATTATTTTCTAGAAAAAAAGTATCCAGAGATACAAATTTTTAGTATTGTTATTGTAATTCACTTTTACATTTTCTTTTAATTTCTTCACGGAAATATTTATTGATTTTTTTACATAAAAAACCAATCAATTGATTTGTTAAAATAATAAAATGATAAAATAGTCAAAATACACAAAAAAAAATATATTCAAATTGTTCCATTAATCTTATTATTAATATACAAAATCAAACAAATTATATGATTTATTTTATAATCAAAAAAAAAAATACTGTAGCAAAAGTCAAGAACGGTTTGGCAACCCGTTTTTGGGGTAAAACTGAAAAAAAGTCAAGAACGGTTTGGCAGTCCGTTTCTTGTGGTTTTTGTAAAAACTTGACTAATCATGCTGAAATCCGAACTCTTTTTTTTTAAATTATGGTTTATAAAAAAAACTCGTACAACTGGGGTACACACTTGAGTGCGGAGATATTTTAATACACTGAGACCTGTGCCAAAAAAATTCTGGAAAAAGAAAAAGGCATGGACCCCATTTGTTGCAGTAATTATCTGCTTTGTTGTACAGAGAGTTATGATTATGGCCGTTCGATGGGACAGAGGATGGATAAGAAATGTCCACGTCATCTGGTAAAATATTCGAAAGTAAATGTGCGCGTGAGGTTCGTCGTGGCATTTTCTTCTTGTCTCTTTTACCTTTGAATATCTTCTCATTTTCCACATGTACCCTTTCAGTATTCTGATTAAAATAAAGGGACTTTAGTAAGAAACAACATAGAATAGTTATTATCAAATTTGAGTGGAATTTGTTGGAATAGAAAAAATAATTTAAGTAAATTTATTTCGTTTTATAATTGATAAACTGTTTTCGCTTTATTTTATTTAGATATTATTATCTTAGGGGGGAGAGACTATTTATCTTCAATGTACCGAATGATTTCATTAGACTTGAAATTGAAACTGTTTCGTATTTTGAACTGAGCACGTTTCTCACTTGATAAATAGCAAAACATGTATTTTGTGAGGGAACGATTGCGTGCTGTTTTCAGCGAAAATATATAATTTAGGTGGCATTGCTAGTCATATGAAGTACTATATGTCTGTATGCTTCAATTGCTTATTCATCTTTCGTTTATTTTATTTGCGAAAAAACATATTCCAGCTTTTATTGCGGCAAATGTGAGATCCCTATTTTATAATATTTCAAAATTTTCTATTCTGGTCAAAGGTTTAAATAGCGTTTATCGCGTTATAGCGTCATGGCTGAAAAAACAGCGCTATGCCCAAATAGCGCCACTATAGCGCGTTATATTGCCGATAACATCATAGCTTTTATGGTCTAAAAACACTATAGCACGCTATTTAGAATCTTGATTCTGGTACTGGTACTGTGTTTTATTATTTCAAAAAGATGAATATTATTCTGAGTGAGGTTACGTACCTTGCAATATGGGGATCAAACTTTACTATCAATTCGTATCTTTTTATTCTAAAGTTTAACTAGTTAATTTGAACTACATGATTTTTATATCTGTGATATTTAATGACCGAATTTTGTATATTTTTTTATTTTGACAGTTTTTTTATTAAATAAAAATTTATTATTTTTGACGGTCCAAAGTCATTAGGACAAATAATTTGCTACCTATTTAAAAAATAGTGTAAAATTTATAATAGATATAAATTTGATCTTGAAATATTTTTTCATATAACTATCATGTTAAATGGTTTGAATTAATTGTTTGAACTTTAAAAATGAAGAAATGAGTTAATAACACGGTCTGATGTGTTCGCATGGCAAAGTACCATTGTCTCGCTGCTCTACTAATTTTCCGAGTAAAAAATAAAGACGATATATCAGATTATTTAGTATTATTTCATCTTTAATATCCAAACATATCGAGTTCTATTTCTATTGCACTTTTTATTACTCTTCCAAGTACAATAACGGTAATATTCAATTTACCAAGCGAGCCCCTCCACGGTGAAAATTAGCAAATATGTTTATGTAATTGAAGTGGGTTAAAATATTCATATCTTATCGTACCTTACATTTTATATCTTTATTTTCAAAGTTCAAATTATCGATCTAAACCGTTCAACTAGATATATTTATTAAAATATATTTGAAGGGGAGAGGAGGGTGTCCGATGCCCATCGGACCAGAACAGTGTTCGATGGGTGGTTTCTACCATCCGATCTACTTCAAGATCTGTGCGCACGAATATTAAAGCAAACAACACGGATATTAAAGTGATACCCACATATCTTGAAGTAGATCGGACGGTAGAAACCACCCATCGAACTCTCTCTGGTCCGATGGGCATTGGACACCCCCCCCCCCCTTTCCTACTTGAAGACCAACTTTTATAGTTTTTCATAATTTTAAATAGCTATAACTATGCTATAGTTTTTTCAAATCTTAAAGACAATTGCACTATGAGCCACTTTTATTTTTAATAGAATTCTCAATAGCTAACAATAGGTGGTTTTGTAGTTTTCATGCGATGACGCATCACTATATAAAATCTTGATTTTTTTAGATAGGTACAGAATCCAAAAATAATTATTTTATACATATTTTAAAAAATAGTAAAAAAATTTTCACAAAATATAAAATTTGATATGCTAACATATTTTAATATAGATATCATATTTAACTACTCTGATCAATAGCTAAACTTTAAAAACAAAGATCACAATTTAAATTTTAAAAATAAAGATATCAAGTGTGAGACACAATCACACAACATGATGAGAAAGACATTAAGCATTTCAACCCTCGTATAGTTATATCAAATCAAAAAAATTGTTCAACAACCTCTAGTGTAACGAGTAATGATTTCGTTATGTTGTATGTAAATGCAATGCTCTCGTACGCGTGCTTCCGATTTCTTGATATCAGTTATCATATTCGGGATTGAACTAATTTAAAAATATAAAATTACAATACATATTTGCTCCAACAAAACAAATTACTACACATCAATAACATGTTTGGTACAAAGAAAAAACATCAACTATACGAAGAATTTTCACATGGCTCCCATGTAGAAGGTCATGAGTTCGAAACCCGCAAAGTAGAAAAATCCTCTATATTAATACATAGGAGTTTGAAATGTATTAGACGGCTTAATCCCCAACTCATATTTCAAAAAAATTGCACAAAGAACTTTATAAAATATATTATTTTTTATAATCTTCAAACTAAGTATCCTTCTTTCAAATTTATTGACAAAATAATTCGTGTGAGATTCAAAATTTCTTTCTTATTCTCTCCCTTCACTAACTCCTGTTAAGTTTTTTTTTGTGATGAAAAACTCCTGTTTAAGTTTAGTCAAATTAAATGGCAAATATTAACTATATCGCAAGAAAATTCCATTTGTTACAAATATTCATTATTTTTCTCTCACAAAAATTTACAACACACAAGGTCCCACAACTCGTGGTGTTCACCTACTTTTGAAACCTTGAGTACATTTAACATCGTCCTTGATCTAACCTTAAGTAGTTCACTTTATTTTAGTACTTTTGAATACTTCCTTTTTATTGAGGAATTTCACAAGCTTAGTATAAGCGTAGACGAAGGTTACAAAAGTAGTTTAAATTTTATGACTTATATTTTGTAGCGACATTCTATGTTTTTAATAAATTACAAAAATAAATATATTTTCTCGGCTTGATTTAGGATTGAGATAAATATGAAAATTGTGCAAAAACAGAAAAAGTTAATTGATGATTAGAATGATTAAGGATTATTTATTTTTTATTTCGTGAAAATTCAGTAAGAGTAAAATGATAGGGAAGATGGAGTTTTTTTTATAAACCATAAAATAATATTACGAAAACAATATGATTGCTGCAAGATTTTGAAAAACCATAAAAACCGAGAGTAAAACTCGGTCTCTCTTTCCCAGATCGAAAATAAAATTCGGTCTTGACCTAAATTTTCAATTTTTTTTCTGACGGCCACAGAAAATTCATCGGTCTGACTCAAGACCGAATTTTTTTTTTCGGTCTCACTCAAGACCGAGAGTAAGGAGACCGAAAATTAAATTCCGTCTCCCAGTACGTAAAAGTTCTAAGCATCTGTATGTCATGATTTTGAATATTGGATCCATTGTTAAGAACATATTTGAATACACCGTGATAATTTATCTTATTAAGTAGATATATTTGTTAAAGGTGCCTGACAGTATAAATGCCAATTATTAAGAACATTCTAAAAAATATTTTATCTCACCTTTAATACACCGTGATAAATAAAATTGACAACCTTTTTTGATAAGTGTGTAGGGCTGCATAAAATATTCGTAGTTCGTGATTCGATTCGAATTTGATTAGAAAAAGTTTGTAAAAAATTTGATTCAAAATAGTTCGAAATTAATTCAAACCAAACTCAAACTAGACTTGGTTCGTTTGAAATAGGTTCGCAAACTATTCTAGTTCGAATCTCAAAGTAACGTGAACCGTTGCTTTCCACTGATGACTTAAAAATTAAAACATAAGGCCGTCTAGTCATAAGTCATAACTCGTAAGTCGTTACTCTTGCTCTCAGTTTTGAATTCGATAATTATATTCAAATTACGGTGAATTTAAATTCAAGTGGTTTTACAATTAATTACGGTCTCCCAAATTATTATGGTGAATATAATTTGAATTCGATAATTTGAATTCAAGTGGTTTTACAATTAATTCGCCATAACCTGACTCAATTCGATAATTTGGGACACTGAATTTAATTTTCGGTCTCCCCTTGGAGACCGAATATTAATCTCGGTCTTAAGTGAGACTGAAAAAAAAATTCGGTCCTAAGTCAGACATATAGATTTCCTGTGGCCACCAAAAAAATTGAAAATTTGGGTCGAGACCTGATACGGCCTATCTGGCGTGGATAGCCCGTATGCTGAAAATTGACTGACTGGGCTGAATCTCTCCCTATTTCGGTCGATAGGTCGAGATGGAGATGAAAACTGGGTCTCTCGTTATCTCGCTAGATAAGTCAAGATGATGTTGATGTTGGCTTACTGCGGGATGCAAGACAGCTCAATGAAGGAATCGGGATGAGGATGCGAGATATTCTAACTCTTCCCTATCGATATCTCTCTTGGTGTAGGTTTTTGTGCCTAGAAAATTCCGTCCCTTCTCAGGAAATCTGAGGCTTTTTATACTCTGATCTCTAACCGTCCCTCTGCGGTTCTCTCAGAGAACGTGGGAGCGGTTATGGAGATCATGTGCAAGGGTTATGGAGATCATGGCGGTTATCCTGTGCATATTGGGCCATGCCGGCATGTCGGCATGCTGGACTTAATTATGGATTTCGGCTTGTACTTAGTTGGGCTTGTTTTCACATATTCTGGGTTGGCCTGCTAATCGCAAGGTCCGAATTCCAGATGTTATTTAAGCCTAAATGTAATTTAGGGCCTGTGTAACATGGCCCTATCATTAGCCCCCGAAGTCGGAATGCATCGTGTCGATGCTTTCGACTTGTGCTTATCGGGAACTGAAATAAAATATGAAATAACATGCATGGTTGTGTTTTACTGAAAACAAGAACGGCATTACCACAATATTCAACAATATCAAGTAGTAGTAATAATAGTAAAAAAAAGAAATAAGTAATTATTTATCAGGATTCCTTGCAATAGCGGTACGACATCAGTTTTGCATCATGAAAAATTAGCTGAGAACACATGAATTTTGCACTTAATATATATATGAAAATCGGTATACACATTTGCATTTTTTTTTTTTTTTTTACAACAAGGGAAAGTCATAACTATTGCATGGTGGTTGAGTTAGCAAGGCGTTAATTATGTCAGTAATAACGCGACATGTTAGATAGTTAGTAATGATGTGACATAATAGTCAATCTAAATGTACAAGATCAAATATTTCAAATACCATGAAATTTCTTATAATAAACATTCATAATCGACATATCCGTAACTTCTTCGGAGTACGCACCTTAACCTAATACATAAGAAAGCTACATATATTATTCTACTCTTGTTCCGTTCTGGAAATGAGATAGCATTATTTATGTCGTACTGATGTTGTCTATTTCTTGTAATAGGACATGACTAATCATGCTTTTCTGGTCTTGTTCATTTCTTGTAATAGGACATGACTAGTTGATGGCGCTTCTGGGCATCACCAATTCGCCATCACGGATGCCGTAGCTCATAAATAATCTAATATCAGAGCCATCAATTGGACAAGTCCAAGGATCAGATGGAGGATTAGGAGTTGGGAGACATGATTCATGATAGCAGTAGTAGCATTTACCGTAATTAATACAATAGAAATGATCTTTTTAATCTAGGTAAATAAGTATGTCGTTTTGCATAAGAACTCAGTATAACGCATGTCGTCTGGGCTGCTAGGCAACTATCCGGTAACACATTTGGGATGGAATGACTCTTCATAACCGTCACGAGTAAACATTTACATAGCCAACCTGCGCTTCAAGCAACAGGGACATTTGTTCCATGCTAGTGGGTCCGCATGTTGACTATCACCCAATGCCAGCGGAATAGGAGGATTTGATTTACTCCTAAGGTCAAAAATTTCAACGGCCTCAGGTAATGAAGTACAGCCCTGCGCATGTCGATATTAGGTTTGGATGTGGCATCGTTTTTGAGGCTAGACGTGCTCATGTCGAGATATGGGAGATAATATAAAAAGAAATTCAGTATTATTCTTCTTTGAGCTGTGTTATATAAAGTCATGTCGACATCAATTGACGACATACCGAGCTTAGATATGAACTTTGACATTGACATCACCATATCGACATCAATTGACAACATGCCGACGCTTTCGTCTTGAGCATGTCGGAGACAAAGTTGGGGCACATAATAATGTGCATATAGATATATTTTGCTTGGGTCAAAATGCGACATATCAGTATAATATCATAAAACGGGAAAGGGTGATATATGAGAAAGTCGACATAAACAAATTAGTTGTTCAAACGATATCTAATAATGTATTTAATACTATAACGACATATGAGCAAGTGGACATATATAAGTTAGTTGTTCATTGAATTAGTAAAATGACAATGCGACTGGAGTCATGATAGTAATGTTAGTCGTTAATCTGACATAAACAATATTGTTATAACTAATATTCACGAATGATGTTAGTCGAGTTAATAATATTGCGGTATATAACATAGAACAAAGAACAATATAATTTATATTTAGCAATATCGAGATTATCATGTCCAACATTCAAGTGAGTGCATAATAATGCGCATGTGAGGGTATGTCGCAAAAGTCAAGTGCGACATAGCTTCGAATACCGACATCCGAAATCAACATAAGAAAGTCGTGTTTGTTACAAAATATAATGACATTATTTTTACGACGAATACCGACATCCGAATGTCATTGTTTTTCGTAAATTATGGCAAGATGCATGTAGTCGCATTTTTATTATTTTTTATTTGCGACTTGAATATAATTATGTCATTTCCCTCCCTTTTTTTATATATCGACATATATCGACATTTATTTGGGAGTATTGATAGAGCGCGTATTCGTTTCCTCAAAGATTTTCGCTTTGCTTTTGTTCTGAAGTCGTTCGGTCATTGTGTCAAGACACCGAACGTTTTATGTTTGTCTGTCGACATAATTTTTCGTTGCCGTGTAGGCTTTCAATCTTTGTATGATGTCGCTTTTGCGACATGAGTGAATATTCGTTGCCGTGTAGGCTTTCGATTTTTGTATGATATCCCTGTCGCGACATGAGTTATTATTCGTTTGATACGAAGCGTATGTTCAGACCTTGGGTAAAGGCACCTGATATTGTATATGTATCTTTCAACAATATATCTATCGACATTGTCTTTTCATTTTAGCCCTTGGACTTAATTATGGATTTCGGCTTGTACTTAGTTGGGCTTGTTTTCACATATTCTGGGTTGGCCTGCTAATCGCAAGGTCCGAATTCCAGATGTTATTTAAGCCTAAATGTAATTTAGGGCCTGTGTAACATGGCCCTATCAAGACCGAATTTTATTTTCGGTCTGGAAAAGAGAGACCGAGTTTTACTGTTAGTTTTTATGGTTTTTCAAAATCTTGCAGCAATCATATTGTTTTTGTAAAATTATTATTTTTATTTATGGTTTATAAAAAAACTCCGGGAAGATGAGGGGAATTCGCATTGTCTGAGATATCTCAAACTTTGCGTTACTTTTTGGAATATCTCAATCGTTCAAATACGTTCTACACGAATCTGAAGGCTCAAATAATACTGGACACCGGACACGTCGGTCACGCAAAAATTGAGATATCTCAGAGGATACGTATCCAGATGAGGGTTGGTGGAAAAAAAATTGAGTTTCGCGTGTATATTTTAAATTGGGGCAGCAGCGCAAAGGAGTTTTTTTTATAAACCATAAATAAAAAATTCAAAGTTACGAAACCAATATGAGTACGCTGAGATTTCGAAAAACCATAAAAACCGAGATTTATTTTCGGTCTCTCTTTCCCAGACCGAATTTTATTTTCGGTCTCCATTTATTTCCAATTTTTTATACTGCCACACCTAATCACATCCCTATTTGTGTAACCGTTTGTATAACATGTATAATATATTGCATATGTATAATATGTTGCATTTGTACTAGTGTACTAGTGTATTGATAATTTGTACTAGCGTATTGATAATGTTTTGGAGTGTATTCATAATTTGTTCTTGAGGCAATACCAATAAAGGTGGCAAAGATTGTTCGCTATACATTTTGCCCTACAATATACATTGGAAAAAAATAGCCTAAATTAAAATTATTCAAAGAAAATTACATACAATAAAAATAGCCTAAATTACTTTAAAATAAATATATTATTCTACATTTATTAAAATAAATTTTATGAGTTAATATACTCTACATGCAAACTAAAATATTTTACAATTACTAAAATTACACTAAAAAACCTAAATCAATCTACAATTTATTTAACAAACTAATAAATTCTACAATTACTAAAATTAAACTAAAATATCTAAATTACACTAAAAAAACTAAATCAATCTACAATTTATTTAACAAACTAATAAATTCTGTAATTACTAAAATTAAACTAAAATATCTAAATTACACTAAAAAAACTAAATCAATCTACAATTTATTTAACAAACTAATAAATTCTACAATTACTAAAATTAAACTAAAATATCTAAATTACACTAAAAAAACTAAATCAATCTATAATTTATTTAACAAACTAATAAATTCTACAATTTATTTAACAAACTAATAAATTCTACAATTACTAAAATTAAACTAAAATATCTAAATTACACTTAAAAAACTAAATCAATCTACAGTTTATTTAACCAACTAATAAATTCTACAATTATTAAAATTAAATTAAAATAACTAAATTACACTAAAACAATTAAGTTGACACGTAGTAAGTATCCAACGGCATGCCACAGTGGTGGAGTCCAACACTAAAATAACTAAACCATGAATGAACCATGAATGAATGAATAAATTAATTAACTAAATTGACAAAAGAGAATTAACTAAACGGGACTGAATTCAATTTTCAGTCTCCAATGAAGACTGAATTCAATTTTCGGCCTTGAGTGAGACCGAAAAAAAAAATTCGGTTCTGACTGAATTTTTTATTTATGGTTTATAAAAAAAACCCGGAAGATATTAAAAAAAAAAATTTGATGGGGACCGAAAAAAAAATTCGGTCTTGAGCCTTGGGACTGAAAATAAAACTCGGTCTTGAGAGAGACCGAAAAAAAAAATCAGTCCTGAGTTAGACCGTGGATTTTCTGTGGCAGGAGAAAGGAAAACCGAAAATTTAACTAGAGACCGAGTTTAATTTTCGGTCCTGAGAAATTTTTTTCTTCGGACCGAGTTTAATTTTCGTTTTTTTATGGTTTTTCGAATTCTCCGCGTACTCGTATTGTTTTCGTAACTTCCAATTTTTTATTTATGGTTTATAAAAAAATCTCAGCGCAAAGGTAGCAAAATTACATCATTACATCTGTCAGACCGCTGTCAGTCCCATTAGCCCATACGCAAACCTTTAGCAGGAATTAACCTCGAAAGAAAAAATAAAAGAAGAAATGGTCGAATCGGGTAAGAGGTTGGATAGACTTGGCGCACCAATGAACAGATGTGGGTGAACAGTCTGTCAGAGTACGGATCTCAGCGCGAAAACGTCCATTTCCGTCGGGAGCGATTGCAGCGAGATATTTTAGTTCCAATATTATCCGTTCCATCTGACCATCGGTATTGAATGCTTCTTTTCACACGCCAGCCAGAATCGCCAGATTCTCTCCTCTGCACTAGACAAATCGAGCGGGTTGGATGACGTTTTACATTATTTTTTAATTTAAGTAAGTATCGATCTCATATTATTTCGAATCGATTCTATTAAATTTGGGCCAGACGCATTTTTGGATTTGAATAATTATATCATTGGGATTATGCTGGTTTGGATTTGAATAATTATTATTAAAAAAAATTAATTAATTAAACGCAGACCAATTCGTACCCTGCTCATTAAAGCACCGCCCAAGCCCAAGACAGCAGTTCGCATCGGGTGAAAGCACCGCAGTCGTTAAATCTCATTAAAAATAACGTTGGCCGTTGAAGCACTATTAAGCTACGGCATGTAACCTCTTTTTCTTGAAATAATGAAGTATTTTTACTAACACATTGCAAAGTTTATTTTTTCGGTAGTGACAACATTAAATGGATATGCTGAAGACTAACATAATGATAGTTAGTAGTTGATGAAATACAATTGCGACTAAAGAATACAAGATAGAAATTAATCTGGGAAGCTCATATCTAGCAGACTTCTGTTCAATCCTACTTGATCACACAGATCAAATTCCAAAGATGATTGGCTACAGCGATTTGTACAGGTGAGCTAGTCAGGAAAATTGTTAATTAAAGAAGTATTCTACTTAAATTTCTAACAAAAGAACACAGGAGAGAAGGGATATGAAAAGGAAGCTATACAAACTGTGAGATGAAACATCTTATTCTCACATCTAAAAAAATTTGAAAATGAAGCTAACAATGGAGAAACAATCTAAACTAGCCGTAGAACACGTTGTGTCGCGTCTTTAACCAATTCACTAGATCCCTATCTAAAGAAGATGCATCCAAAACCACATCTAACATCGGACTTCCAAAATATTTTGGATCGTCTTGGAATTCCCAAATTAGTTCCTTCGGCCACGGTCTCTGAGGCTGCTTCTCCTGTCAAAAGTAAAAACAAAAAAGCAAATCAATTCCCCCACCGGTGTTCACATTTCAACCCAAAATTACCCAACCAGAACAAGCCCAGACAAGAGTTCCAACAAATTTTAGACCATATTGTATTGAACTCCAACGACAAATTCCCAGACAGCGCATATCAAGAAATATGTGAAAGGGATCACAATGCAAGTACCTAAGACCACTCCCATTAGACTAGTCCAAACCCACTGGAATGACTGAGCCTAGTATGATATTTGGTCTCTACTAGGTTTGCTATATATTGATATGCTAACAGAACTTCATCACACCTAAGACCCATTGACATCATTAGTACAGTTTTTGAAGAATACGTACCATGCGAGAAAGCATGAAGCGAACAGTTCTGGTGCCATAGACACGTTCGCGAACAGTTTTTGAAGACTTGGTGTAGAAGGATGAGATGTCAGGCAGGGTCAAGCATCCCTTTCTAGTCCTAGCTAGTCTCAAATCCGGGTCAGCATTTGTCTGGCCGAACCAATAAATCAACTGCCCTAAAATGTAACTTGGGCTGTAAGTCTTAGTGTAGAGCGAGCCCATCTTCTCTGTGTACTTTGGTCCCAAGTCCAATGGACTTATGAATATTGCTGGTGACTTAACTGACTTGTATTCCTGCATTGTTGGTAAAAAACTTATTGGTCAAACCTCACATATGGAGAAGAAAAATCTATTAATAATATAACGCTCTAACTCTAGAAGATCATTGCATTTCTATGTAATTTCAAAATTGTGAAAATACAGTCTCCACTTCAACATTAGGATGATTTTGCTACTGAGTTTTCTGATTGCATAATCAAATTAGTCCTAACATATGTTTTATTCGTAATTGCCTCTATATTCAAAATATAAATCAAGGACTTGCAAGTATATAGAAATTACTTTATTGACTAAATTATACCTCAGACATGGTCAGATACTCAAAAGCTCTGAAAATTTAGTTAACACATTAGAAATCTTAGGAAGACAAGTAACAACTGCAAATTATGAAAGCATCTGCAAAACAGTACAACAAATTGTTGTGGATAAAGTAGAATTAAAATATTACCCGAACTTTAAATAAGCATTTGGTGTAGGCATATATGTGAATGAGGTCTGCGGCTGCATCATGACGGCACTTGTATGTGCAGGGTAAAGTCCTCAACTCGTCCCTCAACCTATTATCAGCACACAAGTTAGTTACCTCTATATACCCTACAAATGGATGACTGGACATCGAAGATCTCACCATATGCCCGATCGAGAAATTAATCAGCCTAAAAGGTTTCCCAATTTACCCTCAACTGTTCAATGTCCCTCAACAAAAGACAAGGAAATTTAAAAAATACACCAATCATTTCTAATACAGAGGCAGGGAAATTTAAAAAATGAGCCAATCAGACAGGTGCACATACATTTTTGACCCGACTGAAATGGTACCCCAAAAATAGGAAATAACAAGCTATTATTTGCTTAATAGAAAAGAGATCAGTACCACAAGAGGCAGTGACGGAGGCTCCTAGAGGGGTCGTCAGATCCAGATGGATCATGGGTGCAGATATTGGACTTCAGTTCAGAAAACAAATCTGGATCCATATGAGGCTCCATGGATTCAAGCATGTCGCTCACCAGCGATCGCTCTCCCTTCCACAATGCAGACACCATTTCTTCTCCAGTCAACCTCTCTAATGGAGGTGGTGCTTTCTTAGCATCTCCATATAACTTCCTCATCACATATTTAACCTATGACAATGAACAATGACATTTTGAACCACAAAACCCACCTAAGCAAATGTGTTCTTAATACACAGAATTAAATAATGTACCTTATCAAGGGTAAGAGCGAGATTCTGAAGTCTAGAATTATAGACCCCATCAGCCTGAATCTCAGCATCAACCTTCTCATTTTCAATGCTAATGTCAGAAAAATATTTCCTCTTTTCTTCCAAGTTGCGTCGGAATATCTCATCAGGCAGTTTTGTCCTCTCAAAGTTGATGAATCTCACCTAAAGAAAAACATGCCTCACAACCAAGCATCGTAGAATAGTAATGGATATAGAAGGACACAAAAATTATGAAGGAAACATGTACCAGTCGGGCTGAGTAGGTAACAAGCCACTCAGGCAAGCCAGAGAGTAAACAGGTGCCAAGACCAGCTTTAGCCAAGTCTATCAAGTCTTGTTCAGACACTTCATTGGCTTCACATGCCTCTAACAGTAATTTGTGGCGGTCCAGGATTCCATGAGACTCTTGCAATGTCTGTCGTTCAAAATACCATATACAACTAAGTTTAGTTCCAAATTAAACTGAATATCCTAGTTCAGCATGAACAGATTTTTTTTAATAACCTTCATGCTAGCCGTATGATGGCAAACAGTACAGAGTATCAAGCCATAAGTTCTTTTCAAGTTCCAATTGGACGAACAGAACTTGACCAGTCAACTTTTGGAAAAGAAATAAAGAAAAAAAAAAGTTCATACATTCTGAAAAGCTTCTTCACTTGCCAAACTGAGATAGCTGCCCCTACATATTTGACTTCCACAGAGACATACTGAAGCTTCATATTCTTCTTTACTCTACAATTAAATAAATTATATATGAGAAAATAAGTTACACAAAACAGCTGGTCAAGATAATGAGCTGAAAAGGTTCCCAAAAAAAGCCATACCTCAGTTACTGAGTTATAATCAAATGTGATTTCTTCCCCATAACTGATAGGTCGAGTTGCATAAATTCCAATCTGGTATTGACCATCAACAGCTGTCACCCTTTTATGAAAGATAAAAACAGCATTGAATACAGAAGTATACCAAATCAGTGTAGAAATAACAGAGACGAAAAGAGAGAAAGAATAGGAGCTCACTTGGCTTCACAGTTAGGGCGGCATGAGTGACAAATTCTGCTAGCATAGTTTGCTTTGTGCATGGCATCAACCACAACCAAGTCATACCCATCACGGTCACCCTACGTTGATACGCAAAAGAGAATATCAATGCAAAAATATCAAAGCCGACAAACATAAGACGAGATATATATTTTTTATTACATTTGAAGAGATAGATATGTAACCTTCGGTCTCTCAAGGTAAATGTTATAAAACTCTGGAGCTGGTTCTTGATTATTCTTTTGTAAAGATCTTATTCCATCTTGCTTCTCATACCATCTCCAGGAAGGATAAACCTAGAAAAAGGCAAAATACATAAAGAGGAAAAAAAAAAAGAATATGGAGGCAGGATATTGAGCAAAATAATTGAAACTACAGTCGCAAATATATAATGCAAAAAGCTACCTCTCCCAAAAATTCAACAACAAAATCTTCTACACCAATCCCTTCCTCTTTATTGCAAACAACTCCCAAGCCCTAGAACAAAGATGAAAAATTAGCAACTAATTACAATAAATATCTTTAGATCTAACAATATATATACTTAGGCAAAAAGTGATACCTTTCGATAGGCAACATAGTTATCATCAGGACGATTTCGCATAGCACGTAAGATGGCCATGCACATCTTAAAAGTACGTGTGTCACCTTTTGCTTCTGCAGTCGTTTGCATCTCTTCAAAAACTGGTTGTAATGGGTATACCATCGGTGTATTCCCACTCCCGGTAAAATTCCTCACTTGCTTGTTTAATGTCTTCAGCATCATCTGAAAGTGCCAAGCAGTTATATATAACAATGGCATATGAATAGCACATAATCTTCTACAAGTCCTGGAAAGAAAATAGTTACCTCTTCAATAAAAATTTGTTTGTCAGTAAGCGGCCAGTGAAGCTCCTCTGGCATGGAATCAAGCAGGAGATTGTGTGTATAGGGGTCGATACCATACACCTCTTGTTCAATGACCTCGTCTCCAAGGGATTTTCTTGGTTTATAATCCTTGACCTCAGGTAACTCCAGCATCTCCAGATCATCTGTACCATTCTTCTGCAATTGCACCTTTTCAGAATAATCCTCCGGCAATGCAACAGCCATTTTTCTCTTCACCTCCTCTTCATCTGTCACAATCAAGTACTTATCTATCACTTCATATTTCCTCGTGACAGGAGGGACTAGACTTGCTTTTGTCATGCGTGCCCCCCACTCTCTCTCATCTACCATATAATCCATAGACTCGTCTGTCTTCGAGCCACTATCGTATGGACCCCGTGTGTCAGATAGGACTGTGTTGTCGCTCTCTGTCTCTGACAATGAACTGTCACTCTCGGCGCCATCTTCTGAGAAATCGTCAGAAGTTTCACTGTCTGAATCTAATGGACGCTTTTTTAACTTAGAGAGGCTCCTTTTAATTTCTCGGTCGACCTTGCTGGCTCCCTTTACTTGTTTCTTCTTTGGCTTAGATTCCGATGAGTTGTCCTTTACGAGTAAACTACCACTTTCATCTCTGCCATTAATTGGCTTTGGATCCTCTAATCTTTTTGCAAGTTGGATGAAAGCTATGATAGTTTGCTTCATCTCCCCTGTATCTCCTCGAGTCTTAACTCTACAAAATCATTAAGTTTTGTCAGGAAACAAATCTTCATCTTAATTCTTTGATTATATTATAAGAAAAGTATCTCTAAAACAGTAAGTAGAAGAGAACAGCATACTTCAAAGCTTCACGGCACATGCGGCTGATGTCATCTTTCAGAGAACTCAGACCACGGCGGGAGTAGTAACCACCTCTCAGCTTTTCTTCTATTTGAGCAACCTATGTAACAAGCATGTTAATCATTATCTCTCGAAGTCAAAATCACAAAGTAAAAAACAATAGAAGTTGACATGCAGCATGCAAAGAGAAAACGAGTAAATAGTAAGTTACAATAATAGAAGCTACTTACTTTAGGGTCGAAGAAATCAGATCGGTTTCCCTTCATGATTTCCTTCAACTTGGTGTAAACAAACTCCTTCTTTTTACGGTACTCATATTCTGATTTTTTCTGAAGCCACCGCTTCATCTGAGCATCCCGTGAAAGAACTTCAGATGATTTTTTGGAATCGAGCAAAAACTTGGACCGCTTATAGAACCCAGGTCTGAATCTAGCTGCTTCACCCAAATCGGGTCTCTTATCTGCAATCTGCCTGAGGCTCTTCATCTTGAAGTACGAGTCCATGGAATTATTTAGATAAATCCATTTAATGAAATGGAATTTATCTTGGAGGTCCCTCAACTGGATGCAACCACGAATGTCTACCAATGAAATATTGGAGAAGTGACAGAGGGTTTCTTCTAAAGCACCAGAACTAATGTTAGTGCATCCAACCAGAACAAGAGTTGTCACATTATTCAAGTCATATCCGCCCTATAAAACAGAAGTTAACAATATAAAGTCATTACTCATTTAGCTTGTCTGGTGTCTGTGCATTATGTGTGTGTCAGAAGAGAAAGTCAGAGAGATATGTACCATTATGGCCCTGAACACCATGTCATTGCATTTAGTACCGGCAGAAGACAGATCAATAAGCTGACACATGCTCTTGTAGAGCATAGCAGCATCGTACCAGCCCTTGCATGTAGAGGCCGATGATTGGATAGATCTTATATCGGCTTTGAAATAATGGAATATCCTTGTTAATAAGCCTCGGTCAAGTGAACCCCAGTTTTCTTCAACCACAGCATCGATAGAACCCTCTTCTGCGAGATGAGCACCATCTTTTAATTCCTCAAAAGAGCATTCTTTCATTTGAGTAACCATTGGATCCTCATCTCCCCAAATATTAGAGTCATCGTCAGCTCCTTGCAACAGCCTTGCCCTTTTTGCTGAACGATAGGCTCCATTCTCTACACAGATATTAAAACAAGAAAATGAGAAGATGTCAGCCACAGTGTACACCATTAGACCTGTTCTTATTTAGTAGCTTTCACAAAACTGCAAAAAGAACTGTAATAGTAGGAAGTTGTATTTGTAATATAGAAAACCATAACTTCAAATAATCAGAAAAAACTTATAATTTCATAAAGCTGTATAAACCACACAAATATCAGTTGTTAATAGTGGGACCCACCGCAAGACAAAAAAAAGGAGAAGTAAAAAATGTTTATTGTTGGGATTTTTTGATCAATTCTCTCCATTAATAAACCAAAAGGAGCTGTTACTAAAAAGAATTATAAGAAAGGAAGATCTCCAATTATCAATAACTGCACATAGAAAATAATAACCATCATATAGCTCCACTCCCACATGATCATCAGAGGAAAGAGAGATGAAGATGCACAGTGTGAGTTTGTTTGGCACTTATCCTAAAACCTTGACTCCATATATTTCACATATAGATGCACCGAACACAGATTGGTTTCTGAAACTATGGGTTTACAGAAACCTGCGTTTGCGATATTCAAAGCAACAATATCAAACACGTCCTTAGATAACAAGCATAGTATGTGCAACAACCATGTCCAATGACTACTTTAGGGTACTAGTGTACCTGTACCAACTACTGTAAACTCTTAATCAATCAACAGACAAAGGCAACGTTTTACTATAAATAAATAATAATAAAACAACAACTCACCAGACAAGTCATGGGCTAGACTGGAACTATTCTTAGTAACAGTCGAATTGAAAGGATGCAATTCAGTTTCCTTCTTTGGCTGCTTAGAAGTAAGCCATGGATCCAATACTTCATTTATAGTTGACGAAAGCTCCCTGGTCTTGAAAGACTTCATGACCAGTTCATGTAATTTTCCTTTCAGGTAAGCAAGAAATTGTGGGTGCTTAATGTTAAAATCAGGAATGCCAGAGGGCAGCCCAGTGTCAGACTTGGTACCAGAACTAGAGGCCACAGTGGCGGTACCGGCAGCCTCATAAGGCCTCAAATCCTTCACAGCTGGTAACCAGGTGTTATCAATCTTTCTAAACACACTCATTTGTTCCACTAAAAAGCCTCTTCTGACCATAGACTGCAACTCAGCATATGAGTAGGGCCCATGCTCTTGACCTGTCCCATCAACATAGAACCAATTACCCAGATCCACAGAGAGCTCATCAACAGTGGGTATGTGATCTTTTGGAATGACCAGAGTCCTGCATCGGTGCAAGCTCTGAAAATCAGCCTCATGGTGTCTCTTGGTACCAGAGTGAGAATGGTGAGGGGGGACACTTTCATAAACTAATCCTCGGTCACTACCCATAGAGTGGTACCGTGTAGATCTAGACAACTGGCGTTCTGTACCGGCTCCTCTTGCCACTTTGGCGCTGATACGCGAATCAGAGGAGTTACCCTTTTCTTTCACCACACAAGCATTAATGCGAGTAACTGACAGTAGTGTCCCTTTTGTGACACGAGGAGGCCTGGCAGTGGGCTCAGCAGTATCTTCATTAGAGGAGAAGGCCCAAGAGGGGAGGGTGAGATTTCTCGTGCGAGAAGCCTGATAAACATCAGGTCTGGAATGTCGGGGGTCTTGAGCACCTCTTGGGGGCATTTGGCAAAGAGGGAATCCATCATTGACAATGATTTTCCTTCTTTCTTCATCTCTCTTCCAGTCACCCCCTCGACACGGCCACTTCCCAGCTGTGCAGCTTTCTTCATTAAGCCTGAATTCCTGGACTCTCGGTTGTAATTTTGCATATCCTGTCAATCATATATGATTAAGGAACATATTCAGTCAAAAGCCACCATGCATGTCCTGTCAAAATCTATGGGGAAACTAACGTGGTAGATCGTGAAATTATTGGAATTTGGACAAACACAATCTAGCTTCTAATAAATTATAAAAAGAATTTACTAAAATAATCCAAAAATAAAACAGAAAAGATATTTCAAAACAGGGTTAGAGGCAAATTGATACTATATAAGCATTGCTAGAACTTAAGCTACACATTGCAAAATAAAAATAAAAAATAATTGAAGAAAATATACAGAGGACACCAAAATATTATTATGGGAGCAACCCGTCAAATAAAAGATGGGCAAATTTGTACAAAAGAGCAAACAGCCTATTAGACTAAGCTTATAAATTCTACAGCATGTATAAAAGAGATTATTTATCAGTGGTAAACAAAAGTCAAAAGGGATAAAATAAGTCAAAAAAGAAACTTCTTATACTAATATAAAATGAAGGTTTCTAAAAATCAACAAAATAAATATAATTCTACCTTCCTGCTGACACCATCCGTCCAAGTCTGCCTCCTTAAAATTGGACTCCAAAGCTTCTGCAAAAATTAAAACAGACCAAATAATTTAAAACAAAGCATATTTAATTAAAAAATATATTACAAACATTTGGCAGTCAATATTAACATATGGGCATTGGGCCAAAATGGGCTCAATTGGGCTTGGATGAAAGAATATTCAGGACCAAGGATTTCATTGAAATAAGAAGAGCAAAATTCAGATCCAAATCCATGATATGGGCTACAGAACAACGAAAGATTTTAACAAAAGAACACGAAAGCACATAATATATAATAGAAACAGTATAATAAAATGTATAGTTCCAAAGTATTAGACCAGGTGGAAAGACATCACTAATGGACCCACCAATGGTGTGGGACCCACGAGATCATCGTACAGCCGTACAATGTTCTAACAAAAAGAGAAAATCCCATCCAGTAAAATCATGCCAAATAATATCCAAACTAGAATAACTACCACCAACAGAAGAAAAAGAAGCAGAAAAAAGGGACAGAGAGAGGCAACAACGCTCCGAAAAAAGAAACAGAGAGGGTGACAGAAGAAAGAATGTGTTAACCTGAGAGTATATCAAGCTCAGCTCCTTCTGCGACAACATAACCTTCCATAAAAGAGGCAACCCTCTTGTCAATATGGTATTCCTCATCCATCACCAATTCATCCCCAGTGTCTATATCTAAGTTCAAATCTGGGAGACCCGTATCAAAACGCGGGGCTTCCTCAAGAGCAACTCCAGTTTCAGCATTCAGATCAATTGGATCAGCAGCTGCACCAAGAACAGAAGGAAAGACGGGCGTCACCAAAGGAGAGGCCGCATTTTCAACCGTGACCCAGCAATCACTGTTCTCATGCTTTATCATGTGATCAGGCTGAAGGTAACCCTCTTTGACTAGGGTCTTAAGACCAGCCAATGTTGAAGGCCCCTGTTCCACACCAAAATTGTCTATATAAAACCACTGGGCAGGAACTGGAATGGAAACTGGATTCAGGATCATGTCAGAAGCAGTGCTTGCATGTGGTGGCGTGTCACAGATATCCATATCCTCTTCCATATCAAGTTGTGCTATTGCAGACTCTTCTTCAAGAGAGCTAGGATTTCCATTGGCCAGGAGAGGTGGTGGAGGGGGTGGTGGCATCACAGGAGGTGGTGGAGATGATGGTGGTGGAGGTGGTGGTGGTGGAGAAGGTGGAGGCGGTAATGATTCACTTGACTCACTTCTTGTAGAAGTACCACCATTTGCTGGTTTTTCCTTACTAGCTCTCTCTTCACTGCTTCTGTTGCTATCACTCCTGCTTGACTGTCTTGAAGAGTTGGTCTTTTGCTTCTGTTTTTCTTCAACTTTACTGCTTTCTGGCGGTTCAGTTGACCGGCTCAGCTTGACAGCCAAGCTTCGATTTCGTGGGGACCTGTCTAGGTGCACAGGTGATCTCTCGCGGTGTTCATGCCGCCTGAATCTCTGGTGAGATGGTGTGCGGTCCCTGCGAAACGGCTGGCGGGACCTATGCTGAGGAGACCGATCATTATAAACTGGGCTCCGGTCCCTGTAATCATGGTGGTGCGGCCGATCATGTTGTGCCCAGTCAGAATTGCCTGGACGTGAAGAAAGGTGTCGGCTGTTGCTCCGGCCACCTCTTGAATTCTTGTAAGGGAATCTATCTGGGTGAATGGGTCGACTACTTGAGCTGTTCTCTTCTACCCTCCTCCTATTATCAGACTCCACAGTAGGCCACCTAGGCTGTTCTTTATTACCTCCATTGCTGTTGTCGGACTTGATTTCGCCAGGCTCCACATCATCAGAACCAGAAAGCCGGGAGCTCGCTCCACTATTTTCACACTTCACAATTGATGAAGGAAGCCGCTTTCTTTGTTCATCAGGTGATCGCCTTGGCTCAAAACTTCTGATGCGGTCTCCCTCAAGCTTGCGTCTTTTCTCCGGCGCAATCTCTCCCCATTCAAAATCGCGTTTGTGGGTCGGTTTACCCCACCGGTACCGGCCTGGACCAGGGAATTCACTGTTGTTGCCTCTTCTCCATTTCTTGTTGATAAATTCCCCTTGTTCAATTTCATCCCTGCGCCATTTTTTAGAAAAAGTGCCCCTTTCAAATTCGCCACTTAGTACCTCTCCCTCTTCAATATCGTTACGGCGTGAGTGTGCAGTTCTCTCTGGCATGTCTCTGCGGTTTGATTCACGGCTCCTTTCTGTACACTGTCTGAGCTCCAAGTCACCCCCACCTCTTCGCATTATTGCGCAGTGTGATGATGGTGAAAGCACGTCTTTGTGTGGCTCTGGTAAAGGCAAGCTCTCCATGACAACACCTCCATCTCCCATGGAATTGTGTCACAGCCCTCCAATCAAAAAACCCTAGCTCCGAATCCGTTTGCCAGGACTACCAGCACACATATTATATCATATAGCTCGCAAAGTCGTGGTTCGTGGATCCCCGCTCTTGCAAGGTCGAAACCCTAATCACAAAACAAAAAATAACGAAGGCTTCAAATTCTAGGATTCGAACGAAAGTAGAAGGAATTGCAAAAGAAAGGCAATGCAAAGAGAAAATTAAGAGCGAATTGAAGAAGATATAAGAGTCGATGAAGAGAGGAAGAGCTCACCGGAGAGGGAGAAGATCGCCGGATCGAAGCAGGGTGAAGCGCAAGATCCACGGGATAGTTTCGCCGATGGAAGAGAACAGCTGCCCCGAAGAAATTCGCGAATTTTAATGGCGTATCTTTTGGTGGATTGATGCGCTCGTTCGCGCTTTGTTCCTTCTCCCGCTCTGGATTTTCGGTAAGGGGAGAGAGAGAGCGATATAGAACGAAAGAAATGAAAACCAAGTCTAGCTGCGAACTTTTTTGTTCTTACGGCAGTTATGTAAAATACAGTGATCGCGGTAAGCACACCGCCTGGTGATGTCTTGTATACGGGTCCAGAAATCATCAACTCTTTTGGGCTTGGGCCAGGTTTCCAAACAAGTCGCAAACCCGCCTCATATTTGCCGACTCCCAGTCCAACGCTGCCACGTTCCAAAAGACTTCGAGTTGTGTTTCGTCGGCCCGCTTTTTGGAAACATGTTCCAGTTTTAAGAGCATCCGCATTATATTTCCTTTTTGATTCAGAAAAGGCAACGTAATTTTTTATTTTACTTTTTAGATGTAACATAATTTTTTAACTTTTATTTTAAAAATAATTGTTTTCTAAATACTTTCTATCGCTTTAACTTTTTTAGTAATAATTGTTGACGAAACGACTAATTTTTTTTTTTTTATCGTTTTGGATACGACTAAGTTTTGGGTTTTGGCCCTGATTTATTTGATTGCATTAAAAACCCATCTATCTTATAGTATAATTTTGGATGGGGGGAGTGAACAGTGTCATCTCCATTATCTCCAGTATCTTTTTTGAACCGTTGGATCTGAATCCAATGTTTCTCAGCATTGATCTCCTTTCAGTGACACGTATCTGTTAACATTCCAGTTTCTCTTGAACGGTTGTGATAAATCTAATGTTATTGAGTGACACATACCTTATTGTCTCTTTTTTTGTCGACGCGTGTCTTCTTTCTGAATATCTCTTGAATACATATCTCTAACTATGACAAGTGGGTCCCTTTCCCACTATATTTATTTCCTTCCATATTCTTACAGAGAAACCCATCTTCTTCAATAAACTCACCAAAGAATTGCTCCCTTTTTCCTCTATAAGAAAATAGTAACTTTCTCTCCGTCTCTCTTCTCTTATTTTGTTTGCCGCCGACCATCTCTATCCCTCTCTTCTCTATCCTACGCTCTTCGTGTGTCTATCGATCTCTTTACATTCAGGTATTTATTTCTCTCCCTCTTTCTTATTATTTTCTCATTCAATTTAGAATTTATTCTTGACCATTCTAAAAAAAAATGGAATTTCGAATCAAATTTGGCTTCTTTTATTGCAGTTAGTTGTTTATTCTAAAAAATTGAAATTTCACATGAAATTTGTCTTCTTTTTTTATGCGATGTGGGTAATTTTAGGATTTAGGACTTCATTTTTTTTTTATATTTCCTACAGTTTTCACTGCCCTAACTCTCTTCCTCTCTCTTCTCTCATTAAGTGTTCGAGATAATTTATTTGCCTAAACCGTCTACTCTAGGTCTAAGTCTCTAAATTTATTTGCTAAAACCATTTGTTCAATCATTTCACAGGAAAAGGTGGGACAAGGTTTTATCAGCGGTGCCGCAAAAGAAGAAAGTCGATCCAGCCCTTCTCCTTAATGCATCTCTACATAATGGTTTCGCTACCTCACCCCAACCTGGTTCTAGACAGCTACGATTTCTTACTGGGAGTAGCTATGGGTCCCACTTTGATTATGCTACTACATGGCCAAATTAAAGACTTAAACAAAATAATTTAACTGGATTGAGAACCATAGGCCCCAGGCTGTCGTGTTCCCTTCCCTTCTCTCTTTTATCTTCTCCTAAGTTCGCCACCGAAGCTATTCAACTGTTGTAGTCGCAAGATAAATTCTAGATTTGGGGTTAATTTATTGATTTGCTTTTCTGCCCTGAAAAATTCGACCGTCAATGAAAGTCTTCAGAAAGGGGCGTTCACTCTATTTTGAAAATTTGTTTTCTATAAATTTATAATTTAAATTTATTTTCTGTAATTTTATACTAATTTTTCCCTTTCTCTTTTCAATGTGTATTGTTTCGTAGAATCCAGGCTTCAAAAAGATGGCGCACAATCCTTCTATTAGGACATAACTCGAAGAAGTTGAAACTTCAATCGTACCCCTAATTTCCTCTGCTCGAGGTAACGAAACAAACCAGATCCTCACATTTTGTATCATATTGTGACATGCATGTGTTGTTACCAATTAATTTGATGCTAATTGCATCAATATGAATTGACGAGAAGTTTGGTGATGAAAGCATTTGATTGAACAATATTACCTTTTAATGTATTGTAATCAAATGATGTTTTATTTTCTTATGTACTTTCTCAAATTAGTCACATCATAATGAATGGTGCAGTAAATTCTCATGGGTTCACATGCTTGCTATTTTTAGGAAAGCAAGAAAGATGAGTAGAAAGACTTCACCATACTACTCAGAAGCAAATGAGATTCTCTCTTTTGATAAAAAAATACGGTAGCCAAGTGAATGACTTATTGTTCAAAGCTGTTAAGTGGAGTAAAAATGCAATGACATTGAGCTGTGATTTTAAGTTAGGCGTTAAGTACTCAAGTCAGATTGATTTTTTTTATTTTTAGTGATGATATTCATTTGGTGGAATGTAAAATTCATTTTTGAGCTGTAGCCAGATTTGCTCAAGGTTGGTTTAGTAGTGCATGATTTTGCGCTATCCAATTTTAGATCATAGTTGTAAAAAGAAGAGTAAAATTTGATTCTAAAATTTTGGAAGGACAAACTTTGACAATGAATGATGAAGTAAAATATTGAGGTACAGGCTTTGATTATGTTGCTTTCCTTTATTTTTTTAGGGCAATCATGCATCCGATGAATATAGCCTGGTCATGTTTTTGTTTCCCTCTCTAGGAGGCTCATATTTTCGAAGGGTTACAGTCAAGTCATTTAACTATTTGGAGGTTGATATTTCTGAATGTTTGATCTTAAATGAGTCTCTTTTTTTTTTAAATATATAGTTTGGTAAGTTTTGACATATAAATATTGGGATGTTATTAACTCCAATACTACATCATTATACATTTGTTATTTGTTATTTGAATCTTCATTTATTCTGCCGAAGCAACGCGAGGCTCATCTCTAGTATGCACTAAAGCACGATTTTTGAAGATACGGAATTGTGGTAGAAAAATAAATAAAATAATTATAATACCAAAAAAATGTAACAGAAAATAATAAATTTAAAATACATTTATTGGGATGGGTGTAATTTGTCATGAATATATTATGATCATGGGTGTAGCATGTAGAAGTCCTATTCTAGTATCAAATAGGTTGTGTTTCCCTCTAGATTTTAGGAACATGTCCACGAGTAAAGTTTGATAAAGAGATGTTTTAATATTCAGGAGCGGATCGATCCACATAGATCGGGGGCAGTTCTTCCTCTTGAATTTTTATTTCTCATAACAATTTATAATAAGTTCGGATTGAGTTGGCTCCTTTTTAGATTTTTTTTCATCCTTCTCTAAAATTCTAATTTGTAATTTGAGTTAAATAAAATTAAAATTAGAATATATAAATTCTTTGAATTCTGATTGATAATTAGTATTAGAAGTTAGAATATTAAAAATTATAAATCCGGATATTGAAAATTATGAGTTAGAACATTGTTTTTTTATCTAGTATATGATTAGCAAATGGATTTGTAAATCCAATTCGCTAATTTCTTGCTCCTCTCCTAACGAAAATTCTAAATCCGACCCTATTAATACTCATTGCGTATCATAATAGTATATGAGTGAGATTATGGTACTATGCATAGGACATATTGATGTACTATAAATATTTTTTATCTCTGTTTGGGGAGACAATAAGATAAAAGAATTTAAATACATTATGTGTTTTTTGTCATGTGTGTGGCGCCTCCATTAGTAAGTGAGCTTATGTATAGAATGTTAATATATATGCTTGAGAGAAAATAACAGCTAGTGCACTACAGTATGAGTTGGTTATTGATTAATGACCATATATTAACTTTAATTAGGGAATCATTCGTTTGACAATATAAAAAGATATATTTGACATTTAAAATGACAAGTCATAATTTGATAAATTCCTGCTGTAAATTAATTATTTACAAAAAAAATATGCGATTTTTATTAAATTTTAAGTTTACAATATTGTGCACCAACACATTGACCAGCAGTTGTGCCTTTGTCAGGGATGTATCTCAGTATATTGAAAATGTCGCTAAGTCATCCTATGATTTTAGAATTTTAGTTATGTATATCAAAATTTAATTAAATTTTATTTTTTTTAAAACTTTCTATATAGTCCCGGCCCCTCAACAATAATCAAATGTTTACTTGTAGTTTAGTGGTTAGAGTTTTATTTTATAGTTAAGAGATCTTGAATTCAAATTCTACTCACCACATTGTGCATTTTAATCTTCAACCTCCTTTATCAAAAATCTCTAGTTTCCCTCTGACCTTTGTCATACCAATTGCAGAGAAGATGTCTTGATTTTGATCAGGCCTTTGGATAAAAGATAAATAAATATTGACTGTCGAGTTTAGGTCATGTTATTTCTCTTTTTTCTTTTTCCCTTTTTGAAAATTTTGACAGCGACTGTCAAGTTCATGTTCTTTTTCTTTCTCTCTCTTCTTTCTTTTTTTTCATCACTGCAGCTTCAATCTTGGTTTCTAATTAATCAGCCAGCAAGAAAAATCACAAATAAACACTTGTGCAAGCATGCAAAACATGCACATTTGCCTGATAAGTTTCATGCCAGACATATATTTCGCACCTGAGGAATCACTCTTATCAACTCGACTATGTGCTTTCAGCTGTACATTTGTACATATTCTCTCTGTGTGTGAAGCACCTAAAAATGCATGCATGAAAAAAAATGCATTATTATTTAGTATAAGAATAAATATTGTATTGATCTTGTGTCTTTGATTACAATAAAATAAGATCAATTTATAGACTTTATTATGTATCTCCACTAATCATCTCATACCTACTACCTTTACATTATTAATTAAGTCACACAATTTACAGAGATTGTATTGGAAATACTAGTGGATGTAAACTGTGAGAGTTATTAGCAATGTAAATGTGGTCAGTAGAAGATGATTAGTGGAAATATTTAGAATTAATTATAATCAAGTCTATAATAGACCTCATGTTATTGTAATCAAAGAAACAAAATCAATACAATATTTTCTCTTATATTTAGGAATCATGAACATTGAAGCAATGAGCATGGCACTGTTGCTCAAGAAGTGGTAGAAATGCAAACACAACCAATTCTATAAAAATGTGTCATACAAGCTAAACAGGAATTACACATTTTTTTTACCGGAAGCTTTTTTAAAAATCAGAAAATACGCTTTATCCTCCTACAAAAACCTTTTATCTCTAATATAATTCCCAGATTTCATTACAGAATTTACAGGACAGTGGAATCTAACGGGGTTGCTGTTACTAACACTAGAAACTTCTTATGGATTTTTATTGCAAGAAGGGAATGAATTATTGGGGGTTTTAGGGGACACTGCTTCGAGTGAAAATGAAAAAAATGTTCTTCAATGGAGATGAGACAATAAAGGGCACTTTATAACAAATTCTCTCTATGAATGGCTCTTTTTTAGAGGGTCAAAGTGCAATATCCAATGATCTGGTGGCATTTAAATTTCCCAACAATAAATAGAACATTCATGTTACAATACATAGGAACAATTTAAATCTTGACTAGAGACAAATTAATAAAAGAACATTCATCTTAATAAAAAAAGGGGCTGGATAGTTTCTGTAAGTGAAACTGTAGGTCATTTGTTCCTAATGCCCATGTGCCCGATTTTTTTTTAATATCCAACATTAAATAAAAAAAATATAAATTTTTAAATATTTTGAAGAAGAATAAAGATTTTGTCCCCCACCATTTGGTCCCCTAAATGTTCCCCTAACTAACTTATATATAAAGAACAATGGGGACCACTAACTAATTGGGAGAACACAATAATTACTTGGGGGACCACTTAAATTTGAAATTTTTTACAACTGGTGCACACATGTATGAACATTTATGTGCGCAAGTATTCCTATATAATATATCAAGTATTCATTTCTAAGATATTAAGTATTTAAAATAAAAACTGGACATCAACTTTCTTTTCTCCATAGTCACACACCAATCTTTTACATGTTTTTAGAAGTGAATTTTTTTTCTCCGTTTAATCTAATCAATATTTCTAACGATCCGCGAGAAATTTTGCAAATCTAAAACCACGAATGTTTTCTACGTAATTTTCTCTTTCAAATGAGATCCATGATGAAGTACTTTCGGATTCTTCATCGTTCAAGTACTCATACCTTGGCATGCAAGTATTCATACCTCGTCGAGCAGGTATTCATACCTTGTAGTGTGAATACTTTCAATTTTATAGTGTGAATACTTACATTATTTTAGTAAGATTAATTTTATTTATTTTGTTATGTATACTTCCAATGTTCTAGTATGAATATTTTATATGCTTTAGTATGAATACTTTGCAATATGAATATTTTATAGTAATGATATTTTGAAAGTTATATTATGAATACTTTATATGTTTTAGTATGAATACTTTTTAAGTTTTAGTATGAATATGTTTTAAAGTTTATCATTTGTGTATTATTTTGTAGGACATTAGACCTGCTCTTTTATGAAGTTATTTTCTGCACAGTCAAATTTGTTCTCTAGACAATTTGAAATAGCAAAATGGCTCTTTATTGAGTAAGTATTAATACTTGCTCGTTGAGGTATGAATACTTGTATGCCGAGATATGAGTACTTGGACGACGACGAACCCGAAAGTACTTCATCATGGATCTCATTTGAAAAAAAAAATTACGTAGAAAATATTCGTGGTTTTAAATTTCAAAAATTCCTCGTGAATTGTTAGAAATATTGATTAAATTAAACGGAGAAAAAAAAATCCACTTCTAAAAACATGTAAAAGGTGTGTGACTAGAGAGAAGAAAATTGATATCCAGTTTTTTGTTTAAATACTTAATATCTTAGATATGAATACTTGATATATTATATATAAATACTTGCACGCATAAGTGTTCATACATGTGCCCATCAGTTATAATTTTTTTTTCAAATTTAAGTGATTCCCCAAATAATTAATGTTTCTCACAGTTAGTTAGTGGTCCCCATTGTACTTTTTTATGGATAAGTTAGTTAGGGGAACATTTAGGGGATAGAATGGATGGGACTATTAGTCGTTCCATTTGAAGAATTCTAAAAATGTCCAGATCGCCAAAAATTTTGGCGCCGAGAAAAAAAATTGGGCCACCAAAAATCTCAACGGCCGTATAACAAAAATTTTGGTTAGATTTCTTCGGTTTGTATTTTATAGATTTAAATTTTTTTATTTAATTATAAAATGTTATAATTTATTTTTTTGTATTGAAATATTAGACATATTTTATATATTTTTTCAAAAATAGATGAAATACTATATAATTTGATTTATTAGAAAGACTACAACAAATAACCCAGATCAATATTTTTCAGGCCGGATTTTTTGCGGCTGTAGAAAAATTAAAATATTTCTTTGTGCGTTATTGGAAAAAATAAAAATGTTTTGAATATGAGTTAATGATCCCGATTCTAAAATCACTTCTGAGCAAATAAAGAAAATATTATGATCCTTCTAGTACGCTTAAATTCTAAGATATAATATCCAATTTGGAAAAAAAAATTGAAAAAGAGATATTTTGTCTAACAAAAGTCAGAGAATTTTTTTTGTTTTCTCAAAAATAGAAGAGCCACAATATTTTCTGTATTTACCTAGAAGTGACTTTTAAACTGAGATCAATAACAAAAATTAATTTATTTTTTTCCAGTGACACACAAAGAAATATTTTAATTTTTCTTACAGCTGTAAAAAAATTCTGCTTGAAAAATATTGATCGGGTTATTTGTTGTAGTCTTTATAATAAATTAAATTATATAGTATTTCATTTATTTTTGAAGTAATATATAAAGTATTTTAAATCTTGAAAAATATTTTTCGGCCGTCGAGATTTTCAGCAGTCTAATTTTTTTCTCGGCCACCTTCGGTGGCCTGGGCATGTTTAGAATTTATCAAAATAAATAGAAATTTGTATTATTTTTGATTTGATGTTGGATATTAAAAAAAAAATCGGCCCATGTGCTCAAACAATTTCATTTTGGATGGATTATGTTAAGATTATTATTTTACTAGTTGGACCAATTTTACAGATACTATCCTTTATGCTCTTACACTAAATTCCTTAGATATGCATGTAATTCTGACGGATGTTTTGTTGGTGCATTTTGAAACGTAGAAATGCATTGTGTTATTCACAAAATTCATGTTTGAGAAAGAAAAACCTGGTGCCAGAATAGTCCTTTCCTGATGATTGCTGATTATGTCCAAAAAAAATTTATCGGGGGGTGTTGTCAAAAATTCAGTGAAAGAACTTGTGAAGGTGCGCTTGCCTCGGACTATGATGTGATAACAATCCAAGTAACGGGCCCTTAGTTGCAGCTAGGACTGGTCCCAACTGGAGGGGGATGATACAGACCACAAGAGTCACCTATGCTATTTATGTAAGTATATCAGTAATATGCTTAGAAGTTATATATCTGTTTAATAAGTCTAAACAGTTGATCCAAACAGTTCAATATGATATTTATATTAAAATATGCTGGGAGATCAAATTTTATATTTTTTGAGAAATGTTTGACTATTTTCTTATAATTTTTAGAAATACAGATTTTCAAAAAAATAATGCATCAAGATTAAGTAACTAAAAATATGTATTTTTGACCTGTTTACTAAATACTAAATAAATTTGAAAAATTAAAATTTGTATTTGTAAAACAAGCTCTCATGAAGGAGATTAGTTGACCGGTTTGAAAACAAAAATATAACTCAGGAGTAGAGGCATTCCTTGTGAATGGGGTAAATTAACCCTCATTTTTTTCTTAAAATTATTATATTTATAAAAAATTTATGTGATTGACATCCATTTATGTTTGACCCTCATAATTTGAAAGTCTAACTCCGCCTCCAATATAACTTTAATTGAACTCCATTTTTTTTTTCTTAAAATTATTATATTTATAAAAATAAATTATATAATTGGCCTTCATTCATGTATAACCCCAATAATCTAAAAGTGATTATAAGCATATAAGCAGAGCAGCGGGACTCAATATTACTTATATTTTGGAGTTCATGAGCTATGCGGCTCAAAAATTGCTTGCTATATTGATTTTACAGTTAAGTGGGTCCGACGGACAGAGAGGGTTGTGTAACTTGTGCCTAAGAAAGGTAGCTATGTCAGTGATGCCCAGTGTGTCTGCTAAGGTGGCAGCCAGTCTCTCAGACAGAGAGGGATCAAAATCTGCTTTTTTTTTTTTTTTTAGAAAAGGAGGGTCCTCCTATTCTTTCATCAGGATTGTTGAAAATTCATTGTGCGGCTTCGATTAGATCTGAATCATTTTAATATATTAAATTGATTTAAAAATAAAAAGTAATTGAGACCGTACGATAGATTTTGAATGATCCGGATGGGAGATTAGGAGGACCCTCCTTTTCTCAAGAAAAGGAGCGGAGTCGGTTCCAGATAGAGAGCATCTATAATGGAATTTTCTTTTCAATTTCTATTTCAATGTGGCAGATTTTTCTAATTTCCGGATTTTATTTCTTTTCCAATTTAGTCGTTGTTTTGACAAAATATATGGGAATTAAGCCACCCGATCTTTAATATTCACAAAAAAGAAAAATCGATTTCAAATCAGTGACTTCCCACACGAATTGTATTGCTTTTAAGTTTTAACGTCATCAAAAGTTGATTGTTCAATATAATTAGTTTCTTTTTTTCAATTAATATAGGTGTTTTCACCCTTTTTTTTAAAAAAAACTATGCAGTCTCTCAAACCAAATTTAGAATTTAAGAGCCAAAATTTCAAAATAAATTAAAGAAAATTAGTTGAAATGCCGAGTGCCCCGTAAAAGTTCTAAAACTTTTTGGATGGTTTCATTTTTGTGTGATTTCATTGCATGATAAATTGATAATATGAGAGATGCAAGATTGTTTGGACTCGATAAATACATTTTCATAGCAATGTATGTTGGATCACATTCATATATCCAACGTGGAGCAGATATGTAATATAATTATGGATTGCATATTGTTATATATGATTGTTACAATTAAATAATTTAATATAAAAATAAAATATTAGACAATTTATGTATTCAATAGGATATGATCTATAAATGTGTAGAACAATTTAGGTAAATATCAAATTATTGATAGATTGATTCTGAAATTTGTAATTAAGAAAATTGTCTTTTCAAAGGATTGTGTGGGCCACGAATATTAATGCGGCAACACATATTTTGATGCGATAGCACGGTTTTTATGCAGTCACACAAAATACCTTTTTAAAATTGACAGATAACCATAAATGTTACTATATATAAGGATTGGCCCTCAAGGTACAATATAACACAAAAAAGTACAGAAACTAAACATATGTTTTTCTCTTTAGAAAAATACAGATCTGTGTGTCTTCTCTTCTTCTTCCACCATCAAAGAATAAAAAAGAGAAATCTATTGGAAAAATTGAAAATTATTTTTCAAGAGTCATATCTTGCTGTCCTAGAAGACCTATTCTATGACAATACGACACTAAGGCGAGAAGGACTTCTTGTCATTGAAGATTTGTCTCGTGCTCACGGAGACAGTTGTTGCTCTACCAAGACTTGAGATATTCCATGACAAACAATATGAAACCAAGTATTATATTTTGGATCTCTTTGGCATAGGACGGTCCTTAGGCTAAGATGGATAACTATTTCTCATTTGCTGTAGTACAAGTGTTTGATCCCTAGATAATATGTAATTATTTGATCTCTAGATAAGACGGAATTGTTTGACTTTTATAATTCTCAACAATGTATAGACATAGTCCTAGGTGTAGCATTGTAGCGTGACAATTTCAGTCATTTCCCGTCCTAAGTTGGACAAATCAATGTGTCTTTCACTCGTTGCCATCTTCGTTTTACAAATTTTAACTTTATTTGAAATTGGATAAATCATGCAATAATTACAGTAGCGTACAAGCTCTCTAGTAGTATCATATAAAATACTAAATTTGTTTGACCATTGTGTATTAAATGCCTTAAAATAATGGTTTAAACAATTTAATGCAACATTGACGAATGCCATGGCTGGTTCCCAATTACCAACAATTAAGTTGCTAAAAGAATAAAAAGGAAATCACCAAAACACGATATGAACTGTACTTATATCAGTCTTTGATCTTTGATCATTGAAATTTGCTACGGGCTAACCTCAAGAAAGAGAACATGTTTAACAAACAGCAAGATATCTTTGGTAATTTGAATTTTGCATACCCAAGCTAGGAAATTGAGAAAAGGATAATGATTTTGTTCACTCAGATTTCATCCTTTTTAACTTCATAAAAATACAAATCATATACATTTATAGAGTAAATCATGCGCCAATTTTAAAATAAATAAGTAAACCTTGTTTTGGACGAGAGATCAAGGAAATTTCCGGAGCGATAGTTGGCACCCCTGTTAAGAAAATCATGATAAGATAACAATCAACAGCTGGGACAGAAATATATTCCTTTACTAGTAGCAAGTGTTCTCCACAGGAAAATAAATAGCAGAACTTTTAGAGTACAAGTGTTTCATGCAGAAAAAGATAATAACCACCCTTTACAAGTTCATAATATACTATTAGAATAGTAGAATGCAGAGAGTAAGGGGTCCTCAAAATTCCGGTGCATCAGTATCTGTCCTCTGCTCTTGCGGAGGTAGTGGTCTTGGTCTAGCATATTCCGCAAAGATTACCCATCCATCAATAAACTGCATAAGAGTGAGTGAGAGAGATCAAACCAACCCACAAAAAGGTAAGAATTGTCAGACCCATTCCATCAGAAAGATCTTCTGACTATTTTACCCTCAGATTATTGCCTCTAGATAAATGAGGGGTATTCCACAGTAGAAGGCAAACAAGGATGAATTTTTCCATATTTATACATATACACTGAACTTCCTTTTCAGCCATTTGTGATTTTTTGAGGTTTAGCAAAGGTCCCAATGAAATATTCAAAATAAATAAACAAATGAACCTGGTGAAGTAATATTAAACTACAAACCTTGCCATCCATGCCTTCAATGCCTCTTGTTGCTTCCTCAATTGTCTCATACCGCACAAAACCATAACCCTTAGAGTAACCTGAATTATGATCCTCCACAACCCTAGCTGAAAAATACAATAAAAGTGAGTAAAATTCATGGCCCTGGATGTTGCATGGAGGTAGGAAAAATATATTTAGTCTAAAAGAGAAATAGAGATACCATGAATGACTCGGCCAAAATTTTTAAAAGCTTTTCTAAGTCCCTCTGATGTTGTTCGCTTGCTCAACCCTGGCATAGCAATCCACATTACCTAAACTTTGTAATTACATTATAAAAAATTCTAAATGTTGGCTCAGAACTACATAAGAAAATAGTGGGTCATAGATATATTTTTTTTTAATCATAATGATCTGGATTTTCAAGAGAAGAAGTATATATATGATACCGTCCTGTATAGTATAGTGGGCTTACACAAGTGTATCAAAGCCATTCAGCAGTGCTGTAAACATTGTAAACTGATGCTGACATAGCTTACTGCCAACAGTGGAGCTTAGATGATGAGATTAAGGAAGTTCGATGGACAGTTTGGATCAATAAAATGTAAGATCCAATTTAATATCTCAGGTAATATCCAGGAAGCAGAACCTATTTGCCTGAATCAGACAATGTGCCTACTATAACAAAGAAGAAGAGCCCACTAGAAAGAAAGATCACCGACATTGTTGTCAGTGGTATGTTTTTGGAATGGTCTGTATTGTACAGTAGAAAAAGCAATACTACTGAATAAAAAACTTGATCATCTCAAAAACAAAAAAAAATGGGATCAAACAGTTGGTCAAAGAAAGAAAGAAAGAAAGAAATTTGAACAACAAAGTTGATCCACTTAGTAGGAGAAACAATAAGAAATTAAGAAAAAGGAACAACCAAAAATTTCCTAAACACCACTAAATTGTTACACTGAATCGAACCAAAGACCGAAAGCAAACAAATATTTTTGTAATGCAAGGAGGTCCTTCAGGTTTACACAATATAACTGTCGCTCAAAATTAAAATCATCTGCTCGAAAATCCTCACGATACCTACATGTTCCATTAATTCCCTCCAAATTATAGTGCTACCACACAGTATAAAAGAACTAAAGAACGATCCATCCTACCCACACACACACACACACAGTGTACTGACCTGAGACGAAGAGATTAGGGGAAGGATCTGCCTTGGGAGGGGGTAATGTCGATCTCGAAGGAGCAAAGGTGGAGAACATTCGCCGGAACCCTTGCCTCGCCACCGCCGCTGCCATGTCTCGAGTATTTACGCTGCTAATGCTATACACCTTTCTCAGCTCTCTCACTTTCTCCCGAGTAGCTTTCCGTATAAACCCCCTCCCCCTGTGCTCTGAAGACGCTCATGTATTATCAAAAGCGGCTTAGAAGAGAGAATTAAAATTCAAGCCCGTTATTGGCCCATCTAGTATTGGGGCTTCGGTCCATTATTTCTAATTTTCTATAGAGGCCACGAGGTAACATTAGATGGGTATTATCTAATTAGCTTGCTAGATTCATTAAACCTTGTGTACCTGTTCGGCTGCATAGGATTAAGCTTCCTTACATCTCCTTAAGCTCTTAATCCCTCTTAATCTTCCCGAACAATAGCTCCTTTTGCAAGATTAAGATAACCTCCTTATCACAAAATCTTAATCCTGGAAGACCCTTCCTTAAGATTCTTCCTTCCATTGAGGCTCCTTAAGAATCGAAAACTGCAACTTTTTGGACAATTATATCCTTTCGTCAGAATCCATCTCATTTCTTTTTAATATTTTATTGAGCTCCTTAAGGTCCATTCTATTTCTTTTCAATTTTTTAATGGCCTCCTTAGAGTCCATCCTATTTCTTTTCAATTTTTTAATGGCCTCCTTAAGGTCTTTCGTTTTCTTTTTCATTTTCTATCCTCTTCTTCTCCAAAGACAGCACGCATCCTTCGCGCGGGAAAACGCACGCGGGAAAAGAAAAAAATTGTTCCTCTCTAGCACAGACTGGCAGCTCTCCGATGAACAACCTTCAAATCTGATACCACACGAACATTCTCGTCGATGCACTCTCTCTATTGGCACCCCTCTTAATAGGTATCGTTTTCTTTTTCAATTCCACCTTCCTGTAGCAGCGTGATTCGTTTATTTTAACCTCTCTTCAATTTGTTTATTTTAATCTTTCAATTATCTGGAATATGGATGTGGTAGCGGACTGAAAAACAAAAAAGTGACGAGATTTCCTCACTGCACATATTTCATATTTTTGGTATGCTTTCTTATTTCTTTTCTGATTTTCATTTCTTTCAGGTATTTTTAAGTATCACCGAGCATTCTCCCCTGTGTCAAAGTAGTCAAGGGTGTTTTAGCTAATTTAGGTTTTTAAAATCACTTTTTGATGCCAGTTGCTTTCCAAAGAATAAAAAATAATAAAAGTAGTTTCTTGGATTACTTTTAATAGTCGAATTTGATTGAAAATTAGCACATTTGCTTGTACAAATAGAGCCAGAAAATCTTCTGGATATATTCACATCTTTTTTTTAATAGGTTCAGTATGTTGTGGATGGCACATTTGGGATAAAAAAAAATTTCATTTTATTTCCAGTACCGCTAGGAGGGTCTTAGCCCCTGCATAAATTGGGTTATAGCTACCATCATATCTCCATAAGCCCCATTTAATAACTTTGCTTGCTTGTCTTAGCCCCATTTAAAAAATAGTTATATAAGTTGTGACAGATATCAATTAAAAATGAGATATAAAGTTTTTTGAATATGTGTTTTTTTTATACTGTTGTTATTTATCTCTCTAGTTCATGTCCATATTTTAAATATTATTAGTTCAATTTCATTTGCTTTACAATATTTTTATTTTTTCCTTCACAGAGACTTAATTATAACAGATTTTAATTATAATAAATTTTGTATTTCTTTCAAAAGTGAAGTTAAGCTATGGATTTCGTTATGGAACAAGCTCAAGTAATTGGAAGTAAGCCGGGTAAGGGCCGAGGTAAGCGTGGAGGTAAGAGAAAAGAGAAAAACACGGATTCTGTTAAAGGGGACGGAACTAATACCAAAGGCCGGAGGGATCCAAATTGGTCTGATAAGGAGACTTCCCTCTTTTTAGACTTATTAGCTGAGGTTCAAAGTAGAAGACAAGATTCCAATAGCGATGGTGGGTACAATGATCATGAATGGAGTTATGTGTGCAATGTGTTCACCAAGAAGAACACACAAATGCGTGCTTTAACAAGTTTGAAACTGCGCTGGAAGAACTTGAAAGGTGATTTCAGTTTTTTCTGGCACATAGCTAATCGAAGTGGGTGTGGTTGGAATGAAGAATCACACACACCAGATGTACCTGAAGATGCTTGGAGAAATCTTCAAGAGGTATTTTTAAGTAGCATATCATTATTGCATCAACATTATTGGTGGGATAATTATGGAATGAAAATTGTATTGAATTTTGTTCATTTGAAATTCATAGCACAACATTATTGTGCTATCAGTTCTGGTTATGCATAGCACAAACTCCTGCGTACTATTAGTTTCCTGGAATTGTTTTTTTGCTTTCCTAAATATTGTTTTGTGATGCATGGAACACGAATTGTAGTCCAAGTTATGGAAATCTAGGTTCTGCTATGATTCCTTAAAAAAAGACCACTGAATTCAAACAAAAAGAAACTATTGATGATGTTATTTTATTTAAGTTTTTAAATGGTGTAATCTGATTACAATATATGTTAAGAAGACAGCTTATATTATTTTATTATGAATTTTTATTCTAATTTTGTAGAAGGATCCCACTCGATACAAGAAGTATGTCAAGAAGACTTTTCCGTGGTACCGACAAGTCGAAGCTCTTTATGGAAAGAACATAGCCATGGGTCGTTCTAATCTAACCTCTGATCCGAACAAACAAATCTCACGCGCTTTCACAGAAGTTTCAAGCTGCTCTGAAGATGAAAATGGTGGCGTGCAGCAAGAGTTTGAAGATTTTAGCCTACCTGAATTTCGAGAGATGATGGCAGATGGTATTGAGTCGATTGCTCCAGAGATAGATGAGACTAATAATACCCATGAGCCGGTCACTACCGCTACAGATTTGCCAATTCCAGAGCCGATACATGTTGATTCACCAAGAGTTACACAAGTGCACTCAATCCATGTAGACAGACCTTCAGGGGCCTCCAACTCGGGTGCGGTGCCAACACAAAACCGCAAAAGAGGTAACAACACACATGGAGATGAGCAACGCCGTACGAAACCAAGAGAATGTGCTAATCGCATGGACGAATTTGCTGAAAAGTTTCTCTACCAACAACAACAACGAACTGAGATCATTGCTCAAATAGGTAATGCAAATCGTACCATGCATGACCAAGTACGAGAGAAGTTAAAAGTGTTAGCATTACCCATTGATGTTCATGTTGATATGGAGATAAGTTTGGGAAATTCTTGGATAAGAGAATGCTTTATGAAAGAGGACAACACAGAACGTTTGATGGTTATTATTGATCGTGCAATTGGAATGTTTCGTTCCGGCCATCTTTCCATCAATCCCTAATCTATATAACTAACCATGTCATACTTTTGTTTAGTGTCTAACTTTTGTGAAGTTAAATGTCATATCTTAGTCTAGTGATATCATACTTTTGTTTTATTATGTAGTGATATCATACTTCTTATTTTGTTACGGATGCTGTTTATATAATTTCACACTTTTGTGACTATATTGTCATATTATGAAAAATTAGAATTGTGTTGAACACTAATTATAATTGTGACAAGCACTGGATGAAAATTGTACTGAACTTTGTATTACTGCATTGAACAAGTATTGAACTTTGTTTAATTTCTTTTTCTGGATTGTGAAGATGAGACTTTGTCAATTGAATTCAAACGAAAAAGAACTATTGATGATATTGTTTGGTTTTATTTAGTGTTCTTTTCATTAGGTCACTGTTACATTTGCATTGACCGCTATATATATACAAATAGAAATGTAACTAACTCAACTGAATATAAAAGTCAATTATAATCCTAATTACATCAAACCAATTATATCTAACAACTACTCTAACATAGAGCTTAACAAACATTGTAAGCTCTAACTATTCCCTAATTATGTTGGAGACTCGTTGCCAGTATCTTCAAATCTGGGCCATCCAGTGTTAGACTATTAGCCTTTAATTTATAAATACAATATATTGTGAACACAATGAATAAATTACTATTATCAATAATTTTATATAACAATCTAGTCTGGGGGTATATTGGTCTTTGTCTCTTGTCACATAATAAAATATAATTCTTTTATGTATAATCCTTCTTTCATCTTAATCTTTCACTTGCCGAACATGAACTCCTTAGCGCTCCTTAAGCTCTTAATCCTTTATCCCTTAATCCATGTTGCCGAACGGGGCCTGTAGTGTGTACCTTCACGATTCACGAATTCATATCCCCCGAGTTAACTCAAATTTTGATTGTAGATACGGACCGTCCGATATGCTTTAGATACGGATTTTGATCGGACGGTTTGGATCTAAACTCAAAAGTTGAGTTACTTCAGTGGATCCCGACTCGTATCTTCTTCCCAAGGTACCGTTCAAAAGATCTCAGGCTCCATTTTCTCGCTCTCCTTCGAAATTTCTCTCAAAGATCTCAAGGTACTGCTCTTTTTCTGTTTCATAGAGTTGTCCCAATAATTAGAGAAGTGCCGATTCCTGTTCCTCGATCGATTTACGCGTTCGCTAATCAGGGTTAATGATATAGCTTGCTCTCCAATCTTTAATTATTCCATGGGACTTGCTTCATTCGCTCTAAAGCAAATTAATTTCTGGTCCTGAGTTGATCTTTGCATTCGCTAACCAGGGTGAATTTATGTAGTTTGATTTCCAGGATTGAGCATTTACCTGATAATAGTTTCATAATTTGATCAAATTAATGAAATTAATGAAATCACTTCTCATTTATTAATTTTTGCTCCTCATTCTATATATTCTGTCTTGAACCAGTCTTTTTGTAGAAATAGTATTTCCGCTGGAATCAAGATGGAATTGGGAGATAAGGCAGTTGGAGCTTTATTAACAACAATCAGCTTATCAATATTTACCTATTATACCTTCTGGGTCGTAATTTTGGTTAGTTTCTTTGTTACTTGAATCTATATTTTCCCCTCTATTTTCTCTGTGTTGTAATGTCAGAATGCAAGTATGGTAACTAAGAGCATGTGCAAAACATGCTTAATTTTCTATATTGAAATCTGATATAATGCAGGGATGTAATTCTTTAAGTACGTCAAGTGGAACAGATTGGTTAAACAAAGTATTTGCTTGTTTTAGCTATTAGAATAAAGCTTAATTAAGTGTGTTCTTATGATTTTCATGGAAGCCTGCACTAAGCATTTGAACCAACCAGCAAATGGTAAAATAACTAGCACAGCAAAACATCTAGGAAATGTCAATTTCTTAACGAAATTGCATTCCTCATTTCTCAAAATCACTAGTATTTATCTGTATTTTTATCATAACCTATTAGCTATTGCTATAAAAGCTGGTTCAGCAGGTCCGGCCAGATAAAAAGTGGAACTAGATTTGTTTCCATTTGGTCCATTGATAAGACCTCATATGTAATATAACCTGAAAAGATAAGCTAACCCAGCATGTTTATTCCCTTAAAACCTTGATCAGGACTTGTTCTCAAAACTGTTCTCTGCATCGTTACATGTTTTCTCATGAAACTTTTCCAATTCCACTCTCATTCTTTTGGAATAATTTTGTAATAAGTATTAAGCGAAGCAAAAGGCAGTAAAAAAAACATGCAAAACCTAGGATCAATTAGATTTAATTTGCATGTCGCATTAGGCTGCTAATCGTTTAGAAGTTTGAAGAAATATTTTATTTTGAAAGGAATCAAATGTGCTCTCTAAAACATAGTCTGATTTTTATCTTAATCGAAGTTTAATTTGAAACTAACTCTAGGAAATATCAAAACTAATTTAAAATTTAGATGGAATTTTCTGACACTCATCAAGGGAAAAAGAAAGAAAAAGTGGGAACGGAGCTACCAACTGTGAGCCTAGCACAAGGTGGGCACGTGCCTAGATGAGGAAATAAGGTATTACTTATCATCCCTGTGCTGGGCTTGCAGTTTGTAGCTCTGTTTCCAGCTACAAGCACAATATTGGCACCCGTGACACCACCTTTTCTTTCTTTCTGTTTTTTCCTCGATGAGTGTCAGCAAATCCCATCTAGCGTGGCCAACACCGTGCTTCCTATAATTTAAATTTTTATGATATTTTGTAAAGAATAAAATTCGGATTAAACTTTGGTTAAAATAATAAAATTCAGCCAATAACTTGGTTCTCTGATTATAGAAGCATACCTAAAAATAAAATATCAGCTTTCTAACTTGAAGTACAAATGTATCAAAATAAAATATCCATATAATATAGGTGTTTCTAATTTTGATTATAATTAGTTTGAAAATAGTGGTCCAACCAGTGACCAATCAGACCAGCAAACCAGTGACCCGTATCTTGCTGCCTTGTTTGGTTCTGATAACACTGCACATGTATGTTTGTAATTACGTGAACATGTATGAAATCAGGGACTGAAGTGATCAAGCTAGTCTAGTACTAACATCTGTGATTCATGTGCTAATAGTTTTTTTCTAGTTGGCATTTTGCTCTATTTAATGAAGAGAAATTTCGGATAACATCCCCCCCCCCCCCCCCCCCCCACACACACACATTACCAAGAAAAAGAAAAAGATTCCATGTATTTCTAGTATTTGGAAACAATGATGCTATTTTGTGGAGAAGCTAGGAAAAGGTCCTTACTGCCATCTGTAATTTTAGAAATTAAAAAGGGATTACAAATAATGTAGTGAGACTGCCACCATTAAAATATTAAGAGAATAGTCTAGGTGTTATTGTGTAACTCTTTAAGTCTTAAGGTCACTACCAACCTAACTAGTGAAAAATGTACAAGCATGTACTAATTTTGCATTTGTTGTTTTTTTCAGCCATTCGTTGAGAGTGATCATTTCATACACCAGTACTTCCTCCCCTCAGAGTTTGCTGTTCTTATTCCTGTTTTTGCTGGTGTTGCACTTCTCTGCTTCTTGTCTGTTTTTGTAGGCCTTGTAATGGTAAAATCCAAGAAAAAGAAAGCCTAGTTTCAGTTTGGATTCTCTTTTCTCTCCTTGAAATTTGTTTTCTGTTCTCTTTTTGTTTGTTTTTCCTTCTTTCTAGTGCCTGTGTAGGATTGTACTGAGGTGGCTTAAATTCGCTAATCTAATTGGATTTTAGATACTTTGAAAAGAGAAAAAATGTTAAAAAGAAAAGGCCTTGCTTTAAGTAGCGAGTTGCAATTGAAATGGTGGAATAAAGGCGTCTGATTTTTGTTATATATTTATTTTGCATTGTAAAGGAACTTGTACTTGATTTTATTCTCAGTTCCCCTAAATTTTGTTTGTTTGCTTAGCAAGTGCTTGTGATTAACATCTACATAACAATTAGCATATTACAGAACAGAACCAAAACAGCATCTCAATTCAAATTGCATCTGGACTGTATTTTTTTTCAATTCAAATTGTCTATAATTCTTATCTGATCTCCCAGTGGTCTTTTCCGAACTAATCGCTCAATACTGAAAATAAAGATGCAAACTATCCTCAACATGCATGTAAACATAAATTCACCGCAATAGTCAATAGGATTCTTTGAAAATTCCAATCGTATAAAGGGCAAAAAACTTCTTTTATCTTTTACCAGAACATTCTCCTTTTCACTCGGTAAAAAAAAAGGAAACGGTATGGTACAAAATAAAATCCTAAAAACAAAATTAGCAACACAGCATCCAAAAACATGATCACTTCTAACTCTTTTCTCACACCTCAATTCTTTCCTCTCCTCTACTTGAGAATCTCACGCTCCCCCTCCTCAATCCCAGCCATTGTATCATACAATGGCTTATTCATCGTCTCTGGCAAATAACAGACCAAACAACCTCCTACTATTCCTGACACACCGAACAAGGCAAATGGAAATGACTTTCCCAAAACCACTACCAACGGTGCTACAACTGCTCCCAACTGACACGCTTGGGTTGCACAACCGAGCGCTGCATTTCGTACAACTGTGGGGAAAAGTTCGGCTGTGTAGATAAATAACAGATTATATGTCGCAGCCATACCAAAGATGCCTATCACACCACATACCATTCTGATAACCTCCATCACATCAAACACCCCTACCAAGAACCCTGCAGTGCAAAACAGTCCGCTCAAAACCATGGTACCAATTGATAGAGGCTTTCTGCCAAAACGGTCCAATAACAAAGCAGTGAGTGCATATGCCGGAAGTTCAGCTACGGAGTTGATCAATACGCTAGCATACAAGTTTGTCTTCAGGTTAACTACATTTAGACTAAGTCCATAGTAGACAACCGAGCACAGAAAATTAATGGCAATTGAGAGAATTAGTCTAACTCTGGTTACTCGAGACTTTAACACATCTAGTATAGACCCCGATGAAATCTTGTTTTCTTCTTGTCCAGCTTCTTCGTCTTTGCTGTCTTCACCATCTAATTTCAATCTGAGATCACTAGGTATTTCAGTACCATTTGTTTTTGAAATGTCATGCATCACATCCATTGCCTTAGCTGCCTTACCACGAACAAGATACCACCTAGGAGATTCTGACAAGAAGGGTATAACTATCAGGAGAAACAAAAGAGAAGGAAGGGAAGTGACAACATAAAGGGACCGCCAAGATCTGAAGTGATAAGCAATGCCGGCTAAAATGGCAATGCCACCCGAGAAGAAGTAGAACGTGGACATGCCAGCAACTCCACGCTTACTGGGCCCCACTGGCTCAGTGGCTAGAACGAATGCGCAGAGGCCGACGCCGCCAGTGCTGAAGCCAGTCAGGAAACGAAGGAGAGTGTAGGTCCAATAAGATGGGGCGACGGAGGTCAAGAGGCCAAAAATTGAGTTTAATGCGCACACAACAGTAAGAGAGCCCTTTCGGCCAAGGAATGAGTCTGACAAGTGCCCAAAGACACCCCCACCTGAAAAATAAAATACAAGATTTAGAACTCAACTTAATATTAGCTAAGAATGGTAACAAAGGATACTGTCTTAGATTATGGCGCTGGGCTGGTCAGGGTCAGCTCCATGCTATCATGTAGAGATCACGATGCCTGATTCGTAGGAATACCTATTTTTTATTTCAACTTTTAATTTACTAAATTATACTTTTGGTTCCTTTGATCTTAGGTTGAAAAATGCTAGTATTTCTTTCTTTTTTTCCTTTTTCTTTTCTTTACCTTTGTCCCTGTACAGTTGTACTTATAACACTTTTTTGTTAATACAATATTTAGTAGGCAAAATGCCTACTTTCTTTCTCTTTAGTAAATAGCTGGATAGTAAACAATTGTACCAATTGTTTCACATTTAACATAAATTTATCCTTGATAGGTATGGTAGTAAGTAGTAACACCACCAGCAGCAGTAAATTATCCACACCAATCCAAAAACAAAAGGAAAAATAATAGTGCCGTGTTGAACTAAAAAAACAGAGGCGGCAGCTGCATGACCAAGTAAAACATAAATTGACAGATCTAGACATCGGTTATAACTTATAAGATAAGTTGAAAGTAACGGACATAAAATTGACAAATTTACAAGTAAACGACAAAAGATAAAGTTCAAGGAAGAGACAGAGATTTATGCAACTTAGAAAAAGGGTCACAGAAGAGAATTTAAAGTTTTAAGCGTTCTCTCTGCATTAGACGTCTTAGTCCAAACAAAAACTTTCTTTTTAATAATTTCCGTCCTTATCTTCTTTTGGCTTTTGTGAATATTATAATAACATGGTAATTTTCATGGAGCAGTTTCGTATCAGTCAAAGATTCCAGTATTATAAACTAAGTATGCGAATAAAACATTTGACAGCTCATCTAGTTGGTGAGATTTATCTTCTGTATAGAAGCCAAAACGAATTTGGTCCAAGTAAGCGAACCCCTTATCCTTAGAAGAAGGCGAAAAAGAAAAAGAGGCCAATCGATCAGTGGGATTTAGAGTAGAAGGCAGTGACAAAAAATCATACGAAAAAGGATATAATTCAGTGAGAATTGATTTGACAAATGTAATAAGACCAAAGAACTCCGTCTAAGATGTGAAGCACCAAATGATTGTAAACGCACTCCAAAGAGAAAGGGTCCGGTAGTAGGTTAAAACTTTTATTTTAATGCTCAGATCAGAAGCAGGATGTTAAGCTCGTCAAGCTCTTCGAATTAAGAGAATTTTTACAGTTAAAATCGATCTACTTCAATGAATAATGCATTTTCATACAAAATTTATATAATTTAAAATTAATTTAATATAAAATGAAATAATAAACAAATAATGAACAATAAATACATTAAAATTAACTTACAAATTTCATTTTTTTATTACTTAATATTATACTAAATTAATTTTAAAATTTGTAAATTTAATGGGAACACATCAATCGTGAAGTAGATCAATTTCAGCAGTTTGATTTATCAGTTAAAATCAATTTGAACTGATAATTTTTTTTAAATAAAGATTGAAAATCAATCTATGTAACTATTTTATATTCACAAAAAATTCTCTCATTCAAATTTTGAATATGCAACTTTCAAACTATTCTCCCACTCAAATTTCGAACTACAGAAATATTCTTTCCTATTTAAAAAGTGGTACGGACAATCAAATACGCGCCTTTCCATCCAAATAATTCGCGTTTCCCCATTAATAATTTTGCTACCATGCACAAACCTAGATTAACATTCATCGAAATTTGAAATGATTCATTTAACCATTCAATGTTTATAATCAGAAAGAAAATGTATTAAAAAAATTACGAAATATAGAGACCCACCACAAGTAAATTCATCTAAAAAAATTTAAATCAAATAAAAACACTTTTAAAAATTCACAGAACCATCTGTGAGAAAATATTGTCCATAAATTCAAACAACCAAAAGACACCGGTAACCTAATCAAATTAAATGAAACAAAATAAAAACCACAACATTTAATTGGTTATACCATAAAACAGCAGAAATAATTACGTAGCACCTATATAAACCAAGCACACAAAAAGGCATTTATATACTTATTTCAAAAAAAACATTTATATACGTACTTAAAAAAGAAAATATTATATACTTCAAAACAAAAACAAAAAACAAAATATTGATATGCTACAGCAACTGCAAAACCAATCATTCTCTATTCTAAGATCTATCCTATTCTTCCCTGTTAGGCGGTTTATACAGACCATTACTCTGGTAAAGTGGTAAGTCCCAACTGGAAATTCTATCACTTATATTTGTACGGCAGCCGCAACCTCAGTCCCTACCCACACTGCAGTCTAGAATTTTCTAAGAAACATCTAACCTCTTTATTTTCACATACAACCCTATGGTCTTAATATTTCAATTTACATCCCTTTGCTTCCCTCTTACTGTACGTACCCCACACACTGTGCTGCTATCGTTGTACTTGGTAAGATAATTCAGATGCAATATACTCATTTAAACACCAAAAAATGAAGAAAGAATATCCTAAATTCATAATTAACTTAAAATGGGGAAAAAATATGATTAAAACAATTGAACAATTGAAAAGAGACATGGAATTGAATTGAGGGAAGAAAGATTAGACGTACCAATCAAAGATCCAACAAAGAAGACAGACTGCACTATACCCACCTTGTACTTCTCCCCACATATCAGGCCCCACTCTGACACTATCGACGAACCAGAACCGCCGACCCAGTCCCAGCCCGAACCTGGTCGACACGGGTCCAAAGCGGTACAATCCACACCGGTACAGACTCGGTCAGGTTCCCGGTCAGAGAAAATCATGACCATGGTGTGTAGAGCCTCCAGGGCCCATGCTGCTGATGTCAACACGAAATGGCGCAGCTGCCACCTCCCGAATTCGCCGGCGTAACCACTCAGCATGTCGTCGATGCTCATTCTCGTTATGCCATTGCCGTTAGATCGGGACAGGAGGGGATCTGACGCCATCTTGTGATTTTGTCAAGGTGTTGTTGGTGTTTTACTGTTCTTTGAAGAGAGGGGAAGTCGGAGAAAGAAGGTTGTGTTCTTTATATATATACACCCGCTGTATATAGTGGGGTCTATTATTACAGGCTTGTCATGTTTATTTCGTGCTATTTATAGTCTATAGAGGTTCATTGTGTAATTTTGTCCCCTCTAATTTATTTATTTAGAGTTATATGGAGGTTTAATTTAAGGATGTAGCTAAGAAAAAGAAAAGTATTGGTAATTGTTATATATATATAGAACCAGATATATATGAAGTTGTCTTCCATATGCTAATTTTCATACAGAAAAATTCCCTTGTGAAACTAAAATTTACTGATATACATCAGGTAAAAAATCGGTCATTGATGTCTTGGAATATTTACCAGATGCGAGACAAAATCATTTATATTGCAATGAATGGCCATTAAATTAATATGATTGAAACTTTGGGCTGTGAATATGGTTATTTATACGGTTACGGTAACTTCAACATTGCTTGAAGTAAAAAATTAGTACTTCCGATTTTCGTAGGTTCACTTTGCAGAATAAAATTTGGATTCAATTAATTTACAAAACATTGGAGAACAGAAATAAAAAATATATGATCTGGCTTTTATCGTATATAAAAGAACAGAAAATCATTGCTATCCCAAGGTCGAGTGTCTTACAATTGACAATTTTTTCATATGCAATAAGATTGTTAAAAAAAATCTGTAATAATTATAAAATTGATTTTCTATAAAATTTTGATGAATAAATTATATTAGACTCAAATCAACACTTTCAATCTCATAATTGAGGTTAATTTAGAGCATCATATCATTCATAAATAGAAAATATCATGATATTTAATGGACTTCCGAAACAATATATACCCAATAAGGTCCTGTTCGGGTGGAAAAGATATAATAATGGGAATATGTGGAATGTTGAACTAACTAAGAATATTATTTAAGGATCCGTTTTTTCCCAGTCACTCTCTCTCTCTCTCTCTCTCCTATCTTTATTTCTTATCCATTGCCTCCTGCAATGCAATAATGATTTGGGTCGAAATAATTATTTTATCGAAATCATATACAAGTCTCTAGTATATTTAAATATCCTTTGTGGGACTGACCGACTTTTAACTCTGAACAACACATTTTTTACGAACTATTAAAATTTAAATAGAAGAGAAAATTTACAACACATTTTTGGTCTGATTATTTGTTTTTTTTTCTTATTTTAAATAGATGAAAATATATAAATAAATATACATATTTCTAAAAATATATTAAAATTTTTCACAACTAATCTCACAGTAAAACCAAATATTAATTAATTTCAATATATTTCCATAATTATTCTCGTGCAGCCCACGATGTTTCAATATATTTTCATAATTATTCTCGTCCAATCCGTAAAATCTCATTATGTATAATTTCGTAACAAATGAACACATCCTTATTTGTTCAAACATGACAAAGCTGACATAGAAGAAGATCGGGGATTTAGTGAAAAATACATCATGTAAAAATATCGTTCATTGATGTTTTGGAATACATACTAGATGCACAGAATAAAAATCATTTAGTGGCCATATTGCAATGGCAATTAAATTGACAAGATTGAAACTATGTTTTATATTTTTACGGAAACTTCAACATTGCTTAGAGACAATAGTAGCACTTACGATTTTTATAGGTTTATTTTGCAAAATAGTTCATTATTGGTCATACATAGGTGGGAAAACGGTATGGAAAATATTCGATCCGTATTAGATCCGTATTAAAAAAATAGATGTCGTGGATATCCGATATCCGAATATCTGGGTGGATAAAGATACTGATATGGTTTTACGTTTTAATTATCCATATCCGATATGGTTTTACGTTTCAATTATACCATATATTTTAATATATATTATAAAAAAATTATATTATTCACCATCGTAATTAGATAAATATTTTGAACTTTAATATTTTTAATAACTTTTACATTATTTTAATAAATATCCGATCGAATTCGGATCCGTATCTGTATCCGTCTGATATCCGCTCCGTTTTCGCCCCTACATATATGATTGGGATCCAATCTACAAAACATTAGAGAACAGAAGTAAAAATAAAGCACTACAGTGTTATGTACATGTCCGATATCTGGTGATGTGATTCTAAATCTATGTTTAGGTCATGTTCGACATTTACTATGCGTGAGGGAAAAAAATATCCACTCGGATTTCGTGAAAATTTTCCCACGCGCACAATATTTCGATCATTTAAAAAATTTCATTCCCATTTCCTTTAGACAGCCGAACAGGACCTAAAAGTTTCAAATGGGAAACTCAAGGGAATTGGATCTGCTGCGATCCGAATGGCATGAACAATAATCCTAAAATTTCTATTTTTTCAAATCCAACCATCCAATAATTTATGTGCATGTATCTTAAAACAATTGATTTTTCTGTGCATGAATCTCGAAACAATTCAACAGTTGAATTTGGAAAAGCAGGAATTATAGGATATTATTCACGGGTAAAGAATCGCAACACAGGTCAATGTGAGCATCACGTTCAGATTTTATAGGGTTGATTATCTAGACTTTTATCGTGTATTTATAGAAAAAAAAAATCATTGCTACACAAAGTCAGGTGTTTTAAAATTGATAGCTTCTTCATATCATCATATACAAAAGGTAGTTCAAAAATCAGTAAAAACGTATAAAATTGATTTTCTATAAAATTTGTGATGTATAAATTTTATTAGTCTCGAATCAACATTTCAAATGTCAATATTGATATTTTGTCGTTTAGAACAACATCTAGACCGTTCAGTTTTGTGTATAACATCACATCCTTCATCAGTGCGTGTGTGTTTGAAAACTTGGTAATAAAAATTTACAATGATATTTTACCAACTTCCGAAATAGTATACCAAATGGAAGGAGGGCAGGATTTTTCTGCCCCAGTGAGACTGACATGTGGATTTAGATGGATTTATTAATTTAAATATTGGTTTTTAGTTTTAGTATAGGCCCACGTATCAGTGACTCAGGGACAGAAAAATCGAGAATTCGGTTCCATACTAAATAGGGGAACCGACTCCGCTGCTTGCAAAATAGGCAAGCAGGACCCTGCTTTTCCCAATCAAACCATTGAATTTTTTTCATGCACGAATCTCAACATAGATGAGTGGTTTGATTTGGAAAAGCAGGGTCCTGCTTGCCTATTTGGCAAGCAGCGGAGTCAGATCCCTAAATAGCTTTGTTGGATCAGCGCATGGGAGTATGGGACACAACATAATCATATAGAAGAAGATCCGGAAATCCGGAATGCAGTGAGTTGGCTCACAAAATAGACTTGAATAGAAGTGTGAAAAGATAAAATTACATTGAAATTTTACAGTCAAATTTTTACATTTTGCAGTTAGCCCCTCCATGGACCATGCTTTGTCCTAGTAGTGCTATGCACAACAATGTACGTATTTATTGTGCCCAACAAATGGAATCTGTATTGTTATTGCCTTTGTATTGTAGGTAATACATAATTTAGCAAAAATATTAATATCTGCAGAATTCTAGCAACTAAAATTGTCATAGTGCTCAATCATATAATAAATTATTTAAGAAAAAACAATATAATAGCAACAATGCGTCAATGCCACGCATTTTAATTAAGAAGGATGATCACTGAACAATTTTGCATAGTGATAATTTATAAAAATAAAATTTTCATTTTAAAATCTAATATTATAAACATGATTTATATTATCCACATACCATATCTATAAAATAAAAAATAATATAACATTACATCTGATATTTCACTCATTCAGGAGTACATCTAAAGGGGATTGTGGAGCCGCGGTCATAAAGACATTAATAGAATTACACAAGGTTCTAAATAGCATTTATAACGCTATAGCTTTTAAGGTCTGAAAAAGTTATAGTGCAGCTATTGCGCACCTATAGCTTCTGATAAAAAGAAAATGGTTAATAATGCTATAACTTTTCAGGTTCGAAAAAATTTTAGCCCAGCTATTGCATAGCTATTTAGAACTCTAAAAGTATATAATAAGAAATATTCAAAATTATAGTATACATATTAATTCTAATATATTATTACAATGACCTCTCCTAGACCAATTCCGTTACTATTTCTATCTCATCAAAGCACAAATACAGAACGCAAACATCTGCATTTCATAAGCAACATAATTAATCACCGTAGGGAACCAATAACCATAATGTAATTTTTCAAATTTCACTAAGAATACGGGGTCTTTTGCAAATATGGAAAAACAGTAAGGCTATTTGTAAAAGACGGGGTGGTATTTACAAATTGTAAATATGCTCCAAAAGGATATTATCGGTGAGGCCTAGAACAAGGACGACACGTGTCTGTGATGTGTCGTTTGTGCTCATTCTTTATTTATTTGTATTTTTTTATATTTAGTTTGTACTTTGTACTTTTGTTAAAGTTGGACTTTAGTTGGAGATTCGAGGGTTAAGTGTCAAGGTTCAGAGAAATAATCAATCTTATCATAACTGCAGACATGATTTAATCTACTGTCATTTTGTGCTTCAGTTTTATAATGTCTTACATTTTTTTCTACTTTTTTTTTTGTCTTCAAGGATAATGTACATGTCAGTAAGATTAGAAGTTTGACATTAAAAGAAAGAGAATGATCAGAAAATTAGATAGCCTCCTTTTGAATGGGATAAGCGCTGAAATTTACTTTTCGTTTTAAGCATGATAATAGCTGTCACCCGCCCCCCACCCCCCCCCCCCCCCCCCCCCCCCCCCCACAACCAAAAAAAAATTAATAAGAAAAATGATGCTTTTTTTTTTTTCTTTGATCGCTAGTCAGCTGATGCAAGAGCTAGTGGCTAAAGGTATTTTGTGGTTATAAACAACTAGTAAGTCATCATAACTGTAGTTAATTATTTTCTGAATAATCATTGAAAATATCAGCCATCCATCTGCTTTGTTATCGAAATACATTTTTATTTGCAGATAATGATGCTCTGTACGTTTGAACGCCAAATCGAAGTTGGTCGTTTTGGTTTTTTATTAATCTACTGCACAATCTGCATACACTTCTCGTCTTCTTTTTTTAAACTATGACTATAGTGTTTTTAGTCACAAACTCTGCTGAACCTTTTTTAGAAAATATATTTACTCTAGAGTAGGTTAATTTCAAATTTTATTATAATTATCTGTATAGAGGTGAATAAGAACATTTCATATCTTCTAATTTGACGGTAAGATCACTTGTTTGATGGATGAATAAAAAAATAAATCCCGTTTTCCACCATTGGTGTATATAAGGATCCTGGATCCCTATATATTGTTAGGAGAGCTATCTTATATTATTTTACAAAGCAATACTTAGTTGGCATCTCCTCTCCAATTTTCCAATTTGCAATTGTAAATGTTCCAGTGGTCAAATTCTGACCCTCCAATTGTAATAAACACACAAATCATAGGGAAAAGAAATGAAGGAATGGGAGCTTGGAATTTTTAAATGTCAAGTTAGATTGCATGTGTGTCAGATTAATAGAAAGAATATTACATTGAAGATTTGTATGTCATATTAATGGAAAGAATATTACATTGAAGATTTGGTCTCCAGGCATATTTTATTATGAAAATCATGTTGAACGGTTCGGATTGACTGTTCGAATTTTGAAAATAAAAATAAAGAATGTGGAGTATATTGAAGCATAAAATGATGGTGTATTTGAAACCTTCTCTTGTAAAATATATTCCAATAAGTTTCTAATTTGAATAAGAACATTTAATATCTTCTAATTTGACGGTAAGATCACTTGTTTGATGGATGAATAAAAAAATAAATCACGTTTTCCACCATTGGTGTATATAAGGATCCTGGATCCCTATATATTTTTTTGAAATCATGCTGGATCCCTATATATTATTAGGAGAGCTATCTTATATTATTTTACAAAGCAATACCTAGTTGGCATCTCCTCTCCAATTTTCCAATTTGCAATTTTAAATGTTCCAGTGGTCAAATTTTGACCCTCCAATTGTAATAAACACAAAAATCACAGGGAAAAGAAATGAAGGAATGGGAGCTTGGAATTTTTAAGTGTCAAGTTAGATTGCATGTGTGTCAGATTAAAAAGAATATTACATTGAAGATTTGTATGTCATATTAATAGAAATAATATTACATTGAAGATTTGGTCTTTAGACATATTTTATTATGAAAATTATGTTGAACGGTTCGGATGGACTGTTCGAATTTTGAAAATGAAGATAAATGATGTGGAGTATATTGAAACATAAAATGATGGTGTATTTAAAACCTCCTCTTGTAAAATATATTCCAATAAGTTTTTAATGAATTAGTATTAAATTATAAAATATTTATGGCACAAAATATTCCACTGAGTTTATATTTTTCACATCCAGGAAGGATAGTAAATAAAATATTTAAAATAATATAGAACTCTAGTCCGGAATTTTTAAAAATATACAAAATTCGTTTCGAATTCAACAATCTATACAAATTTCAGACAGATTTCGAAAAATGTCCAAACCGATGAGCCGTTCATCGGTTTCAGACCACAGAACCGATCAGCTGTCCATCGGTTCCAAAATTATTCAAAATTATTAAAATTATAAAAAAATATTAAAAAATAATGAAACCGATTGTTTGTTTAGCAAATCTGGAACCGATGGTTTATTGATCGGTTCTACAATGTAGAACCGATAAGCTGCTAATCGGTTGTAGATCGGTTGTAGCCAAACCGATTATCTGTTGACCGGTTTCAGCCCTCAGAACTCTATATATAAACCATCGCTGTCTCTCCAGAGCATCCCAATCTACCTCTCCCAAAAACATTCGTCGCTGTCTGTACCAGAGCATCCCTATCTGCTGCCTCTCCCAAAAAAACACGTAAGTTTTTAATATTAATTTAATTCAGTAATAATTTAGATTAATTATTTTAATTAAATAAGATTAATTATTTTAATTAAATAATATTAATTATTTTTTAATTTGAATCATTTCGGTAAATACCTGTCATTTCTCCAAATGGAAGATGAAACGTGTGAGTTTCTGGACGCCACCTCTCGACAAGCGCATTTATAAGTGCCGCATCAATATTGATACCAGACAACTTGGCAACCTGGTATAATCCCAACGAAAGCAGATACGGGGCGTAACTTTCGTGGTACTCGCAATATGTCCGAAAATTCTTCACGTTTGAAACAGCAGAACTCTACATTAGGAAAAAAAAATATCAAGCAAAATACGATTTAATTTCTAATCGATTTATTAAAAAAAATCAATAAATGCTAACCTCTTTCGAAGCCAAAGACACCCGATGATGACTGTGGGCTATCCACAACAGCTCACTGAACCTACCTTGCATTATCTGAGTCTCTCTGTCTGCCATTCTAAATTTCAAAAATCGTACCAAATTATTTCTTCTGAACCGTTCTAGTTTTTTCTTAAACTATTTTATAATGTTGTAATCAATTCTAAACCATTTTGGTATTTTCTAACTAATTTTACAACTATTTGGAAATTTCCTAAATCAATCTCAACTATTTTGGAATTTTCTAAAGAATTTTCGAAACTGTTTCGGTGATATTCTAAACCGTTTGACATTTTCTAAAGCAATATCAATTATTTTGGTGATATTCTAAACCATTTTGGTATTTTCTAACTAATTTTACAACTATTTGAGAATTTCCTAAAGCAATCTCAACTATTTTGGAATTTTCTAAAGCATTTTCGAAACTGTTTCGGTGATATTCTAAACCGTTTGGCATTTTCTAAAGCAATATCAATTATTTTGGTGATATTCTAAACCATTTTGGTATTTGCCAACTAATTTTACAACTATTTGGGAATTTCCTAAAGCAATCTCAACTATTTTGGAATTTTCTAAACCATTTCGGTGATATTCTAAACCGTTTGGCATTTTCCAAAGCAATATCAATTATTTTGGTGATATTCTAAACGGTTTTGGTATTTTCTAACTAAACCATTCTAAACAATTTGGAAATTTTAATAATATCAAGAACTATTCTACAATTTAAAAAGAATTATTTTGACATTTTCTAATATAACTAAAATTATTTTGATATTTTCTAATTTATCTAAAATTTAAATGATAATTTCTAATTTACTTAATTTATTTTTATATTTTCTAATTTATCTAAAATTTAAATAATATTTTCTAATTTACTTAATTTTCTTTTATATTTTATAATTTATTTAATTTATTTTTACATTTTCTAAGTTATTTAAAATTTAAATGATCTTTTCTAATTTACTAAAAATTTAAACACCTATTTCTAATTACTTAATTTAAAATTTAAATAAAATAAAAAATAAATTATTATAAAAAAAAACTAACCTGGGAGTTTTTTCCGCGCAGAGTGAGAGCGAGAGATGGGGACCATGAGAGCGAAAGATGGGGGAGAGAAAGGGATGGGGACCGTATATATAGGCCAAACCCAGAACCGATGAGCCTTTGATCGGTCCCAGGAAGGATGAGCCTCTGATCGGTTTGAGGAAGGTTGAGCTGTTGATCGGTTCCAACAATTTTTTATATTTTTTTATAATTTTGGAACCGGTTCCAACAATTTTTTATATATTTTTTTAATTTTGGAACCGATGGACAGCTAATCGGTTCTGTGGTCTGAAACCGATGAACGACTCATCGGTTTGGATATTTTTCGAAATCTGTCCGAAATTTGTATAGATTGTTGTATTCGAAACGAATTTTGTATATTTTTAAAAATTTCGGAACTCTAGTTCTATTTGTATTTTTGACGTTGATATAACAATGAATAGTTCGGATAGTCCATTGGGGAAAAAAAACATAAATTTGAATATAGAGATCACATCTAACGGTTTAGATCGATCGTTTGGACTTTGAAAATTAGAAAACGACTTGGTTGCACGGGAGCTTAGGAACAATCGATTATATATTAGCCAACTTCTATATATATATATATATATATATATATATGAGGGTTCAAATGCACCATTTTTTTGGTGCTCCAATGTACTCCACATCGTTTATCTCCTTAAAACAATGATTTTGTACCTATGAAAAAAAATAGTAAAAAAATTCTAAAAAATATAAAATTTGGTCTCCAAGCAAATTTTATTATGAAGATCATGTTGAACGGTTCGGATCGACCGTTCGGACTTTGAAAACAGAGATAAACGATGTGGAGGATATTGGAGTATATTGGAGCATATTGAAGCACCCAAAAAATGGTGCATTTGAACCCTCCTCATACACATATATATATATATATATATATATACACACACACACGCACACATATATATACATACATATACATATACATATATATATATAATTTAACTCCCTTCATAAAATGTTAAATGTGTGATTGTAGTTTATTATTATTATTATTATTATTATTATTAACATTTTAGTGATTAGAATGTTACTTCATGATTGTGTGGATATCTAGGTTCAAATTATAGTGACCGCACGTTATGTATTTTACATTTAAAAAAACCCATCTAAATTTTTAATTATGCCCCATTTGATTAAACCGACAATATATTTATTTCATAACTTTGAAAATCAGTCAAATTGATATAAAAATAAGGTAAAATAGATATCTTTGCTATATTTTAGATAAATTATGTATTAAATTTTGCAGGACTCGAAAATATATTGTCATCTATGAATCTATTTGAAAAAATAACTAGCGATTTTATCAAAATTTGATCAGTGATTAATAATTTAAATTTTGTCAAACTTGAAACATAACATATCTAAACGATAGAGAAAATGTTAATAAGTTTATTTTATTGTTTTAATAGCTATTTTGTCGATTATTATCAATAAATATTGTTTTCGCATGTTACATGTATATCTTCCCTTGCAAAAGATATTTTGGTATCACGTCACGTGGAATGGAAGACATTATTAGACGAATTCGCATATCTCTAAGATATCTCAAACTTTGCGTGACTTTTTGGAATATCTTAATCGTTTAAATACATTCTGCACGAATCTCAAAGCTCTAATAATACTGGCCCCCTACGGTTCCCCGAATAGGCACCGGACACGTCGGTCATGCAAAAATTGAGATATCTCAGAGGATACGCACCCTTATTAGACATCATATCATATTATCATCTGGTGGGAAAAGTAAAAGCTGGTATCACGGTGAGAATATCCCAGGATTTTGAGAAAAAGGCAGCACTTAAATTTCTCAAATTCAATCTCTCGGAAGTACGGGTGTAAACGGATCTGATATTATTCGTTTTTGTCTGGATCTGGATCCGGGAAGTTATTTAAATTATTCGATTTGTATCCGTATTCATATTCAAAAAATTATAACAGATAAAATACAGTAAATTTTTTAATTATCTGTAACTTATACTCCAAACCACAATAAATGTACTCTATATTATCAAATTAATTTATTAAATTGCATAGACATACCGTTCATTTATTAAACTGCCTATACATATATATTCTAATGAGCAATATAACACTATGACATAATTAGTGACTAATATTTTGATAATATAATATATGTTTCGTAACTAATAAACTTATTATGAAAAATATTAGATCTAATTTATGAATGAAAAAATTATATTTAGATGTTATTCTTTACTACAATGTACATTAGTGATTTATTTTTAATTATTCGAATTATATTACATCCGTATTTGTATCCGTCCGATATCTAATCTGTATCCATATTCGTTTAATATCCGATTTATATCTGTATCCGAGACTACTCATATTTGTATCCGTACTGAAAAATTATAACAAATAAAGATACAATTTTACTACCATCCGAACCGTATCCGACCGTTGGAACTGGATGAAAAAAAAAATTATCCGTAGAAAATATTACACAATTAAATACAGAGCACATTGGATTTTCAATACATAGGACCAGTGAAATTGGCCCAGATCCAAAACCTTCTTTTTTTTTCCGGGTAAAATTGGTCAAGCCCATGTGTCAGTTGGTTTGGACCCGTGCCAAGTTTACATATTCAAAATTTTAGTCGGTATCAATTTTACAGGTCTTTATGTGCATTGAAAATCAAACATATTATTTTTTTCTATACTATTTTATACTATTTTATACTATTTTCTATAAATAAAGAATTCTCGCTCGGAAGTGTAAGCAAAAAATGTTGTTTTCGCTTGAATATCAAACGATAAAATTATTCGAGTTCGAATAATATTTTATTTATAGAAACTATTTTAAAATAAGGGGGAATTTCACATATGTCCCTCAAAAATTTCAAAATTACGTATTTCTTCTTCTAAACTTTAAAATTATGTATCCCCTCTAAATTTCAAAAACTCACAAATTTACTCATTTTATTATCTTTATATTAAAACTTATTCTAAATTTATAAAATACCAATTTTATCCTTTATTAAAAGTATACTCGGATTCAAATTTGAATCTGAAGAGTTCCTCTGCTGACTGATCCGTGTGCATAGCATCAAGATCTGTACATATCGCTTCAATATATGTGTGTGTTCGCTTTAAGATTTGTATTGATCTAGCGTGCATGTATCTTAAAGCAATTCTCATCTGTGCACATTGCATTAAGATCTATGCACATTGCTTCGATACATGTGCATGTTTGCTTCAAGATTCGTGTTGATCTAACACGCACATATCTTAAAGCAGTTCAGACAGTAGAGGAACATTTCGGATTCAAATTTGAGTCAGATTGACATTTTATGTTTTTAATAATAAAAAAAATATAATAAATATTTTATAAATTTAGAATGTGTTTTAATATAAAAGACAATAAAATGAATAAATTTGTGAGTTTTTGAAGTTTAGAGGAGAAAGTACGTAATTTAAAAGTTTTTGAGTGGTATACGTAAAATTTCATCTTAAAATAATACAGACTATTAAATTAATTGAATCTATATTTTGATTTCACATGAGGAATCAATTTTTTTTCTAATTCCTATAAGAATTTATGAATCAAAATATGAATACAATCAATCTAATATTCTATATTATTTTATATTAATTTCTATTATTGAAAACTCTCCAAGATTTTGTCGTTGCCACCTGTCATTATGGTGTGCCTACAAGGCTACAACACTAACTTGCCTAACCATTTTCAGTGCTTCCCTGTAAATGGTGAATCGGAGATCAGATCTTAGGAAAAACAATTTGTTACCGTCCGGAGAACTTATTTTTAGTCTGATGGCAAAAATACATCTCTTATATGAGAAATTATAGTTGAAAACTCATGAAATGAATAAATTCTCTATATTAATAGATAAGAGTTTGAAATGTATTGAATGACTTGATCCCAATCCATATTTCAAAAAATTTGTTACCGTCCGAAACTTGAAGGTAAAAATTACTACTGCTAGCAACTGGAGAGAAAGCCTAAAGTAGATCTATTTGGGCCTAAGTATCTTACAATGGATTGATTTCTCATAAATAACAGGCCAGATCTGTAAAAGGGACCTGATCCGTACAGCTTTGTTCTCAATTCAATCCATCCATTCGTCCCCATTTTCACGCAGTGGCTTCTTCTCAGCTTATCACCTCCAATTCTCCATATCCAAAAAACAACCAAACTAGAGAGAGAGTGTGGGTGAGAGAGTGAGAGAGAGAAGAAATGGCGACCATAGCAGCGGTTCAGTTCTCCATGGCGTCTCTTTCCATCGCGCCTTCTTCGTTCCTCGGAGACCTCACATTTCCTTCCGCTCGTTTTCCTTCCTCGGTTCTCTCCCTCCCTCCCTCTCTCTCAGTTATACTTTTACAAATTTGGCCCCTATGTTATATTTTATTAACTCTTTTTGAAGGGTTTTGTGATTTAACTGCCGTTTAATGTTTACTATTGGGTTACTTTAACTACTTAGGCCTGCGAATAGAAGAGGGATTCATGGATCCTAATTTAAAAAATGTGCCTATAGGCACAATGGTGTTTCTATTAAAACAGTTATAAGTTTAAAATTGTTGCCAATATTTTAACCTCGCCCATTTGTTTATTAGAATAAGCAAGGCTCTCTATTGTTTATTTTATATGCATATTTGTACAAGTTAATGTATCAGCATTGTCTATGACTTTCTTATGCTTCCATATGTTAAATTTTGATTTCAAGCTTACTTAACTAAATATAAGGCCTATTTCTTAACGCAGATCAGAATTACAGAGTACAAGCGATGTACAGTGGTGATGAAGGTCTATCCTTTCCTTTTTCACCCCTCTATAATTCCTGTTATTGCTCGTTATTTTTTTTCATTGCATAGAAAAATTCTCTGTGCAGCCTGTCAAAACATTTTTCATGTAAATTTTAATTTTCTTTTTCCTTTTTTTCTAATTGCAGCTTAGGAGATGGGAACGCAAGAAATGTAAACCAAACAGTCTTCCAATATTACACAAGATGCATGTGAAGATTGGTGACACAGTGAAAATCATAGCAGGCCGTGAAAAGGGTAAAGTTGGAGAAGTTACTGAACTTTTTAAGCATAACAGCACTGTAATTGTGAAGGACATGAATTTAAAGACAAAACATGTCAAACCTGCACGAGAGGGTGAATTGGGTGAAATTCGAAAGGTAATTTCTCAATCTCATACAATGCATATTACTACATTTGCAGCCCTCCTTTTATTCAACATCATTGAAGAGAAGTCAGCTAATTTCATAGAGTTTCTGTTCTCTTATTACAAATAAGCTCTGTATGGATCACCCTTTTAATCAATATCAACAAGGAAAATCACTTTTAGTCTTAGAATAACAATAACAATCACCTCATTTTTAGTGGTTTCTAATTTTGTTATGGTAATTGTGTTCGAAACCCAGATTGGGGAAATCCTTTGTTACAAAGGTTGAAATAAAGGGTCTTGGGTGGCTTGACCCCTATTACTCATTTAAAAAAAAATGTTAGGGTAATTTGTGCTTCTTTCCTGCTCTTTAAACTTATTTTTATTGGTTATGCACAAGATTCTGGCCTATGTAGTTACACCAAAAGTTGTAACTTATTTTTATGTCACACCAAATGTTTGAGGGTTTTTTTATGTAATAGCTGCGAAGCAAGGTCTCTTTAATAATTAGGTATAATTTACAATCATTAATAATAAAATATGCTTAACATTGTATTTTTTCTAAACAGATTGAAGGTCCAATTCATAGCTCAAATTTGATGCTTTATTCAAATGAGCAAAAGATTGCAAGCAGAGTTGGTCACAAATTTCTAGAGGATGGTACCAAAGTACGGTACCTCATCAAAACAGGTGAGATAATAGACAGTGTTGATAATTGGAAAAAAGTGATAAAAGAAAGGGAAGATTGAAAGATGGAAGTGTACTCAAGGTCAATATGGCCTCCACATGGTAAATTGTGAAGCCTGGCAATTTTCTCTGAAGTTGGGAGTAATTTTACTTTTTGTTGTTTTTTCTTACTAGCGAGGAAGTTTTTCTCTCTCTTGTATGAAACATTTTGTACAATTTTTTATTGATGTAATCTACAAGAGCTTATCATCTTACATAATGTGGCAATGTAATATTTTCTGTCACTGAAAGTTAATTTTATTCTCATTGTTATCTTTCAGGTGCTTATAGTTGCAGATACACCAGTTAGAATATAATAAATAATTCAAGCCACCAAATAAAAATATGCCGATTCCTGATTTGACAATTACTTGGTCAATTGACCGTGTATGATAGCAGTCAGCAGATGTCAATACCATCCAATGAATTACCATTTATTTGATGTAATTCATATGTTGGGGCAGTAACAAAATTTCAAAGCGAAGTCCACTGAGTGTGATATCTGATTAAAATATTATACTGGTTTCTTCAACGAAAAAATGATCTGTTGCTTGCCTATCTTATATTATATGTAAGCTTTCAAGACGATTTTACTGTTTATCAGTAACGTTTTTACTTAGATCTACTGTGTCCTTCTATTGTAGATTACGATTTGTTTACTGTCGCTCCGGTCCCAATGCATGTTGCTGGTTATTCGGTCCTAGTATAAATTAAATTCGGCCTGGAAAGAGGTTTTTGATCTTATGTTGCAGCGAAGTACTGTTGTTAACAGTAATACTGAGTGGTAAGTCACCGGACTGGTCCAGTACTGATACAGGAGGAGAAGATAGCTCATTTGGTCATAAAAATTGGTGCTGCTGAGTGCTGACAATACGCTTAAGATATGAATATGATGAATGCTGCCATTGCTTGACCACGATATATGTATGGGATAATGGGAACATTGTATAAGTAGGCTTTTGTGCTGTTGACGACGCACAAAGGCATGGACGCATTGGTGTGGCCCGCTGTAATAAATAGTGGTAGATCAGCTATAAATAAAATACTCAAGGAAAATAGATAAATTTACATGCAGGAAGATATGTGAAGCATGTGCTGGCCGAGTCACAACTTGGCAAATCTCAATTTACTCCAATTAACGTGCCTCCTTTCAGTCCAGATAATAGTAATAAAAAAAATATTCTTCTTCTTCTTTGATGATGATGAATTGATGATGATGATAATGATGATGATGATGATGTTGGTTATTATTATCATTGTTGTTGTTATAACAGATTCACAAATGAAGCATTATAATGTGCTTACTAGAACTTGAATCCGAGAACTTAAAAATTCAATATGATATATAAGTACTTGAGCTACTAATTAAGTTCCATGCCCATAAGACTATATGCAGGATGTTATTCTTTCTTGAAGAAATTCATATCACCAAAAAATATTTCAAAATTAAAACTAATCATCTCAAGCATTCTTTCAAGAAAAACTTATTCAAGATAAGACAGTCCAATCAACTCATAACATAACCCACTAATAAGAGGCATACAGTCAAAATGTATCCCTCGCTTATTTTTACCAACTCTCTTATTTGAAACAGAGATACGTACAATAATAGTACGCATTGCAATCAACTCAAGGTCTCCAACACAAATTTTCTACTTGAGAATTCCTTTTGATTTGGCATATTCAACTACATCATCGTAGATTTCTTCAATATGTTTGTAGTTAAACTCAAACCCTGCCTTCACTAATTTCTCTGACGAAAGGCTCAGTTTTGCCTTCTCAGGAAAATCACCAAAGCTGTAATATTAATTATGTTTGGTCAATGAAAATCATAAAATATCAAATGTATGATTTAAATAGTTGATAGGGTTTCTAAACCATCCGGGAACTAGAAGACTGGAATAAAGGGTACATGATAATTAAGTAGCTAGCACTAATCCATGCTAGTAAGTTTCTTTCTACTTGACCAGAATTTTTTTTTTAAGAATAACCTTTCTTTCTTTATTTTCAACCATAGCTAAAGAAAAAATAAAGGCCGTCACAGTGTCACACTATAACATAATAAAGAAGGGAGAAAATTAGAACATACTCTGTAGGTACATTATACTGAGGGTATCTCTTTGACAGGACTTGTGCTAGCTCAACAAGACTTGTATTAACCGCACAGCAGATGTACCGGCCTGAAGCTGCCGGATTCTCTGCAACAAAAATGTGCGCCCTGCATATGTCCTCGACATGCACAATTGAGACCGACCCAGAAATCATTTGCATTCCTTTTAACCCATTTATAAGTTCTTCCTTGCCTGCATTTTGGTTGATGTTTAATTATAACATAACCATCCTTTTGGTTTGCTTGTGAATTGCATGTTTTGTGTTTAATTGGATTGTGCATGGAACTTATATTAACTTGATTGTCTCAATAAATTACGAGCTTTAGCCATGAAGTCACTTATAAACATTAATTATTTTTTCTACTTTGTTTTCTTTTACCAGTAAGCAAGGAAAGACCAAGAGCAATGCTTGTGTTGACAGTTGGCATTAGAAAAGGGCCAATGGTGAGAGTTGGAAGCATAGTAACTACACTCAGATTGTTTTCTTCTCCAAATTTGAATGCCTCCTTCTCTGCTAGAACCTTTGCTACACCATATCCCTGCCAATGCAAAAAAACAAACTAATAATTTTGGACCAAAAGAAAACCGATAATTGGAAAAGGTAATGGATACATTAATATAAACTTCCGCCCTGGTGAAACGTTAACCCACAAAATACCATTGTATTGTACCTATGTCATGCGAATAAAGTTTAAAATTGAGAAATTTTATTGTTTTACTTACCCAAGTAGGTGGCTTGGCAGTACGGAGAAACTCTACATCCGACCACGCTTCTTCATCTAAGACATGGCCGTTTCCTTCAAGAGTCTTCATTGAGACTGCCGCAGCTGATGAGGTCAAAACCACACGTTTTACCGATTTCGCTTTTGCGCATGATTTCAGAACATTTAGTGTTCCTTGTATTGCCGGCTCAATTAGCTCTTTCTGAGTTATTTTGTTGGGACCAGAACATAAACAGAAAAGTCAATACTTGTGAACATTTTTATTTTTAACTGGTAAGCAAAAACTTGGGTTTTGAATTACTAGTTTCTTCGTATGTAATGTAATAGTTTACTAAATAAATATAAAAATGAATATATCACCTCAGGATTTTGAGACATGATGTTAACGGGTGCGGCTACTAGAAAAACAAACTCACAACTGGCAACAGCCTCATCAAAGCTGCCTTCTTCATCCAAATCTCCTCTTATAATTTTCAGTGGACCAATACTTTGCATCTCCTTTAGATGAGATGTTCTCTCCAAATCATCTGTACCCCAAGAAATAACCAAATAACTAAACAAAAATATGTGCATTACACAAAAATAAAGTAAGGAAATTTTATTCTGTTGAAAACCTGGGTTTCTGACAGTAGTATTAACAGCATATCCTTTCTGAAGCAATTGTTTGATTAGCATGGATGCAATGTACCCATTTCCACCAGTGACACACACCAGTTTGTTATCCATCGTCGTTTTGGATTATAATTTCGTCAATTCCTATTCTAACTCACTTTTTTTAATTAGTTGCAACTCAAATCGTAGAGATATATCCAGATGGGATATTTATTGGCAGATGATATAGCAGTAATTGTCTGCAGTTGGGGGTTAGCAAGTAAATATAAAGGAAATATGGGGGTCGATTGGTAGGTAAGGATCATACGGTCTCCTGTTAATCTCATGAAGCTTCGTAAAAAATAAAGATCAGATTGGTAGCCAGAAGAAATTAAAATGTGAATGGAGACTGGAGAAATTAATTTTCTGCGGCAATGTAAAAAATAAGGGTCAGATTGGTAGCTAGAAGAACCTGATTGACTGTTGAGACTGGTTGCTATCACGTGGTCATTAATGAAGTATTATTTTTTTTATCATGGCTCTTTTCTACCTTGTCCCCAGACCCAGGAGTGAAAACGGAGCTGGTGGTAAAATTATATTCAGATTTTTTTTTAATTTTTCGAATTCGGATATTGGATATTAGGTGGATACAGGTACAGATATGGATCAAATAGGATATTTATTAAAATATTATAAAAAATACTAAAATTCATATATTTATCTAATTATAATGACGAATAACATAGTTTTTTCATAATATATATTTTAAATATATGCTATATATATATATATATATACACTATTCAAATACAGATAATTGAAATGTAAAACTATATCAGCATCCATATCCACACAGATATTATATTCACATCGAATACGGATTAAATACAGATTGAATATTATCCATGCCTTTTTCACCCCTACCAGAACCCCAATCTTTGACATTCACTGAAGGATAAAAAAAAAGGAAAAATAATTCTGATTTCGGTCATTCAATCGGGCAGACCGGCACCCTATAGTTTTCCTTTGGTTGACACAATTATTTGTGATCCTTAAAGATCTGGCTTTACTTTAGTCAACCCGAGAGAAGTAAATAAAGTAATGTTAAATAATAAAAAAAATTGTTAATATATATTTGGTTAACAAGTCGAGTAATAAGAAGAAGAAATGTTAAAAAGTTGAAGCGTTTGGTGCCTCGACTTTTACTTCCCCTCTGATTTCTGAATGTGTTTTGATTTAATGAATTTTTTTTTTATTTGATACAATAGGGTACTTTAAAACACTGAACTCATCACTACTTCAATAAACACACCCTAAACTTTCAGCATCGATTTGATTGAACCCTTGTTACCCTTCTGTTTAGCTGGTCCTGATTAAGATGCTAGCTTTCTGCAACTAGTATAAAGCTTTCTGCAAATACCATAACATTCAATCGCTGAGTTCATGAATATTTTCACTCTCCATTAGCAACGTTAAAATATGAAATTCCCCCTTATTTATTAAATACTATATCAATAACATCCAATCAAGGATGGTGCTTGATGGGGCGATAGCACAGTTAGATAAGACAAAATGTTCTAGAACTGTGGTTGCCCAAAAATCAAGTTTGAATTCCTCTCACAACTTCACAACTTCTGCAAAGATTTAAAAAAAAAAATCACATCCAATCACTGACATACACATACCAAATATTATATAGTTATTCACATTTTTGTGGTCCTTTGGTAGACATACAAGAACTATATTTTTTTTAACCATCCGCGTTCTACTTTAAAGTAGAGAAAAATGAATTTATTTTAGATGCAAGCATTTAAGTCTCCTCTGTCAGGAAACCAGCATGAATCGTATTGGCATTAACACTCGGATATCTGGAGGAAAAGGCGCGAAGAAAAGCATTTAGGCATTTTCTACTGGTCAACAAATGAGAATGCAAACTCTCCACAAAATACTTCTTTGAAGAAAAAATTACGACTACAAAATTTAGACCAAAAAGTTTTGTATCGGCCAAAATATAAAAGCAAAATAAATACAAAATAGGGAAGGAGAAAAAAAGGAAGATGACAAAATTTGAGTGGAAGAAAGAACAATCCCCGCCTCATTTCCAAGCCTTTCTACCAGTGAATTGCTTGCCAGCATGCCTCTGTTTCTTTATTCTTTGCTGTCTCGACTTTGATGCCTTAGCATTACGTGCAGCCGAAGGCATTACCTTCTTGTGTTCTTTCTGTTTATTACTCAGCCCAGCAACCTGCATATGTCAATTTGACAGAACTCAGTGTTAATATGTAATTCCATCACGACCATCACAAACAAAGCTGGTAATAGATGACATATAATGACATAGATGCATGTAAGATTAAAATCACTAACAAAAACAAAAGCTGCATGCAATTTTAATGGAAAAAATTGGGGCCAAAATTAGCCAGTTGTATTTCCTTGGCCAGCACCATTGAACAACTACATGCTGTGCGAAAATCACGACATAAACATATTTCCAACAGTTGCTAAATCAAATGATATTAGAATGAAGATTTGCACCTTTTTATGTTTGAGCTTAGTGCGTGCTTGGTATGGTAGTCTCTCCTCCCTCATACTTCTCACATGTTCCAGCCTTTCTTCCTTCGTCAATTTCCTTCTTACGTGTGCCTAAACCAATTTCGAGATAAACAAATACATGTAAATATTTTTAAAATATATAGTATTAATGACTAAGCATATGCAATGTACTTCTGAGGGTTAGTGGATCTAGAGAGAGAAGGGGGACCTCAAGTTTAGCCGGATCAAATGGCTTGTCAGAAGTCATACTTCTAATTCCATGTTGCACCATAGCTTCCTTTGCTTGATTCTTAGCCTAATAAAAGTCACCAAAAATACAATTACAAGAGAATTAGTTTCCTTTTTATGTTTCGAAATGACCTCAAATATTTACAGTTTTACACAATAAATAAACGATGGCAGATCCATTGACAATGGACTAGTTTGATCGTCTTGACAGTTGACAACCATAAAAATACACAACAGATCTGTAAGCAAAACAACATGTCTATAAATTTTTCTAATGTTTGAAATAAGTGTTGTCAATGAATCCTAACCACAAACAAATACCTTAATTTCCTTTATGCGCTTGAAATCCTCATTAGAGAGGATAGTGTCGGCTTCCTCTAACACTTCTGATTTAGCCATTGCCATTTTTTTCAAAGCTCTTAGACTTGCATCAGCTGCATTTATTTTTCCTATGTATTCATCAAGCTTCCTCTTCTCTCCTTTGCCACTTCCCTCTTTCTCCTCATCATGACCACCCTCATCATCATGGTCATCATCATCCTCATCATCAAAATCATCATCTGATAGGTTGTCATCATCACCCCCACTACTAACAAGATCATCATCGGAGGCATCATGCTCAATTTCTTCGTCTTCCCTCTCTCCTTCTGAAGGAGCATTAGCCCCATCACCTTCGTCATGGTCATCACTAGACCCATCGCCATCATCATCATCATCGGAAGCAGAGACATTGGCTTCTAGTAGCAACTCCAGACCAGGTACATCTGAATCAACTGTGACCTCCCCATAGGCTTTTGGTCGGGCATTTGGGTTAGTCGGTCGGCCACGGTCTTTCTTCACCAATAAGGAAGGGCATATCTGTAAAATAAAAGAGGAAACAAAACTTATTTTGCAAGAAAAATTAAATGAAGGAATGTAAAGAAGAAGGTAATAAATACCTCTCGAAATAAAGTGATCAATGAACGAGCAGCAATGGAGACACCCTTGTTGCGTATCTTCTTGTAAAGAACTAGGTCTTGCAACAAATCTTCATTCATCAACTGCAAATAAAGTAACATGCGAATGATAATTAGTCTACTTAGAGAACCAAACTAAAAGGAATGCCAGTGCCAAATAAAGGACAACAGTATATCAGAAATTAAAATATGAGGCAAAAACTCACCAGAGGCATCCGCAAACAAATCTCTCTAATAGTGTTCAAGCCCACTGTAATTGCCTAGAATTTAAAAAGTTGACCAAAATTGTTATCCTTGTATTTTTCTATTTGTATTCCTAGAGCAATTCAGTACACAGTTTGAAGAATAGGCCCACCTCAGGAGTAGCACGGTCATTCACAAAGTTATTTACTATCTTTTTGAACAGAGGCTCCACAGCATCTGGCGGTACCTGTACAGACATGTTCAAGTTGCATGAGTTGTTTATACCTTCTCCAACTGCTTGATATCAACTAATAGATAACATCACTCAAGGATAGAAACCTTGGACCACTGTAGGGTACCAATCACTTAGAATTACCAATCATCTGTGCAAATATTAAAATTTATAACAATTTTATCGACCACAACTAATATTTTGTATTGAGGGGGGGGGGGGGGGGGGGGTGGATGAGGAAGAAACCATGTCATGACAGGCCTGAACAATAGCAGCGAGCAAAATCGTCACATCCCGTTGATGAGGCTGCGATACAGAAGAAATTAAGAAAAACATCAACAGATATAACAAACAGGAAAGATATATTTTGTCTATCGATACAATTATATATGTAAACTCACTTGAGCATAATTTGCCAAATTATCATACAGCTCTAACAAAATAAGACGGTGCAAAGCCACTGTCCGGCAAATAACTCTCATCCTCATTATTTTCACCTAAAGAAACAAAATTATACAAGCGGATAAGATACAGTGCAGATCATAGAAGCTCAGCTAGGCAACAACACAATTTGGTTCAACCATTTTATCATCAAAATCTATAGTTAACATGGAGTTTGAAAAGGATCAAGAACAAGAAATAACCTCAAAGCGCTCAGTATTTTTCTTATCACTTGCATGATGAGACAATAGCTTCTCAGCAAAACCCTTTGAGAAAAGATGCCACCCATTAATATACAAATAAAATGACGAAGATGCATTTACCAGATTTCGTTGGATCATACAAAACTACGATTCACGTCAACATCACCTACCAGTTTCCACTAACAGAAGACGATTCCAAACAAGAAGTTTCATTACAGATGTAGTTTTGCACTTAGCTTCTGTTTTCAAAAATGGAATCGACATATAACCAAGATTTCACAAGGGTAAAAAAGGACCAACCTGGGGATCTTTCAGGTATGTTAGCGGAGAATAGTAATTAGACCCAGTATTCTCAGCTATGCGCTGATGCCTTTTCATGCTACGCATAACACGCTTCAATTTTGCTTTCTTCTTTTTCTTACTTGCAGTTGTGCCCTTCTTGTTAGCCTGATACAGAGAGAAAAGAGAAATGTTTTACAGGCAAATAACGCTTAATAATGTCAAGCTATGCAATTTTGTTGAGACCAAATAATGACAAAGAAAAAAAATCTCATGAACCATTTAACTTGTAATAGTAGATCAAGAAATTACATTATAGAGGATTCAAGAAATGGAAATGCAAATAGTTTTGTTTACAACGCCAACTGGAGAGAAACAGAGAAGGAACCTTGTAAACATCCTCTTTACTGACAAGAACAACAGGCTTTTCAATTGATTCATCATCGCTACTAGAGGCGTCACTCGTATCTTCCTCTTCGACATTCTCATATCCAAGAAGAAATGAAAGTGCCGCCACCATTATCCTAATGTACATCCAAAAACGTGTAATTAGAAAAGACGCGGGGGGGAGGAGGGAGGAAGTTTCCCAATTTTACATGAAGTCAAATCATATCAACAGGATTAGCATTTAGGTTGACATGAGGTCAAATCCCATGTCTCAGATTTATTCAGATTTTGCTGGCTCACATCCCAATTTGTCAGCTTTTTTGGGTCTATGGATTCATGTTTGGTCAGGTTTTAAAATATCCTCAGTTCTGGTTCTGTAGACATCTCGTGAATTGAAATGTTGACTTCTACAATATTTAGGTCTTAATGTTTAAATTGCACCAGGTCTTTGTAGTCGTTAGCTTTTACCAGCTCTAAATACAGCACAATAATTATATCATTTATAGTATGAAGAATAAATACCTAGAAGAAGAGTGAAAACAAGCATAGCAAATAGCATTGGCAGTTCTCTCATCAAACCAAACCTTGCGCCTGTGCAACTCACACGCTACTGTAAGTGCCCTTTTTGCCCTTAACTCATCCTCACTCTATGTGTACAGAAGAAAAAGAGTTAGAAAAAACAAAATCATAACCATCTCTAGGTGTGTGGTCAAGACAATTGTTCTTGTTACAATTACTACAAAGAGACTTTAGTCTTCTAATGCCAGACAATACTATAGATAACAACATAAATTGCTATATAAGGTGTGTTTTTTTTCTACTTTTTCGCATTTATGCATCATTTGGAGCTGGAAATTGTGGCCAGCATAGGCTACTTCTAACTAAATCAGTGTGACTATTGATCCTTTTCCACTTTTTGCAAGCAAGAACAGAATTGGTAATGTCCTTCATCTCTTACAAGGCAGTCTTGTAACAATCAGTCACCATCAGCCATGTCTCTGTAATGACTAATGAGAACATGCAAGGTTCTGACTTCCAAGAAGACAAGCATAATTATCCTACAAACAAAAGAAGAATTCAAAGATAAGTTCGTACCTGTAGCATTGGGAAGAGAATGTTTTGTAACTTGCGATTTTGGGTTACATTCTTGTGGTTTTTGTTCATGCGCCTGATGCTGTGTACAATATGCGAAAACATCAATTTTCTCAAAGAGCGATCGCCGATGAGTTGAAGATTCATAAAGAGCTCCAAGGTTTCTTCCAATCCAACAGCCTTAGAGTAAAACAACAGTGCAATTAAAAGGACCAGATCAGAAAATCTAAATCTGTGGCAATTCCAAAATCATCCACAGTCAAGACTCAACCCACAGAGATAACTCCTAGCCCCACAATTCTATATATATTTGATAAGGAAATGAAAAAAAAAAAAAATTAAGTCAGATCAATCCACATTTATTATCATTAATTGTGCATAAAATTATACAGACTATCACACAATTTCACGCTCAAATAGATAAAATTACAAAACGAAAAGAATCAGCTTGAATTTAATAGATAGACCTCAACTTATTCCTGAATATCACTCGAGTCCTTCCCTCTAAATTTATAGCTATTTCTACTGACTTAAATTACAGTTGTAAACAGCTGCCCCTAAGTAGCACTTGGAATACAAAGAGAAAAATAGAAAATTCTTACCTTTCGATTTACCAGTAAAATCAGCGCTTGGACCAGATTCAACCTCAACGAACTGGGCAAATCTCTTCCATCGGATCCCAACAAAACGGCAATTTGTCCAGGTAACTCACCAAGTTTTCCAGGATAGAATGGCATGAGATGAGCTAACACCATCGCCAAATCCCCCAAATTCTTCGCAACCACTGGGTCAGAAGAGGGATTAAGCGCCGATTGGTGGCGAAATAGATCGAGGGAGGACTCGAAGTGCCGCAAGAGAAGTTGTAATTCGGGCTCGTAGAGTGATGGATCAGCCTTCATCTTCGATTGCAGCAAGGGGAGATTCAACCGGCCTGCGCTGAGTCCGGCGGCGGAGACGGACTCCGGCGATAGAAACGAAGCCGAGGAAACCGGCGGCGGCGCCATGTCAGCTATGCAAAGATAGAGAATAGGAAATGAGCCGATCGGTGAGGCCGTGAGGTCTAGGCTTTTAGGGTTTGGGGGGGCTTTTCATGTCTTACTGTCATCATGTGCTCTCTTTCTCTGTTTTTTTTTTTTTGTTTTTTTGGGGGATGCAAAGTGGCCCGTAGGCACCGTGCTCTATTAGTTGTTAGTTTTTTTCAGTGTTGTAATATACGGTATACGGTTGTTGAATAGATAGAGTCGCTGAGCGATTAAACAAAAATAATTGAAGATAATAAATTATAGTTGTAAGTAATTAATTAATTAGTTGGAAAAAAATTGTGATAATTTAATTGTTAGTAACAACTAATTAATTGATTAATTGATTTAAATAATCGTTTTTATGGACCACCTAATAATACACTATCAATAAAAGTGAGAAAAGGCAAAACAACATGTAATACAAGGAAATGACATGTTTAATATTTAATGTTAGAAATCTGACTAAGTTGATTAAAAATCACTAAAAGAAAATTTATTTTTGTCTTATTATTTTTATGTAAGAAATGATTGTTTAAATTTTATTGCTATACTTCTCAAATTTGAAATATTAAACTTAAATTTTTTAATAAACATTTAGTTATGGAAATAAAATAAACAACCATTGACCATTTATATAAAAAAATGAGAATTTAAGTAAAGAACAAATTTGTCCATACAAGTAAAAGTATCTAAAGTTGTTGTGTTAATAAAGTTATTTACTGTGATAATATCATCAAAATGTACATATAAATACATCAATAAGTGCGACAAGACTTTGACAGGCGCACTGTTTCTAATATGAATATTGTACATATAGAAATTTTGACTTTGTACCGGTTCAATATGAATATTGTAATTTCTTAATCAGTTTTGTGTTACTTATTGCTCTATGAGACTTTAAATATTGTTGATAATTAGTAGAAGTATATATATATTTTTTAAACAAAAAACACTATATAGGATAGCTTTCGTTATAGCTGCGCTATTCGTGATAGTTTTTTTTTTAGTCTTTCCGCGATGACGCGATAATCGCTACTTAGAACATTGATATACGATCATATGTGACGCATGCACAGTGGCAAGACTAAGAATTTTGTCAGAGGTAGGCGAACATATATAGAAGAATATATAGAGTTGCAAAATAAAATTTGACATAACAAAAATTGCATCACCAATCAAAATAAACAAGAAGTCAAGATAATATAAATGAAAATAAAATGTTTCAACTAAGTCAAAAGTCTATAACAAGTATTCGTTTACATATTAAAAAATAAGAAATATATTAATGCTACATAGCCAAATCAATGGAGGAAGCATTGTTCTACAGGTTTTCGTATTTTGACATCGTTGTAGAATTCTTTCATCATCTACCTCATCAAACAACTCTTTCTCAACATAAGTAACTAGACAATCAATTAAGAATTGATCTCCCATTGAATTTCTTACTCGTTTTTTCACATAATTCATTACTGAAATACCCTTTCAATATTAGCTATAGTCACCGGCAATATCAGTGTTAATTTCACTAATTTGTAAACTAATGAATAAACATTGCGCCTCTTCTTTTCCACCATTTTTTTTTTTTGAGAAAGTTAAACTAAACCCCAAAATCACAAGGGTTTTATAAATGAATTATAAATGCAGACACAAAATCACAAGTGTTATATAAATACAGACACAAAATGAATTATGTTTGTGGTCTTCTTGTCCAAAATCAAGATTCAGAATCTCACATATAATTACTAAAATTAGTACTAAAATTGATAAAAATGATGGTACAAAGATCATTCTCACAGACAATTACTAAAATTGATACTAACAAACAATTACACAAAATGCACACAATATTGGCACTAAATAACAATTATTGGACCTCTTAACTGTATTCAAAAGTGTCTATGGCTAATATTTATCAATTTTTTTTCCTAAATAATCATGAGAAAGTTCAACATTCTTATGATTAGTTATCAACTTCATACATGTCTCATGATTATTTATCAATGAGGATCCTACAAGAAGGAAGAATGGAGTCCAATTGATGTTAGAACTGTATCAGTACAGGAGAAACCAGAATAATAGCACATAATTTTCGACGCTATGGATTTTACAAACCATCCTGTACTATGCTTTCTTATGTAGTGGCTTATTTCTTTGTGAGATCAGAATTTTTAACTAAACTCTGAATCGCAAAATAGAATTTCTCAAAAAAAGAAAATTATTTATCAATTCAAAGGGATGAATTACTGATTTATAGTTCAGAGGGCCAGACAATCAGTACTAGGTCTAGTAGTAGTCTAGCAAAAGGCGGCTAGAGCTGGCGGACACAGGCGACGATCTCTCTTGCTGGGCATAAGCTGACAAGCGACAATCTCTCCTTTTCTTTTCTTTTTTGCGTATCGTGCACGAACAAACACCCATCTCTGGCTCAAAGACAAGGGTTATTTTATTTTGTTTTATTTGTTTGATCTCCCTTGTTGGATTATGAGCTCTGGAGTAGGCAACTTATTTTTTCAGAAGTAGGCGCTAAAAAATAAATCCCATCCAAAAAATCTCTACTCCTGTTACATGTTGGCTTCGCCACTACACATGTAGACATATCATGACAACATAACAATATTTATAATTCCCTGTGCAATTAATACAAGATAATATTCGGGGTCAAAACATCTTGTTAATCGTTTAGGATAAAGTTTTGAGAACATTACTCAATTTTGCCCAAAATTCGTATCCTATCACTATATTTTGTCAAAATAAACGATTCAAAGTCGAAAACACATCCAACAAAATTAATCCTCATAAATTATGATAAAAATAGAGAACTAGCATTTGGTCTAGTGGTTAAGGTACATGGTCTCTATGTGAGAGGTCATGAGTTTGAAATTCAGATGGGAGAAATCTTTTGTTATAATAATAAAGATATTAAATCGTTAGATGGCTTGATCTCCAACTTTACTCAAAAAAAAAAAATTATCATAAAAATGATGACATATTGCTTTCAAGCATCTCTTTATATACCTTAATCGTCTATTGATTTTTTTACTTATTTTAAGTAGTTTGATTTTGACATAATATCTACTCGCAAACTATGGTATCTTTATATCATCGGATTTTACGATAGTGGATGTGCAGTCACATCTAACCACATCTTTGTGTCGGTACTCGGTACTCGGTACAAAATTGAATTATGATATTTGAAAGAATAAACTAGAAAAAGGTTAGAATAGACTATAGTGCTATTTTATGAAAATAAAAAAAATGGAAAAAGAAAAAGAAAGAAAGAATAGTGCTATGTGGAACAGTGTTGTAAAAAACTTCAAAACGACCGATTACTCACCCATTTTGTTATAGGCGGTGATCAAATTGTCACAACTTGTTGGACAATTGTTTGTGAATGAAATCGGTCGATCATTTTCTGTTTAAACGGCCTGACTAGTCATATACCTTATACGATCAATTAATCAGCCATTTTATTATTATTTTGTTTCTATATTTATTCGTTATATATATACACTATACTTTGTCTCATCTTATTTGAACTTTTTATATGAAAAAATTATGAAAATTTATTAATTAACAAGAAAACTAAGTTAAAATAAATTTCCTTGATAAGTTTGATGAATTAATTTTTTTTTTATAAATTTACAAGTATATGCACATAATTTTAATGAAAATGTAATATTATTTGCAAAATTCTTATTAATCGGCTGCATACAGATTAATTATTTGGCAATATTCCGTTCGTTCGACGAGCACATAATGATATTCAGGGGAGGACCCAAGTTGAACCAGGAGGGGCAGCTGCCCCCCTTGGATTTTGCGTTTTAGTACAAGTCGGGACGTTTCGATCGACTCTGCCCCTCCCTGAAAATTTTTTTGCCCCCCGCTGGATGTTTAATTTGTTGTTCGGGTTAAATTTAGAGTTAAAATTAAAATAAATTTCTTCAATTATGATTAATAATTAGAATTATAGATTAAAATATCAGAAATTACAAGTCAGAGCATTAAAAAGTATAGATTAAAATATTATTTTTTATTAAGTATTTAATTAATTAATGGATTTGAACCCGATTAGCTATTTAAATCCGATTCGATATTTTTTTACTTCCTGACGAAAATCCTAGATCCGTCCCTGATGATATTTAATTATTTATAACACTGATGTGAAATGGTAATGAAAATATGCTATTCGATATACCACAATTGTCTTGGAGAGTAGAACGGGCTTGAAAGAACAACTTCACCTATTAACAAGCCGTCATCATATATTTAATGTCATCTTCTCTAAATTGTTTGATTTGTTCTACACAATACAAAAGTAGATTTAAATTAATTTAGAATTTATTATTTTATTAAAAGCAACCTATAGCTAGATTTAAGACTGCACTTATATTTTAGTTATCCTGACATTGTTTTTACCCTGATGCTTTCTTTCAGCAAGTGAAAAAATTTAAATTAATCAGACATTGAACAAAAAAAAATACCAACATCTAAAAACAAAATATAAAAAGGGAACTTGAGAACGAAGACTAATTCATCCCTTTCAAGGCCAACATCTTTATTTTACTTCATTATTAAAAATTGGATCAGAATCAAGTATATGAGCAAAATAATTGACTTCATTACTGTCATTATCTGATCCAAAATTATGCACCTCACAATCTTTTTTTCCGAAAAATTTGTCACAAAGAGATTAGATCTAGAAATCATAAAACTCGGAATAGTCTTGTCCCGTAATATCAGAAATAAAAAATATCATTAATAAAATTGTTAGGATTAATTATTAGCTTATTTCGGACTGAATAAAGATTCAGTTACATGAACTTGTCTTTCAGATTCCTAGAAAAAGTCTAATTGTGAATGCAGAAACTTATAACATAGACTGCAAAATTGAAAACATAAAGATATTTATTTATTTTTACTTCTTTTTTTTACTTTATTTGAACTATGGTGTATATAAAATTGAGTGCTCTCCCTTATACCAATGTCAGGTACCTGTACCAACTATCTTGTGTACATAGAACAAAAAAAAAAGATATGTATTTACTGGAGAGCACTACACCCAAAAACAGTCCCAGCAAAACATACTTAATTTCTAGTGACTTTAACTTGATATTCAACAGTAATAGTAATGCATTGGTTAAGTAAATGTCTGCTTTGTCATTGGATGAAAATTTGATTAAGTAAATTTTTGCTTTATTTTTGAATGAAAATTCAAGTTCTGCATATTTGTAATATCTGATGAGGGGTAGGGGTAGGGGCAAAAATGTTAAAAAAAGAGGATATTTGATGAGGGGTAGCGGTAGGGGCAATATTAATTCAAGTTTTTATTAAGAAATTTTATCTCATTTAAGTTTCTGTTGCAATATTAATTTGTTGCTGTCTTGTATAAAATTTGCAAAGACAAATCATACTGTTGTTGTCTTTTAATTCGTACTTATTTTTGAGTTTATTCTGGACCAAAAATTTCCTTTAAATTTTCCTGTTAATTGTTGTCTTTTAGTTCGTGCTCATTTTATTGGATAAGATATGGACAATAGTAAATTCAGCCATTGGTTGTTCATATAGTAAATACATAATAATGTGGCAAATGAAATGATAGCCAGTCCGTTGGTTGCCAGCGGACAACTCATTGGTACTCCAGATATTCTTGTCTGAACAAAGCTAGTTTGAATTGGATTTTGTAACGATCCAAGTTGGACGAACTGAACATGTAAAAAATTCCTCAAGTTCGAATTGATTATGGACTGGACATTTAACATTTAAATTTCAATACGGACGGTTATGGACCGAAGCCCGCTCATTAGCAATGCTACTATATATTTTAAGCCCCAAATCAACCATACAAGTAGTACTGGTACCAACATTGATAAAAATGCTACCCTGTCTGTACAATATTGTAATCTGGCTAAAAGATCCCTATTGCAAATTGATTAATGCTCCAAGAATATTGTTCAGAACCGCTATTATATTGAGTTCCTCGCCAACTGAATGAATGATCGACAAAAACCAAAGGATAACAAAATTACGAAAGGCAGTTCATACTAGATTGGGTCATAACAGAGTACAAGGAAGGCTCTTATTACTTGTATCATACCGTAACAGCAACAACCTACGCGCGCGTGCACACATATATATCAGTAGAAGGACAAATAAGAGGAGAAAACATATATATCAGTAGAAGGACAAATAAGGGGATAAACTATATATATATATATAAGACAATGATAAATATAAGATAACCAATAAGATAACCAATAAGTGATGATTCTAGCAAGGACGTTGAGCATCAACTAACACATTACTTTTTGCCCAAAACGGACCAGACAAATGACCAAAGAAGTGGAAATTTTATAATAACGATAATAATAATAACAACATTGATAATGATAATATTATTATTTTGTTATAATAATATTAAAATAAATTTTATAATGAGAATATTTTGAATAGCACTGTAATATTAATCATCATGCATCATCATCATATATATCATCGTTATCTACTATTATTTTTAGCTTCTAGGATACCCTAAATATAATGACAACAAATAATAATTATATAATAATTAATTTTAAGTAGAATATAATAAATCATCGTATATTTCGTATTGATGATGATGATCATTTTATGTTAATATTACTATTATTTTGATGACTCTAATATTATTTAGTAATCAATATGGAAGATGTATTATTTTAAAATAAAATTAAGAACATCAATAACCATTTTTTTAAAGTAGAGGTTTGAAATAGAGTGAAAAATAAATTGTTCCAGATGATTTTTTTTACCTTATTGTACCTTATTTCGGCAGATGATGTGAAAATCAAAGTATCAAACGGAGTATTTAGGGAATTCACATTCTCACAGGTACCTGAAAAGGAATCTTTTACAATTAGTGGATCCGGACGGTTCTTTTTAACTTGGCACGAATCTCAAATCTCAGCCCCTTCGCTAGTCCGAATCTCAAACCATAAAGCGAGGATAATTCTCTCTACAGTACCTGGGAGAATATTGATCCGTATTTAGGAGCGGGAGACTGATCCAATGTATTATGCTGTTGCCAATTGCTGCTTGGGCATTGGAGTCGAATGGAGATGTGTCCAGTATTTTCACACCGGAGAACATAAACTCGAGATCACGTGAGGGGATATGACCGTTTAAGGACAGATGTTCATATAACCCTCAATACCACTTTTATTACCAAAATACCAAAGTCTTAATTAAGTGCTTTGCCATCCGAATCGCTTTTTTTGTAAAGGGCATAATAGTCGATTCGTTCGACCAACCCCGCTCCTCTTTTCAAAATATTTCGAATTCCTCTCCTTCCTTCCTCTCTACTCGTCTCATTTATCCCCAAATCAGAAACCCTAGCCTAATTTTACTTTTACAAGTCTCTGTCCATTTCTTCAGAAAGCGCTATTATTAACTCGTTGCTTGGCGTCAAAGGAGAGGATCGATTTGACGATTTTGCAAGAGTAGCCACTGAGATTTTATGTTTGCTTCAATCTCACTCAAAGGCCCCGCCTAAAATCGAAAGCATCTTCTCATTCTCTCTCAACCTTTAAACACTAATCCAACTCTAACTTAGTAATTTCAACTAATTACTTTACTCTTCGACCTGGCCATGTCTTCGTTCAGGCCTCCGACTACACCTCGTAGCCCTTTAAAGGTAATTTTCTTTTTCTCGATCTGTTCTATATTTCCTCAGATCTGGTATATTGGAAATGTTGTACAAGTTACCCGAATCTTTTCTTGATCTCTTTTTTATTTGTTTTCTATAGACATTTCTGTTATCATTTCTAAACAAACTGTGGAAAAAAATTCTGCTCTGAATTAGAAGCAGTTCTTGCTCTTAACTAAATATGTATTACTTTGGGCTTCATATTTCAAAATTGCAGAAGGAGAACTTTGACGAGGCATCTAAACGGAGGCGAGTTGGGTTAACTAAGACTACTGGGCCCACCAACCCGAGAGCCCGGTCAGTACTGTCTACCATTAATGCTGGAGCCAGTGTAAACGCTGGAGCCCATCTTGACAACATGTCAGATGCGGGAAGCACAAATGGAAGCATTGTTGAGTTCACTTGTAAAGAGGATGTGGAGAGGCTTCTGGGTGAGAAATTGAGAACCAAGAAAAATGACATCAAGGTATCTTTTGTAATTGGTTTCTCAAATTGGGTTGTTAGGCTTTCTCCTATAAACATAATTCCTAAATATTGATTAAATTTTTTTAACCTGACATATGCAAATATACGTAGCAATTTTTCGTGCCCTTTCAATATTAAGCATACTTATTCTCATTTATCCCTGAAGAACACTGGAAACCATACTCCTTTCCTTCATCCGTTTTAAGTACCTAACCTATTTATCTCCCCATTTTAAAATTGTCATGAAAAGCAGGGTTGACAAAAAAGGGCATAAGGTAAGTACCTAACATATTTATCTCCCCATTTTAAAATTGTCATGAAAAGCAAGGTTGACAAAAAAGGGCATAAGGTGTCTTTTCATGGACATAGTGATGTAAAGATTATACAGGATTCTTTCTCTTGAATTCTTGTGATTCTTCATATATTTTCAGTGCATCGCTCATGCAATTTTTTTTATTGATGCAATAATTATATTCTACTCATTTAAAAGGGGAAATGCGAGCAGCAAAGTGAATATATAAAGAAATTGAGGCTTTGTATAACTTGGTTGTCGGAGCAAGTTGATAGCTACCTGGCTGAACAAGAATCTCTCAAGACTAACTTGGAGGGTGAACAGAAAAGGCACTCCGAGCTAGGTGAAATTTGAAAAATTATGTTCTTATGTAGTTTTCCTTTCTTTATTTCGCTCATCACCTAAAGTAAAAGAAAAAAACATTCTTTTTCTAGGTATACAGTTCTCTCCTTTACCCCTGTAGAGTGTATTATTCTGCTTTTGTACCAAGATGATTGCTAAAATGTGTTCTAGTTTCCAGTGTTGAAAAGCCTGGTCATGACCCAGCAAGCTAGTGTGCCTTCTTATTCACAAAAGTTCCTTAATATTTAGTCTAAGCTGTGGGTTTCTGTGTTCTTTAGAGTCGGCATTGAATGACAAGATCTCAGAGCTCACTGCCTCTTTAGAAGAGTTGACAAGGGAGATGAATTCTATCCAAGAAGCCTTGAAGAAAGAGGAGGCTCGCAAAATAGTAAGAAAATATTCAAAAACTCACAAAAAAATCAGGTTTAAATTTTACTGTAGGAAGCTCCTAAACGGACATGCTACAATTTAGTTGTTAGATAATTGATGCATTAATTTTATATTTCTCTAACTATTATTGGGTAACCACTACAGGCTGCCATTGAGGCTTATGAGAATGAGAAATCCTTGAAACAAGTTGCCGATAGCTCACTTGCAAACCTTAGAGAAGAGCTGGAGAAGGTCAGGGAGGAGGCAAAATGGGTCAGAGATCAGGTAATAGTTCTCTTACAAAATTTCTATAACTATGAACTTTTCAATGTGTAGTAGTTTAAAATTAAAAATAAAATTGGTGGTTTTCAGCTGAAGATGGTGCAGGATAATAGCAAGAGGCTGCAGGAGTATAACACCAGCCTGCAACAGTATAACAGTAATTTGCAGGAGGATAAGGCGAAGCATGAAGAGACTATTCAGAAACTGACGAGGGAGAAGAATGCTATGAGTGAGTACAACTGCAACTTGAAGGACCAGGTTGGTTCTCTTCGCCTTCAGCTTGCAGCATCCCAGTCGTCCCAGCAAGACGCGTTGAGTCAGAGGGACAACTTGCGGGATCAGTTGCAGACAGTTACAGCTGCACGCAACACCGCTTGTGCAAAAGTTGAGAGCCTCGAGGCCCAGCAAGAGAGTTTGAAGGAGAGATTGACCAAGCAACTGGAGCTGGTTACCTTTGAGGCTAGCAAACTTGAGGTGTGCTTTGTTTGCATGTATACAACTGCTGTTAAGTTTTTTGTAATCCATGATTATTGACATGCAGTTGGATTTTTCAGAGAAAAAGTGAAGCACAAAGGGAGCAAATCCAGTCTCTCAATGAAAGACTGACGGTTAGTTCTTCCACTGGTTTCTTTCTTCTTCTTTTTATTTGTGAGTATTGATTTTTGACTATAGAAGCATCATATAGGAGACAACAGCTGCTAATAAAGAGCTTCAAAGTCTTCTTGATGCCTGTAATGAGAAATTAAAGGTATGTTGCTGCCAAAGACTCAAATTCCCACTCTTGTTCTTCTTGTTTTAGATAATAATTCTGGTAAGTTCCACAGAACAGGTACAGTGGAATCTGTTACTCTTTTTTTTTTTGGATTCTTGTAAAATGTTATTGGGTTTACAAGTTTGACATTAGATTTTACTGTTCAGGAAACTGTTATTGCACACAGAGAGCAAATCGAGACCCTAAACATAAAGCTGGAGGTTAGTTTTTACAATATCTCCTATTTTTTTGTTCTGCCATTACCCAGTATGCTACTGATAAGTTCCAGTCTTCCAGACCAACTCTCAAATTGGATCTGGATTCTTTTATTTTCGTTGTATTTCATGTGGAAGGGAGGCTGGGTTAATACCCTTTTAACATTAAGTACATACAGGTCTAATTTTGTTTGATTTTTTTTTTCTTTTTTTGTAAATATTTGAGAGAAAATTTGTGTACCTATCTTTTGCCAGCTGGCAGACAGTTCTGGAGTTCAGGCCATTACTCGGTTTGAAAATGCGGATAGGACAATTAGGGATCTCAGAGAACAGCTAGCAAGGGCTGAGGCACGGATTTTGGAAGGGGAGGCGCTACGCAAGAGGCTGCACAACACAATTCTGGTAATCTGTGTGTGTGTGTTTGTTGTGCGAATTAGGCTCTGATATGCCTCTTTCTAATGTATTATTCTTGACTGGCCTGTAAATGCAGGAGCTAAAGGGAAACATAAGAGTCTTTTGCCGGGTCAGACCATTTATAACTGATGGCAATGTGTATGACGGATCGGCTATTTCCTTTCCCACCAGTACTGACTTGGTTGGAAGAGGAATTGATCTGGCAAACCAAAGTATGATATTAGAATTTACATTCCCATGTTGGCCAACCCATTATTATTCTTCAACAGTTGACACTTGTTTTTATTTTGCATTAACAGCTCAGAAATACTCGTTCACGTTTGATCGGGTATTCAGCCCCGACTCCTCGCAACAAGATGTATTTGTTGAGATTTCTCAGCTTGTGCAGAGTGCACTTGATGGCTATAAGGTTCTTTTCTTTATTTATTTTTTCCCCTTGTTTACAATTTCTGAAAAGTAGTTCTCAAAGAAAAACTCTGGAAATTATTATTTAAATTTTTTGTATTGCGTCTCATTCTTGCCCTATTTGTTATTTGTTATTTTGTTCCTTTTTGACCACTTGCAATGTAGGTTTGCATATTTGCATATGGGCAAACTGGGTCTGGCAAAACATATACAATGATGGGGAGGCGGTCATCAGAAGGTGAGAAGGGTATGATACCGAGGTCAGTGCATCAGATTTTTGAGACAACACGTGCTCTGACACGTGAGGGATGGGAGTACTGCATGCAGGCCTCCATGCTTGAAATTTACAATGAGACAATTCGGGACCTGCTCCTGCCGGGCAAAACCAATACGGGTCCTGAGGTAAGCAATGGCAAGCAGTACAACATCAAGCATGACGCAAATGGGAACACAATTGTTTCTGATCTTACTATTGAGGATGTCCACAGCCAAGAGGATGTAGACCGAATTCTGAGACAAGCTGAGCAGAGCAGGTTTTTCTACTTCATACATTTTAGTTCTACTTTGTTAAAATATCAGATTAACAATTGAGGAAACAATGTTCTGGGCTGGCACCTTCTCTTGTAGTGACAATTTCAGGATTTTTGCTTTACCTAATATCTGGTAATAGTGTTGGAAAAAGGTTTACGTGAATGCTCTTTATTTAGGTCAGTAGGCCGAACACAGATGAATGAGCAATCATCTCGGAGCCATTGTGTCTTCACTCTGCGCATATCTGGTGTCAATAAGGTCAGTTTTGTCAACTTCAGTAAAGTTGCATAACTATTGTCTTCACTCGTGAGTCTGCAAATACCATCAGATTAGACTTCATACAATGAATTTGAACAATTGACTGTCTTTTTGGTGAGCCCAACCATATACATGTCAAAGTTTTCATTTGTTGAGTTTGTTTTGCAAAAGGTATAGTGGTTCTCCAATAAGTTTTTTTTTTTTTTAAATTCATTTGTCATTCATTTCGACATTAATCTTAATTACATAACAATCCCAAAATGTGAAAAGTTTGGAATCTAAAAGCTTAGCTGCTAGGTAGATTAAAATTAGCTTTAAGTTTGTCAGTTGAAATGGATCTGATATTTTTTGTGGTTAAGCTCCCAACAAAATTTCTAGGCGAGCTTAAGCTCCCTAAGATTTATTTGTACAATTGATGTGACTTGTTGTCTGTATCGAAGCAGAAAACTGAGCAGCAAGTGCAGGGTGTTTTGAATCTTATTGACTTGGCTGGAAGCGAACGCCTTGCTAAAAGTGGAGCTACTGGTGACCGGCTCAAAGAGACTCAGGTTATATTATCTTACAAAAATTCCTAGTTATATTTTGAACCTCTTGTTTCTAACCTGTGTTTTTTGTTTTTGTTGCGTAGGCCATAAATAAAAGCTTATCTGCATTAAGTGACGTGATCTTCTCTCTGGCCAAGAAAGAAGACCATGTTCCTTTCCGCAACTCGAAGCTAACCTACCTCCTACAGGTGAATTTGTTGCCCCCTTTAATGCTTGTATGGATTGTTCCAATTGACAGTTTTGCTAACTTGATTTTTGTAAACATATCTGCAGCCTTGTTTAGGTGGGGACTCCAAGACTCTGATGTTTGTCAATGTTTCACCTGAGGCTCCCTCCGCAGGTGAAACCTTATGCTCTCTCCGATTTGCTGCTCGGGTCAATGCCTGTGAGATTGGCGTCCCAAGGCGGCAAACTCAGCAGATGAAGCTACTTGATTCACGCCTTGGTTGATGCTTATCAGCTGGGCCCATGGCATGCCATGTGTTATTGGCATGAGGGCTGGTTAAGATTTCTGATTGTTTGATGTGTAGTATAGTGTTGGGTTTGATTATTTTTTGTTACTGCTGGTTTTGATTATTTTCTTGGCAATTAGGTTGCTAAATCATTCCCGAGAAAGCTAGAGTGCTTTCTCGAATGACTTAATGATATGATAGTGTGGTAGAGTTGTTTAACTGGTACATTCAACTCATGATTGTGTGGTAGAGTTGTATTTTCTAGTGTATACTAGGACCCTAATTAGTCATTTATTTCTACAATGGAGAAAAGGTGTTACCATTTTCCCATATCTAAAGCTGTATGCAATTTCGGTTAATCACTGCAAAGTGCTTTTGCAGCAGTTTTTGTGATCTAACTTAGATTTTTGTTTCGAACCAGAAGAGTGATTTATGAGAAGGGTGATTTATAAATAGTGCAAGAAAAGAAAGAAAAGTTCGCAACTGGTAGCAGCACCAGTTTTTGTATTCTCCTCTCTGTGCTTAAATAAGTGAAACTGTATTTTACGGCTTTTAAATAGTGATTTGCCACAAGTGGTTGAGAAAATATAACAAAATGACTAGTGGCTATAAATAAAAGTTACGTTTTTTTTTTTTTCTTTCTATGGAGAGTGATCCGATTTTGTTATTAATAGAAAAATAAAAAAATAAATATTAGAAAAGAGTTAGATTTCTACGATTTCGATTTATTAGAAAAATGGGTTACTTTTCCTGTATGGCTTGGGCGGGATAAACTACGACGTTCAGTAAATAGCTAATTAATTGATAAACAGATTGCTGATTAATCGTTTAAAAAAAAAAAGGCAGGCCGGTATAAACCAACCCGTCCAACCAAACTTAATTCTGATTATTATAAAAATCCGGAGAAATTTGAAAATAACCAAATGATACATTATATATCTAGAGATGATTGGTGCTAATAATCAAAAGAAAAGAAATACACATGCACCAACAAAAATAGAGGACTTTATATTTTCCTTCTAGCTTTTAGTACACGTGTCCTCAAACTTGGAGAAAAATTGCAAGCAACTCTGCAAGATCTTTATCTCATCCATGAGAAGCAGACCCCACTCTCTATTGAGAGATATTTTTAGAAATATTGGACCGGATCGTTTGGACAGTTCAGAAATATCTTTTTTTTTTTTGTTTTAGTACAGAATTGTTACGGGATAATTTGTATCGTCCAGAGTTTATTTTAGCTCAGTTAATTAGCGGTCTGATGTAATTATTATTTTTTAATTAACAGGACGGGATGTTAATTTCGTGCGCCAAACGGAAAATTCCATTACATTCTTTCTATAAATCCAAATATCGTAATAATGAATCCTTCTTCGATTTTTTTATTTTTCTATTAAAAATAATCGGGTGAGTAATGGTCATTATAAAGTAAACTGTCCTATATACGGTTTATGTCAATAAATATTTTCATAAAATTATCTAACATAAATTATCGCCAATGGAGTTCAAATGCTTCGTATTTTTTGCCCCAAATTATTCCTCCATTTAATTTTCTAATAACAAAATCGTAAAACTCATATGCCAAAATAAAACTAATAAAACTTAGATTAGATGTGATATTTTACATAAGTTTAATTTTTTGCAAGTTTAAAATTAACATTCTAAAATTATTCACATAAGTTTAATTTTTTGCAAGTTATTGATTTCAATCAAAACAAAATCAAAATGATATGATATTTTACATATGAGTAGAGAAAATAATAAAAATGTCTAATAGTTTATTGTGACATTTGAGTTTTAAATTCTAAGTTATTAAAATTTGAAGATAAAGATATATTGGAGGAACCAAAGAGACAAACATTTGAAACCCTTCCTGCTTACCACCATAAGTAAATTCATATTAATTTATCATAACACTACCAAAATATTTACCAGCCAAGGCAAGGGATGCGTCATAATTAATGTAGATAACATTTAAAATATTAGTTCAAGTAAGCTTCAAATTGAAAACGAAAGTTTGTTGATATGTTGTTGCCCGTATTTAATTATAGCTCACTAATCAAATTTTACTGCATTGATGGTTATTAATTTTAAAAATTTAAATCACTTGGTGAATCGTTAAACATACAGCAAATCTCTATGATCCATTGGCATGCTATATGTTTATAATAATTTTATATTTAATTTTCTTCTTGTTTTTTTGTTATTAAAGAGTTAGAGTACACTCCAATATATTTTAAATGTTATTTTAAAAAAAATTAGTAACGCAGAAAAACGAGAACATGTGCTACTGCATTAAGTCCACATTTCTTTTAGATTTAATTTTTATTATTGACTATTGTCAATATTTTTTATTATTCACATCAAGTCACACCTCCCTGACTTTTTTATTCACACCATTAAGAGAAAATAAATAAATTGGCACCATTGTTTTTCCAAAAAATTCAAAAGTAGCAGGATTGTAAGAGCCGAAATTTTTATTAATCGAAATTAAATAAAAAAAATATCGAAAAAGAGGAGATAATATGAATTTTTTTAAAATTTAAGTAGAATGGGTTAAATTATCTCGTCCCTGTTAATGAAAATCTCATCCCCAAACCAAATTAGTTAAACCAAACTAAGCACTAAAAAAAATCAGAAATGGTACAAAGCATCTCGTCCATGGAAATAAAAATGGACATATGCGTGTCGCATGAGGAGAAGCACATGTTGACCAGAAATTTCCCCGAGCAACATTGAAAGTAGGACCAACAATCAACAATACAAACTACAAAGTCTGGGTAGCCTATGTAATGTATCGTGGAGTGGCGTAGCCAGGATTTTTGTAGGCAGAAAAAAAGACACGACATGGAGAGAGAATAATCAATCTAAAAAATAAATAACTGAAGAAAAATGAGCTAGAAATTGGACTGTCAAGTGTACAGGGGTAGGCAAAGGCAGCAATTTATACAGGGTCCTATTAAAATTTTCAAATCCAAAGGTAGGCAGTTGCCTACTCCTGTGATATGCTGGCTCCGCCTCTGATCGTGGTCGTCTGTCATATGCATTCCACGAGTTATTTACCTCGCTTCTCTAGAGAGTGGTCATGCCTCCATTGGTAGAATCATGCGACGCGCACTGGTGCTCTTCCTGTCCCTGGCCTTTATTTTTTTTTTTTCCACGGATGGGATGCTTTGTACCATTCCTTATCTAAATTTTTTTTACTGTTTAATTTGGTTTAGTTAATTGAGTTTGAGGATGGAATTTTGATTAAGTGGGACGGGATAAATTGTTCCGTCCGTACGGACGGAAGAATTTAACCTGTTCTACTTAGATTTCAAAATTTCCAAGATTCTCTCCTCTTTTTCAATATTTTTTTTATTTAATTTCGATTAATAACTTTTTTGGCTCATTGCGTCCCATTAGGGGGTCTATTAATTAAATTGATTTAATTTTATTAGTTGATTAGATTAATTGAATTGAATTGGATTATTTTAATTAAATTGATTTATTTGTGTTAGCTGATTAGATTAATTGAATTTGTTTAATTACATTAGATCATTTTGATTAAATTGATTTCTTTTTTGTTGGACCTAAACAAAATAAAATAGAAAAGGTGACACGTATGCTAAAAAATAAGATTCTCTAGTCTTGATATCGTCGAAATTTCTGAAAACTTCATTGTCACCAATCCCTCGAAAAAAAAATTTAAAAGTAGTGTTCGAAAGAGACCAAACAAACATACACAGTTGTTGCGAGTTTCAAATGATTAGAAACATATTCATACAAAATCTCATTTCAAGGGGTCCTTTCTGCATAAACACCAAATCTTCCCTCTTCTGGTTTCTAATCCACCGAGGCGGCCTCGTCACCCTTTCCCACTGATTCTGACCGCGGCATATCTTCACATAGAAATTACGCAATTGGATAAACTTTCTATCCATTCCTTTCTTGAGCAAGCTAGAGAGAGCGAGATATGGCAGCACAAGAAGAGATGATCAAGGAAAGAGTGGTGAAAGTGGAATCAGAGGAATCGTGGAACCTCTTCCTCTCCCAAGCTTCTAACCAAGGCTGCCCTGTTTGTTCCTCCCTCCCTCCCTCCGTTATTTTGCTTGTTTGTTTTCTAAAATTAGGGAAATTTTAGAGATATGAATGTATATTTCTCCAAAGTAAAAACGATTGTATCTTTGTTAGACTAAACTGTTAGGCCCTTTTGATTAGTTGAATGAAAATTTGTTGTTCAAAAGGTTAAGCAGATCACTTGTGCAAAATATTAAATCTTTTTTTTGTGTGTGTTCAGGTAATAGTTCATTTTGGTGCATCATGGTGTGTACCATCACTAGCAATGAATGGATACTTCGACGAATTGGCTCATAATTATCATGATATTTTGTTCCTTCTTGTAGATGTTGATGAAGTTAAGGTACTCTCTTTTCTCTCTACTTTTTTTTGTTGCAATAATTGCCTATATCAAACTAAAGGTTCCTTAGGTTTCTTGTTCCATTTTATTCAGGTAATTATTTGGTGTCAGCTGCCGTATGGCTTGGATAATTGAATTGATTTTAATTTTATTTTTGTTTATTTTGTGCTTGGGACGGGTTTTTGGTGGAATGGTGGTTTAGGCTTGAAAGAGAAGGAAAATTCATTAATTTTTTGGTTGCACTTCGTCTTAGGAAAGAGAAAGTTTTTTTTAGATTTTTGCCTTTTAAGCATAATTACCCTTTAGTTTGAACAGATTTTAAAAGTTTGACTCGGTGTTTGGAACATCTATTTACCAAATTCAATTGGGACCACAATATAATTGACCTGAAAAGGAGATCATAATTGAAAAGCTTTTGCTTTATTTACAGCTATGCTTCTTTCATATCATTAAAACTAGTGTGTTTCACAATTCCCATAAATGTCAGTGTTTAACTGTCCATAATTTGTCTCCATTACTTTGCCGTTCTGACATGAGATGCTTCTTTTATATTTTCTGGAAACAATTATGTAGATTCTTTATAAACTGAATAATTATAATAATGAGCTTTTTTATGTTAGTTATGCAAAAAATAAGTTGTCTTTCTTTGGCCACCAAAAATAAGCAACAGAGTTTTTGGAAATAAATAAATTGAATTGATTATAATGTTCCGGGAAACTTTTGTGGCTTCTAACATACTATATGAAATTTAAAATAACCCAGGAGGTTGCAGCAAAGATGGAGATAAAGGCAATGCCAACATTTGTTTTGATGAGGGATAACGAGGTGGTAAGCAAGATCATTGGTGCCAGTCCTGATGCGATCAAGAATTTGGTCGATTCCTGTGTTCAATCTACTACTGTTCCTCTATCTGAGTCAGTTTAGTACCTCCAGCTTTTATTATTGTAATAGAGTCCTTTGTCAATACTACTGATGTATGTTGCATCTAGTTGTGCTTTGTTGTAAAAGCCCTTTGTAGATATGCTTGTACTACTGCTGTGTGCTTTTTTAAGGTTTCGAATCGTTCCCTCTTTATATGTGTTTTAGCTCGCCTTCCTTTCATTGAAATCCTTTAGCAATTTATAATGAAATATTTATGAGCAAAGGTTGGCCATCAAATTTTAACAGTAAATTGGATCCGCATGACTAAAGGACAACCTCAAATTTTACGAGTAATGGAACTTCCCTATGAGGATATGATGAGTTGTAGCCCGAAGAGCTGTTCTACGAAAAGGAAGCAAGAATAACAAGGGTTGAACCAGAAGGTATTTAATTTTGTTACAATATTAGGGTAATAATGGGTTCTCTAACAAATGCAAAAAAAAAGGAAGAAATGTATTCTTTTTAGTTCTTGCAGATAAGGGTTATATTGGTAAATTTTGCATAAAGAAAGTATAAGAAAGAAGTCGTATAATACCCAAATATAAAAAGTTACACAGACACAAACTCAGATAAAAAATTCTAGAGCTAATAGCCTGATACCAGCCTGACACTTGAGAACTTGACTCAGCATAATGATCTGTGCTCCCAATTAAACTAATAGCAGGTATACTAACTACAAGTAATTAAATGTTTCCTATTAACAAAATGGTACAATATACAATGGCGTAAATTTTACGATGTCTCCTGGGGACTTGATGCACAGCGATCAATTTTCTTTTAAAAAAGCAGCTGGTTCTGATGTCCATGTGGCCATTAAAAGAAGTAACATCAAAGTAGGTTTAAACGAGGATGATTATTGCAGAAGTGTGCTAATGTCTTAGCGGTCTGTGCAAGTACAAAAAATGTTTGGGAATGAAATATGTTAACATGCAGGATTGCAGGGCAATGTGCAAAAGTTTCCAAAATCAAGTATATCATAATAGGAGGCCCCTGACAGTAACCATCCACCAACCTTTGCACCCATAAATATTCACTACTGTACAAAATTTATGGTCCAAACATGTGCTCTGGTGGGCTCTTTAGGCTTTTTTGATGGGGTCTTTTGGTTACATTTAGTTGCTTTTCCAATGTTTCCACCACCACTCACCTCCATTACCAGTAGCCACACTATGCACAAAAGAATGCAGCACAGATCATCAGAGGTATGGGTTTCCATTGTCTCCATTCCCTTTTAGACTGGAGACAATGATACCATCTTTTCCTTTTTTATTTTTTATCTCAAGCTTGTTCTCTCTGTGATCTCCAGGCCTAGTTGCATTCACGTGCATTCATAATTCAGAAAAACAACAAATCCCAAAACCTAGCAATCTTAACTGCCCTTTCTCTTGGTTCCCCTCCTCTCTCTCTTCAACCATAGCTTCTTCCCTTCTTATCAGACTTCACTCCGTATAGAGTAAACCACATACACTTGCAAAAGAGTAATGTGCTACATAGGCAAGGCTACCAAGATCTTCTTTGGTCTAGTAGCAGCACTTCTAATTGTGGGCCTTGTTGCGGGATTCGGTCTGGCCCGACATACTTGGGTACATAAGACCAAACCAGCATGCGAGTCTGCTAATTGCCGGCCAATTTATGCTGATCCCATTCCGGCTGATGCTGGTACTGCACCCAATCCCTTTGCGACGCAGGTGCCTTCGTCGAGCAGCTATGGTTCAACGAATGACAATTCAACATCTGTCCCGGCTTTGGGTTCTGGCTCACCTATACCGACTCCAACACCCGTACCAACTTTGACTAATCCAGTTGCGACTCCACCACCTGTATCCGATTCAAATAACCTTGGCAGCCCCCCACCACCTATAACTACTTCGACAAGTACAAGTGCGCCACTGCCATCACCAACTACTTGGATTACTATGGGTGCCCCGCCACCTCCAGCAATGACTTCAACTAATACCATTGCGCCACCACCATCCACTCCCGGTTCGACTGATGCTGGTACACCACCACCCCCTGTACCAGTTTCGTCGTCTAATGCTGGTACCCCTCTGCCTGCTACAACTGTAAGCCCACCTAGCCCGGAATCGGTAGCCACGGGCCTGGACCATGTATGATTGCTTAGTCCAGCTGTTGATTCAATTAGCATAGTCAGTCTTTAATTATTTTCTAACTTTTTTTGTTGCTAATTCTGTTCATTTTTTATTTATTTTTGATGGATATGTAAATTACTAAATTTCGATTCTTCCAACTTTTTTTTAATTGCGACTTCTTTTACCGTCTTATTGATAGCGACTGTGTCCAAATATGTGCGTGTTGTGGGGGGTTAATGGCCGAAAAATGGTCTATTTTTCAATTTTTCCAAATGATTAACGACATGCAACATTCAAACTCTAGACTTCTGTAATTGAGCGAGCATTTGATGAATGCAACATTCAAACTCTGTTCTTGATCCTATATATCTCAAGTATAGATATTTTAATTGGTATTCGTATAATTCATCTTGCAAATGTGTAATTGCCAATTTTTTGTAGCTAGATCTATTCTATACAAGGGCCCTAATCATGCATCTAAACTAAAGCCTTCGTTTTAGTTTGCTGTGACCTACAAACCTCCTTTTAACACAATGACACACACACACTCTAGACTCTACTAAGCGAGCTAATGGTATAGGGAGCATATTACTTTAACTAACTGTATTATGTTGTGGTTTTTAGAAATAATATTTAATTGGGTAAATTTTGCTGGAATTCACTGAACTTTATCCTTTGTCATGAATTGGGCACTTAACTATGATTTGTCTCTCCATAGCTATTGAATTTTTAATTTGTCCCAATCAAATCACCATATAACATTTCCATCCAAAATATTAATGAAATATAATTTTTCCGTTAGTTTTTTGAACGGAATAAGCATATTCTATTAAAATTTTGGATGTAATGAGCATATTCCGTTCTATTTTGGACGGAATAAGAATATTTCGTTAATATTTTGGATAAAAAAGTTATATGGTAATTTAATCGGAACAAATTAAAAATTTAGTAGCTATGGAGGAACAAATCGATTTTTTTTGTTTTTTTGAAAACCTTCACAGAAGCTGTGAAGTTATGACGGAGAATTGAACTCTCGACTTTTGGGTACAACAGTCCTATGACTTTTTTCTAGCCAATTGTACTACCTCCCCTTTCTCAACAAATCGAAATTGAGTGATTAATTTTTGATAAAGAACAAAATTTAATGACCTCTAATCAAATTTATAGTATCTAATTATTAACTGTCTCGAAAGATACAACAAAATACGTAAGGTAAAACCTCATATGAAATTGAATAGTTTTTTTGTGTAATAGTCATTTTTTTTTTACCAAATCATTTATGTTGCAACCGGTATACATTCGAAATATTTCGGTGATAAAATGATTTTTGAAAGACGTGAATTCACAAATCCACAAGCTCATATTAAATGAGGTATGTTGTACTGTTGTAGTCTTATCCGTTTAATAATAAAGAAAATAATTTCTTCAAAAAATAATAAAGAAAAGAAAATGCAAAAATAATTGCATAATCTAAAAGTACCACAAACTAATAAGTTGCCACAAATAATCCAACGCATGGAACTTGTCGGTTGCTTCCTTGGGAACTGTGATCTAAATTCACGGGTTCTAATAAATAAGTAATAATTGAATTTGATAGAATTCAAATCGGTTGCTTCTATTTAGATGGTTTAAAATTTATCGGACTTTCTCAATTTTTTTTATTTTATATTAATTTTTCTATTAAAACTATTCAGATTTAATCAAGGTTCTAAATAGCGATTATAACGGTATAGCGGAGAGACTAAAAAAACCTATAGCGAATAGCGTAGCTATAATGAAACCTTTCATACATAGCGTTTTTTTAATTTTCAAAATTTGTAGTCTATATTTCTATTAATTATCAACATGATTAATATTGAAAAATTGGGTTAATAACTAAGTAATAACTGATATAAATCTATATTTTTTTTCAATCATGCAAATAAAAAAATATATATATATATATAAACAAGGTAACATTATTTAATAGTTCATACTTCATAGTATTACATATTATAATAGACGAAGAGCAATTAATTTTATAAGTAAAATAAAGTTAGTATACCTATTTGAGTATTTTATATATTATATAATCAAGAAGTTTTCATGGAAACGAACATCGATAATTTTACAGGTGAATACTAGACGAAGAGAAAACAAAAAGAAGAATTAATATTTAAATATTTTTCGATATAGAATGAGAGACTAAATCACAAATAGGAATAAAAACATATAGTTCGGTTTAGCATACTTATTATAGCATATCAAGTATGTATAAAAAATATGAACAGAAGTACAAAACCCTATGTAAATTGCAAAAAAAATCAATGTAGCATAGCGGTAGCAATAGCTCATAGCGCGTAGCGGTAAAAGTGGTCAGCTATTACAGCTATAGCAGTCGTAGCTGTAATAGTGCACTTTTATCTCATAGCGTAGCTTTCATGGTCTGAAAAAGCTATAGCTAGCTATTTAGAACACTGGATTTAATTGAAACCGTACGATAGTTTTTGAACGATCTAGATAGAAGAAAATGTGTGTGCTCCTTTAAAAAGAGCATATTTGATACACATTTCATTGTTCATCAAATAGCTTAAAATTAGGACCAGTCCTAAAAATTTTGGGATCCGAAGAGGAGAAAAATTTGAGCTTTTTATATATACAATTTTTTTATGAGACTAGTTAATATGTTTCCATAAGTACTTCAACACCATATACTTACAAGTCATTTTTACATTTTCAAAATCTAAACAGTCGATTCGAACCATTCATTATGATACTCATATTAAAATATGCTTGGAGACCAAATTTTATATTATTTGGAATTTTTTTACTATTTTTTAAAATAGGTAGAAATCCATTGATTTAAAAGATTTTGGATCTAAAAAACAACGATTTTCTACCTACCTTAAAAAATAGTAAAAAAGTTCAAAAAAATATAAAATTTAGTCTCCAAGCACGTTTTAATATGTATATCATGTTGAACGGTTTGCATTGACTATTTGGACTTTTAAAACGCAAAAACGACTTATAAACATATGATGTTGAAGTATTTGTGGAAACATATTAGTCGGTTTCATTTTATATTGATATGCCAATATATTGTATCTATCTATAGAAAAATTTGGGCCCTTTATATATATATATATATATATATATATAATTTGAGTCATAATATTTTATTTATTTTTAATATACTAGTATCGTGCCCGTGCGTTGCAACGGGATATTATAATTTTCAACAAAATATCAAGAAATTTTGTACTGACATTTCACCCAAAATCAAGTAAAAAAAACACAAATGCAAAAAACAAGAGACAAATAATAAATAGCAGTAAAAAAATCAACAACAAATGAAAAAAATATTTCAAACATAACATGAAAAAAATTCTTGAAGTATCACTGCCAGTGTTCGATATAGTCCAATATTTCTGAAAATGAACAAAAAATATGAAAAGTAGATTGTAATTGCTCCACATGAAATTTTTTATAATAAAATTAAAAATGTTAAATTAATATTGTTTGTACCTTATTCTTCGCTCAAGACCTCCCGGTAAACTATATTTTTTGTATACACTTCGGGAGCATCAATTTCATCCTTCCGTTTTAGCATGACTTTTGTTGTACGTCGTGAAGTACCTCTTGATAATACGACATATAACTGGCCGTGCTAAAAAACATGATCGGGTAAATAGATGCCAACGTTAGGAATTGTTTGTCCTTGTACTTTATTGATTGTCATGGCAAAACTCAGGCGAATAGGGAATTGCTTTCGTGTAAACTTGAAAGGAAACATCTCATCATCAAATGGACACATTGGAATTCTCGGTAGAAAAATTATTTTCCCAGCATGTTCTCCAATAGCAATCTCTGCATCTATTGCATTATTTTGAAAATTTCGGCATATAAGCCTTGTACCATTGCATAAGCCATTTGATGGATCAAGGTTCCGTAATAAAATAATCGGACAACCCAACTTTAATTTGAGGAGATGTGGAGGCAGCCCACTTGGAGTTAAGGAGTTCAAAAATTCCGTTGGATAGTGGTTAGCAGTATCATCTTTTGCTTTGTCGAAATTAAAGTAGATCATCTCATCACCTGAAAATATGTCAATCATTTGTTGATTCAATTCATCGACATACTCATTTCTTGTTGATAGTATGGCCCTAGAAATGATATACTCTGACGAACCACCGTTGAGATGGAGAGAGGGAAAAATAGAATCTATTAACCGCTGTTTAGAATCCTCTTCTGTAGTGCATGGAATAACCAATTCTTCAGAAATACGGATCAAGTCCCCCTCCAATGATTCTTCTGTTCCATTACCAACTCTGAGCAAATATTCAGAAAAATAAGAATCTAACAAAGCTCTCATGTTTCGGGTTAATTGAAGTCAAAAAAGAGTTTGGCCTTAATTCTTTTCCTAAATAAAATTTTACTTTTGGTTTTGTTTCAGTACTGTTTTGGGGTTTTTTCAAAACCAGTTGACAAGTTTTTGGATTTTCTTCTTTGTGAGGATGCATGCTACTTGGATGAGACTGATTAAGCATAATTATCAATTTGGGATTTTACCAGTGACAAGACAGTATATACCAAAAAAACAAGAAAGTCTCCATAATATCCATCAACAAATTAACTATTTGCAAAATGGCCCTTATTAGTTTAAGTTGTGAATTTTACGAGAAGGCCCTTGTTTTTTTTTATTTGTGCTATTCACTTATAAAAAATGATCAGCCACAACATAATTAGCTTGTTGATAGTCAAAAAAGAGAAAGAAGATAAAGGTACCCTCCTATCTCAAGATGTAAAACGATAGCCACCACCTCTTTTTAAATCCTCTCGACCCCCCTCCCCACAGATCGTTGATTTGCCTTTTATTTCCTTTATTTCTTTCATTTCTTTCTAAATTAACTAACGACATTGATTTGGCAGAAATCGGCAGAAATAAGGAAGAAGGGATAAAATGGAAACTTATATTATATATTGTTTACATATATGATGTGCTCAAATGATAATGACATAGGAAACTGATTGATTCCAATTTTTTATTTATTTGGTATCTATACTTTCTCCTTTTCCATATAATCTTTCTTATTAAATGAAAAAGGTCCACTTATAATTAACGTGGGGCCTATCATATATGCCAATATGTCATTCATTGATTCTGTTGATTAAAACTTTAAGCAAATATATTGCAGATATTTTTCATATAAAGTGACTTAACTATCTCTGACCGTAAAATTTCTTACTAATTTTGTCCCATGAAATATATACGAACCAAATAAGTCTTTTTTTAGTGTATTGGAACATGGTCATAAAATAAATGGATTTACGTACACAAAGAGATACTATATATATGCTATTGTTGCTTAATGTAGAGAACAACTTGAAATTTTTAACGGGGTTTCCATAATTAAACAAAACTCAGGATTAGATTGATTTTTATTTTTTTCTGAAATGCCATTCTTAAAATTTATGATAAATTTCAACAACAAATATTCTTAAATTCAAGGTGTTAAAGTAATACTTTAGAAAAGAAACTTTTGGAAAAATGAAACTATATTTAATGGAATTGAAATATGATTTTAGAAAAAGGGACCTGGAATGGATGGATTAATTAAGGTCCCATTAAGAAACAAATCCATGTCATATGGAAAATTGAATTATGTAGTTAATATTGCATTTAATGCTCATTATTATTTAACATTTGCTAAAAAGACCACAGTTAAACCCGTTTGATCTAAAACAAAGGTTAAAAATCCAAGCCAGAATATGTATTATAGTTGGTCCGATGAGATGGAAATCACCTTTATATCATGCTACTGCAACTTTGTAATACAGATCAAATTGTAAACTTTTTAGTTAAATTTGTGGACATTTATTGATATTCAACAAATTACTTGTATGTTTCTTAATTCTGAAAATGAGAGAAATCAAAGAAATTCATCAAAATTATTTCCAAATAAACAGTCAATGTAATCTTAATATTTATTTTTTGTTAACTTGTGTTTTTATCTATATTTCCGGAGATCATCGATTTGGGCCGCTGCTTTGCTTTATTTCTTTCTAAGTTTGGGATGATGGCAATAATATTTCCATTCTCCTGTGTGAATGTGTTATTTCCAAAAGTATATTTAGAATTTGTTTAATTTTAATTATAATGCATCATGTGGCGGTATGTGTAGCGAGTGTATTTTTAGTTAAATGTAGACTTCTACACATTATTCAAATACATTTAATCAGAAGAAGACATATTATGTGATTGGAGGGCTTTGATTTAATCTAAAATGTCATCTATCAATCGTAGCCGTTGGCGGATCGGACACCCAACGTGCTTAATAATAGAATAGAGATATGTACAAACTATTTTTTTTTTGTTTTAGGGTCTCTTGGATCTCGAGGCTCGAGGACATCGCCCTGGGTGCCCTGTACGAGGGCCGGCCATGCTTAAAATTTAGCTGCACAAATCCCACTATACTTTGTTTCGGTAGAGATAGCGCTTGGCTTGACATGGCGTTGGTTGACATCTTCTATTTTCACATGTGCATCGGCTTATAAGTTCATCCATCAGAGAGGAGTTCGTCAACAGACCGAACCTTCCTCTAAAAAATTCGGGTCCCAATGAAAGTTCACATTTTCATATGGCTCAGGATAACAAGATTCTTACTCAAGAAGTTCTAGTAACCCATGGTTGCTCAATTTAGACGGGTTGTCTGCTTTACGACTCCTCATCAACGAAAACAAATGACCATATCATGTGGATTTGTTCATATGTAAAAAGGTTCTGGCAGAGTCTGCTCACGCACTACAACATACATTCCCATCCAGGAGGAGATATTTGTACTAGATGGGACATGGCTTTATTAGATTTATCTAGACAACTTCGGATGCAAACAAATGTGGTTTGAACAGTAGGAGTGTGGGCTTTGTGACGAGAGTTGAACATCAGGTTCTTCTCGAACAAGCAGAAACCGGTATATACATTAATTAATTAATGATACAATGCTCATTATACTTTTTTTTTTAAAGGAAAAATTAGGAGGGGAATTCTAGATCATGAAGGAATTTATTGCTCTCTTAGTGACAATTTTGACTAATTAAGCGTTACTGTATTTTTCATCTTTTTAGGTAATTGGGCCTTTTAAATATTTTTTTTTTTATTAATCAATTCACTTGTTGGAAGTGCCGCCAACTCTAAAAAAACTTAAAATTTAGAATGAAAAATGATTAACAATATTTGATAGATTATCAAATAATAATTTTTAATTGTACGAAATTGATACACAACTAATCTACAAGACAAACATCATGTCTATAACATTTTTTTATTTAAATTGATTTGGAAAAGCGTTTTAAAAAGTAATAAGTTATATTATTGGCAATGAATCCCATCGTACCTAATATGGTAGCTCCTTTATATTTTAAATTCACATTTACATTAGTTTTTGGTATGCATGCATTGATGCATGGGCATGTACACTGTCTATTTTGAAATTTGCTTTAATGGCCTCTTGCTGGGCTCGTTTGACAAGTTTAAGAAATAATGCTAGAACTGTTCTTTTCAAATAGTAAAAGTAGAATAATTAGAAAATAATACTATTCGCATAGTACATAGATTAATGCTATTTTTGCACTAAATATTAGTTGGAATAGTATCACAAACATGTTGTTAGTAAAATGTTAGTTGGAATAATAAAATGATATCTAATAAAAAATGTTTGAGGAGCTTGAAGATGTCAAAATATCATTTGTATGTACTTATGATTTTATAGTGCTCTTGAGACATAAATGATTATTTTTCATTGTCATGTAATCTTCTTTTTTCTTCTTCTTCTGAATACTGACACATACTACTAAAAATATTCTGAAAAGTAGTGTTAAATTGATCAAATTGTTCTAGTTATACTCATATATGAAAATATTACACCAGTCACCAATTTATAACCAAAAGAGCTGTTATTAATTTTTATTTTGATTAAAAGACCTCGGTACACTTCAACATTTTTTTATGCTATCAAAAAAATTCGAAGATGCAAATTAGATACCATACAACATTACAACTACGATTAGCATCAATATTACCATTATAGGCACCTGTTTCTGGCCTAAATTCAGACTTCGATTATCATCTTTTACAGCAATTCAGACTTGAGCCTGATCAAAGTGTCTCATTGACATCCAAATTGACCCAAACCAATTGTCCAAGGTAGATTAAATTTACATAAGTTGGCCTCATCTAATTAAGTTACAGATATTGGGAACACCTGTTCTCGTCTTTTACGAAGTTCCTCAATAAAAAAAATCTAACAAAAATCTAATTAAAGTATGATCTCAGCATGACATCTCAGAATAGTTCTTAATTAACATGAAAATTTCAGCCAAAGCCTGACATCAGAAAATTTAAGACTCAAATTATTAATGAACCAAAGCCCTATCCGATGCCTGGTTAACCAAAAAATTTATTAGCAACTCAATAATGTAAGCATGCAAGAGCCCATTCTGAACCATCAATTTTGTATGAACTAAGCAAAAACTATTATCTCAAACATTTTCATATATCACTACTTCAAATCGTTGGAAAAAACCCAATTGCTCAGTTTTACTAATCCGGCCAAAACTAGTGCTCTTCGCTATTCGTGCATTGGGTTGGAATAGTGGAAGAGGCTATTCTTCCAGCTATGCCGATTTTTTTTCGTGTTTGATATCGGGGTTCAAGCGGAATAGCATACTATTCAGCTATTCCAACTATTCAAGCGGGTGCCGAACAGGTTATAGTATTAGAACACCTATCATTTTCCAGTTCCTGTTGGTGATTGCTCACAAATTTACTAACAACTAAATAAGCCAATTCAATCAAATATTATATTATACATTGATCTCAAAAAAAAGGCAAGCATAACATAACTATATGGAACCATGGTAATACACTTGAGACACATAATTATCCAGAAGATACAAAATAATTAAATTTGACATAAAAACTTCTCATCCTACCTGTTCCATTCAAGCGCTCAAAATTAAATTTGATTAATCAGACAAAGAACATCAACATTTCCCCAAGAACAAGAGCAATTGCCAAACGGGTCCCAATGCCATTCAAAGCTGCTGCATCATTTGTTGGCTGTGGAGGAGGAACGGCAGAAGATGGAGAAGGCGGAGAATCGTCTGAAGATGGAGAAGGTGGAGAAGGTGGTGAGCTGGAATCATTTGGAACAACTGAGACCTGAAGCTTCATGCCTCTGCTGCAGTGACCGCTAATGCTGCAGTAGAAGTATCTCGATCCCGCCTCTGTCAATGCGATGACAGTGTTTCCGCCAGTGTACTGCTTTATTGGGCTTCCTGTGGTACATGCTTTGTATTCGTTCTCCTTCACCTCCCAAACATCGTGTGTTGACCCATAAGTGAATACTGGGAACAGGAAAAAAAAATGATCACATTATTATTTGTGCGCTGACAGGAAATTCAATTATTTGATCATTATATGATCACATTATTAGTATGAGAAATTGAAGTTCTCATTGCAAAAGGTGGGGTGATTTAGTTCCTCAATCAGGAAGAAAGATTTTATATTTGAAAATATAAAGAAAACTTCCAAAAGTATCTAAATTACGTACTGAGATTGTCGCCCGGATGGAATGTGATATTAGAGACCCATTTGGTGTAGTCAGTGTTAAGATCCCATAAGCCGCTTGGTGCGCCGACAGTGTAGTTCATGCCGGCTGCTAGTTGCAATGTCACAGCCAATGCAGTAAAAGCAACCAAAACTTTAACTTTATTCATTGTTCTGGTGCAACAAATGGAAGGGGCAGCAGAGGATAATGTTTTTGAAAAAACTTATATGCACTGCAAATATATATATAGGTATAGCGATATTGCGTTGACATGGTATTGTTGAGGTAATGGATCAATCGTAGAAAATTTAGAATTCTGTTAGATCCATAGCTAGGCATGTGGCCTCAGTTTGTTTGAGGAAAAATAAGGGTATTGCCCAGGGTATGAGGCCATAGTGGATTTGAATAATGCTAAGCAAACCTGTAAGTTAGTCAAATTATTATATGTTATTAGGATTTGCAAGCTGTTAACCAAGTACCAGTCATATCTCTTGTAGTGGTTGATCAAATCAATCCTTTTGTCATGTGAAAAAGTCAATTAATTGTATTCAATTGAGTTCCTACAGAATTGCATTCTGGTGCGTAGCCATAACTCGATTAGAATACCAGTATTCCAGGATAAGAGCCGGTATAACATCATTAAAATACTCAAGTCAATGTTATCACTTTGTTTTGATGAAAGGACATTCTTTGGTATACCATTCGAGATCACGACCTAAATGCCTATTAAAGAAGTCAAGTGTCAAACTCTCATGTTCTTTATTCGACTAAAAAGAAAAAAAAGAAGAAGAATAAGATGAGGAAGAAGTGGAAAAATTAAAGCAAAAAAAAAAAAGGAAAAGGGAAAAATCATAACTTAAAAATTGTTAAATATTTGTATTTGTGAAGACGTACGACAGTGCTTTTTCCCCCTAGCTATCTTTGGATTAAACATGTACAGTACCCGTTCGATTTGCAGTATAATAAATAATTCTCACGAGGTCACCATATTCCATATATGAAATGTAAAGAAAATATTTTGAGTTCTGAACCTATAATTCCACATACGTTTGCAGTTAGTTGGATAAGCATATACAAAAGAGAACGACTTTGATCTCTTCATTTTGGTAGTTGGTATTATTTATTATATCATGTTTGCGGTTATTTGGTATTCACATGTTAGCACCCCAACAGAAGGCGCACGCTGCGCTCGGAGAAAAGTTTTCAATTAATTTTTTGAGTTAGTTTCTGTATGTATCCTTCCAGACTTCTTCAATTTCTTATTTACCCCTCTATTCTTTTTTTACATTTAATATGTCTTTTAATTTTCTCTTCTTTTTTATTTATCCATTGCAAAATAATTCTGAACTTAACCATATTTAAATAAAATCTCTCGTTAAAATAATATATCTTCTGTACAGTACAGAAAATCAATCACCAGACTGAAATTTTATTTTCTTTATGGGTGGATAAGGGACTAGAATGAAAAATAAGCTTAGGCAAGGCTTGGCTTACGAAAAAAATTCCCTTTCCTTCTATATTAATGAATCTTTCCCACTTAAGTTTTTATTTTTCCTCTACAGTACTATAGATCAATACCAATTTACTGACTACCTTTTTTAAGTCCAATAGGTAGTATTACTGATAAGAAAAACAGCTATGTTTGACATCAAATTGAAAACAATACTGTACTGGTATCATAGCATACCGGACTACCAATGTTATGAGGTCATCTAAGCAATTACTTGAATAAAATAATTACATGAACTTGAAGTGATTACACCGAGTTCGAGAGATTCTCGAAGTGGCTTGGAGTGAAAAAAATGAGAACTATAATTTCTTGCATTAAAAGTATTTTGAGCTTTTGTTAATCAGTTTGTCAAAATTTTAAAATAATTAATTTCATCAAGTTTGTTCTGAGAGTCTTTGTTCTCGAGATTTTTAAGATAGTTTGACTTTGGATGAATGAGACTTTTTGTTGGTATGTTGAACGGTTCTATTAACACTACATGTTGGCTGGTACCCTTTTTTTTTTTTTATTTAAGTTAGTGACTTTAAGTGTTAATTAATAATTTTATTGATTAAAAAATCGAACTTATAAAGAGTCAAATGACTTCTCAATACAAAATTAAAACTTTTATTCTCACAAAATTATCTAAATTACTCTAAATAACTCTAATATTCTAATATCACTTATATACACTCATAATTACTCTATTACCTTAAACTCTATATCTCTTTACGATCGGATCCGTTCTTTCGACCGCCGACGCGCTCTGACATCCGGATCTACTCACCAGTGCTCCGAGCTCCGACGATACCGCACTCTCTGCTCCGATCGGCTACGGTCCCTCCCCTCTCTCATTTTCTCTCCACTAAAAAAAGTAGAGCCGTGAGAGAAGAGAGGAGCTATATTGAAAATAAGATTTAGAAGAGTGAGATGAACGGACTAAAGACGCAAAGAGAAGTGAGGAAGAGAAACAGTGATAACGGCTGCTAGGTTTTAAAATCATTCAATCTTTCTTTTTGGTTGCTAGGGTTGTTCTTTGGCCGGTACCGTTTTATATTATCATTTTGTAAAGTATTTGTCTAAATGATGCCAAGGCAATTTTGCCGATTTACATTAACATGGTAAACGCACACAAAATTTTATAAATAAGAGTAAAGATATAATAGTAAAGGATAGATCTCAATAAAATTCAAATGAGAGTAATTAACGCTATGGTTAATAAAAAATAATAACTAAAGGATGCATTAAATATAATAAAAAGTGTAGGGATAAATAGACAATTGAAGAAATTTTTAAGAATAAATAGAAAATTAACTCTAAATTTTTTAGAGCTCGAGAACTAACTTTTAGTTTAGTGGCAAATGTACATGGTCTCTATATGAGAGGTCATAAGTTCGAAATCCAAATATAAGAAATTCAATAGTTAAATAGTTTGACCTCGAATTTTACTAAATAAAAAAAAATTAGGGCTCAGCTTTGTTGTTGTATTAAGAATAGAGAAAAATGGAACTTATATTTTGGTTGATTTAACCGATCAGCTAGCTGGTCAAGAAATCCGAACCCAACTTCTCACATGTAATATCTTATCCGAACCCAACTTCTCACATGTAATATCTTAAGACGGAAAGTATTTTATAAAAAAAAGAAAAAATAATAGGTGGTGCGCTTTTTTTTTTGTCCCTGATAGTGATATGTCTACTATATTGGATAATTTCCATTGTTGTGCGGTAGGTATAGGTTACATTAGGGGAAGGGCATGACATAAGATATTTTAATACCATGTTAACCAACTAATTACTCTAATTGTTAATGTATGATAATAGATGGTTATTAGTTAAGCAATTGCTCCATGCCTATCAGCATTTAAATTTTGGTCCAAATTTGATCTAGCCAACACAAAACGTATGTTTCAGTTAGCTTGGTCAACTATTTTTTACTAGAACCCTAATAAGCCACCGAAGCTACAGTTTAACAGTAGTGCATAACAGCTCATAGTGAAAATTGATCAAACTGTTGAAATACATATTTGGAAAATTCAAAATTTTCATTTTAATAAGTTTGATCAAAATTTCTTATTGGTTAAGAAGTAAATGTTGTATTTGAATTATTCCGTTTGTTTTTATACATTTGAAGAGGTGCCGCTTTCTTTTTTTAACCAATCAACTATAAAAGTTAATTCATAAATTAAATAAAAAAAATAGGACAGAACATTTTATAAAGTCTCCTACTTTTTGAGAAGATAAAACAGCATGTCTCTGCTTCAAATTTATTAACAAAATACTTCTAAAATAATTTTGTGGCATATACACATTTACACTCTTATTTACTTTCTTTCCCATCCTCTTTGAATAGAATCTATATCTCCAGATATACGAGGTTCAATATATATAAACGGACGGCTCAGATTAGTTCCAGCCGGACCAAACTCAATTTAATGTCTATAAAAACTATAGAGGGTCTGTTTGAGATTCATAACAGGTTAAAAAAACAATCTAGATTTAATAATTGCAACTCAGGTACTTAATTGGGGGATCCGAATTCCTTTGAATATGCACCATGACTACAAGAGAGGTGGTTACAAAATTTTTGTTATTAATTTTCTGCAATATTTATAATTGATTATTTCTGCAATAAAAAATTAATTATTTAGTTCTCATGTTTAATAATTGACTTTATTTTCAATTTACTTTAATGCAAATTAACTTCTAAAGTTAATACTAAATTATAAAATTAAGATGTACAAAATGATATGTTCAAATTATACAATTTTAAGTTTTTATAATTTTACGATTTGATATTTTAAATTCATTGTTTCACCTTTAACTTATAGAGATATTTACAATTGAAGTATTAATAGATACTATGTTACAGATATGTAACAGAGCAAACGTACACATAAGTTTTTTTTTTTTGTATGGAAATATAATATAACTTAATCAACAAAATCTTTAAAAAATTTGAATTATAAAATTAAGAAAAAGTCCATATGATAATTTCGAACTTTCAAATTAATATTAGATTCTACATTTTTATTCATGAAAATTTGTATTGAATAAATGCAAATTTATTCATTTCATGAAACGTGCTTGGTATTTTGAAACATTTGGCACCACCTATATAAAAAACATGAGTTCAGAATAACAGTGTTTAAAAAATGTAGCACGTTTATGAAAATGACTAAATTTGCATTATATTCATTTAAAATTTTCTTGAATAAAAATGTAGCACGTTTATGAAAATGACTAAATTTGCATTATATTCATTTAAAATTTTCTTGAATAAAAATGTAGCACGTTTATGAAAATAATATTTACTATAATACTTCTATTATAAATATGTACAAATTAAAGGTGAAACAATGAAATTACATGATCAATTTGCGAAAGATATAAAAACTTAAAATGTTTATAATTTGACCGTATCATTTTGTACTTCTTAATTTCATAATTGTAAATGTGGTCCCATAAAATATTTGGTTAATAAATTTTACATAAATTACGGGTCCATATTAACGGGCCAAAACCTTGTACAATTTCAAAGTCCAAATAACATATATTAGCTCTCATTATCTCTACCTCTCATCTCTTCGACCTGAAGCCCACATAAAAAAAAAAAATTAACCCAGCGCTCTCATCTCTAGGCCTGCTAAACAATTCGGGCCGACTCATGGACGATGTCTATCTCAAACCTAAGATGAGAGATATGTCAATTTACACGTGCATATAAATACAAATTGCACAGTTAACGATGAGACCAATTTGTTATTCTTTTTTCCTAAATCAAAGCTAAGATGTCTCGGAGCTAATTTAGATTCTATCATTTAACGATACTTTCTAATATCCTTCTCTCTCTAAAGAAAAAACTATACTTTCTAATATCCAATCAAGCAGCATCAATCAGGTGCAAAAAGGTTGGGCCATAGATTCAAAATAAATAAATAAACAAACAAACAAATAAGACGGAAACAAGTATATCATATAGAACAAATTAAAAATATCATTGACAAATAATCACCAACAATAGCTGGAAAGCAGATGTGATCTTGCAAAGAAAAGAAAATGTGAAGCGAAAACCAATTCTAACATCAACTCGCAATCAATTATTAACAGTACCGCATACAAATAAATAACTTGGTCAAAAATGAAGAAATGTGCGAGCTCACAGATTCGATAAGGTGGATCACAGCACAGCAAACATTAGCCCGATCAATGTCATCACAGAATACACAAAAACACCAGCTCCATTTTGTGCAACTGCTGCTTTACTATCAACCGGAGGAGAAACAGGTGCAGGAACCGGTGCACTTTCCAAAGGAGAAAGTTTAGGGGCCAAAGGAGAAAGTTTAGGGGGCGAGCTTGGTGCAGGAACCGGTGTTTTGGTTTTAGGTAGAACGTTAATCTGGACCTTCATGCCACTGGTGCAGTGTGTCGGTACAGCACAAATGAAGTACCTGGTACCAACTGCTTTCAGTTCGATTACGGTGGTACCGCTTTTGTCAATAGTGAGCGTTTCAGAGGAGGAACATGTAGTGTATCCGGCTTTGTTTACCTCCGCCACATCATGAGAAGGAGTGTAACTGAAAACTGCAATGATCCAAGTAACAAAACTTTGTAATAAGTACATGGAAGCATCTGACACCACTGGTATCTTTCATTAATGGAACTTGGAGGCTTGGCCTTCATTTTTTTTTCTCCAAAAAAAATGTACATGGAAGCTATCTGATTATAATATATAGTTTTATTATTTATAATTCAAGCTACATTTTTTATGATTATGTGATTGATTAATTGAACTAATGCTAATTAACTAGTTAAACTTAGCAGCCTATTAGTCATTCTTATTTGCAAAATGCTTTTGCGCATGCGGTATACCTGATAATTTGACCTCCAAATTCAACTAATTCGATTGTCAAGTTGTTTGTTACAGCATTAGAAACAATTTTTTTACAACACCAGATACAAAAAAAAAAAAATTAGCAACACCAAAAATTGAGTATATCACCAATTAAATGCAGCAGAAAAAGATGGTAATATCAGTTTCAATCCAATTACTTTTCACCAGATCTATCTTTATAAACTCACTTAATTTGCAGCTATTGGTGTTTCGCCTGATGACTATAATTTGAGTTATGCATGATATGTTTGCAGATTAATGACACATACTTTCAAGCACACATGCACAGAAATCACAAAAGATCATATCATATGAATAGTATACTTACTCAAGAAGTCACCAGGGTAGAATTTTATTGCCTTAACCCATTCTTCATAGTTGGTACTAAGATCCCACGAACCAGTCGGTTTTCCAACTGTGTAGTTTTTTTTGCACATTGCGACGTCAGCAAGTGCTGCGATCGCAGTAAGAGCAATGAAAGATTTCAGAAATGATGCCATTTTGAACAGAGCGGAAGGGGCAGCTAACAGAGGAGATGTGTAATGATTCAATGAAACCCCAACTCACCGTGTTAATTAAGTTTGTGCCAGTTGATGTATATATATACTAGCTGAAAATAGCAAATGGAAAAAAAAAAATATGTGCCATCATGAATTGGAGCGGTTATAATTAAGAATTGAATTTTGAATTGTTGTGTGGACATGAAGAGCATGTAGTCTCTTTTTTCCTTTTTGATTTAATTATTTTTTTCTGGGATTAAAGACATGGAGAGCTGTCAAGAAGGTTGTAAGCAGGTTTTAATCTGTTCAAACTAAAATACGTGCAACAATGTATTGGGTTTTCTCATTTTTCTCGCTATCAATATTTTGATGATAATATATTGGAGAGCCAGCTGCTTAGTTATTTTGAACCTTTATTAATTATTCTCTTGTCTAAATCCCTTGTCGATCTGCCATATATTTTTCTTGTTCCACAAATTATTACAAAATGCTCATGCTAAATAATAAAAGATAATATATGCTTTTCTCTACAATTAATATCTCAAACACTTCAGCCTCGAAATTAAGCAAAGATATTCAGTAATTACAGAGCATAAATTAACGACCCAAAAACAAGTTAGAGGAAACATGAGATGCTACAAAGTTGAGGTTATTTGGTCAAATCACCTAGGGGTGTAAACGGATCGGATATTATCCGATTCCGTCCGGATCCGAATCCGGAAAATTGCTTAAATTATCCGATCCGATCCGTATCTGTATCCGTATCCGAAAAATTTTAACGGATAAGGATACGGTAAGGTTTTTAACTATCCGAAACTATCCGTATCCGACCGTTTAACTCTTAAAGTACAACAAATATTTTTTATGTTCTTAAATTGATTTATTAAGTTGCATATACATACTAATGATTTAGTAAACTGCATATACATATATATCCTGATGAACAATATAACACTATGATATAATTAGTGACTAATATTTTGATAATATGATGTATGTTTTGTAACTAACAAACTTATTATGAAAAATATTATATCTAATTTATGAATGAAGAAAAATATATTTAAATATTATTCTTTACTAAAATGTATATTAGTAATTTATTTTTAATTATCCGATTTATATTCGTATCCGTCCGATATCCGATCCGTATCCGTTTAATATTCGATCCGTATCCGTATCCGAGACTATCCGTATTCGTATCTGTATTCGAAAAAGTATTACGGATAAGAATACGGTTTGACCACTATCCGATTCGTATCCGACCGTTTACACCCCTAAAATCACCGGGGCGTAAACAATCATGCTAACACGGGGGAATAAGAAAATATAAAAAGTAAAGAATTTCCTGATATATGATCCCTGCATTGACTGGATTTGTTTAAAATAACACAATTTTTTTTATTCTTGAAGTATGTCCAAAGGGCGGAAAGTATAATTGGCAGAGTATTAAATATGATTTGGCGGATTTTCTTGAGTACATGGATCAATATTGATTCCATTTTTCTTTTAATATTAATATTCTATGATATTTTTTTTCTCTCTCTTTTAATGCAAAATTCTAAGAACGAATCAGAATTGACCCCCAAATGTTTTCTGAAAATTATTCCTGTAACCCTCGTTCCTTAAAAAATAGTATAAAATTTACATACATACATACATACATATATATATTTGCACCATCTATCCCGTTATAAAAAGTTTCTCTCTACCCCTAACCTTTGGCAAATAGGGTTAAGATCCAAATATGGTCTAGCAAATAGGATACTAAATAGCAGAAAAAAAAAATCTACCATACATTTATTAATTAAAAAGAGAAAAAAATGAATCATATTTTTATTAGTAAAAGTTAATATAAATTTAAGATAAAAGTACTTCATAAAGGGTGCATTTGGATGAGTAAAAAATAGCTACTATCCGGCGTTTGGGTGTGTTTGGATTAGCGAATAATCACTATTCTTTGTTTATCTTTTGTGGGATAGCTCACTATTCTACTATTCCTACAAAATGTTGGAATAACTACTATCCTAAAATTGAGGATAGCTCTATTCTTGCTATTATTCTTGATTCATCCAAACGCACCCAAAATAGATAAGAATCTTAGAATAAGAATAACTCATTGTAGTAAACAGATAATGCTAATATTAAAATTGTGTTCACCTTTCAATGAGCGGATTCGAATACAAATACGAATAATAAACAGATGTCAAAATTTAAAATCCAATCCTCCTTGAAGGTACAAATACAGAGTAGATAATCCACAAATATTTTTTTTTTCAAAGTTTAACTATATAATATTAATTATTATGACAACATTAATTTTATCATTTTATATAGTTTATTTAATTAATAGTCTGTATTCTTTTTGAAAATAAATGAACTATAAATAATAATTATATATTTTTTACATTTTATTATATCATGTTACATGTATATAATAAATGTCAAAGTGCAATTACCGCAATAAGATCTTTAAGAACCACGCATGATGATTTCCAAATGTCAAAGTTTGAATAATCTTTAGTTGTAGACTAAACAGTGGAATAAAGGCTTTAGGCCTCACTTATTTCATCAAACATGGTTTAATTGAGTCAGATAAAGATAGAATAAGTCAATCTTTAGGTTGGTCTAAGTTGGTCTAAACTAACCCACATTTCCAGGTGATTTCATTTTATTTGAATATGAGATCTAATTTTTTATTGTTTTTATTATTTTTCGATCATTTAAAAAAAAAATATAAAATAAGCAATTAATTTTGTTTCCGTTTAAGTAAAAAGAAACTTATAACTTTATCAATTATAAAATCAATAACTTTTTTTTTTAAATAACGTAACTTTCTAAATTAACAAAATATGCAATCTAGAAATTAATTAAATAAAATATTTTTTTGGAATTGTCCTACAAAAAAAAAATTCATCAATCCAACATTTTAGTGACAAAATAAATTGGTAAACATATAAATTTAATTAAACAAGATTTACTAAATGCCATGTGCATCTCTAAGAATATAGAATTAATTTGTACATAATTCATTTTCTTTTACAAATCATTCAATCAAAATAAAAAAAAAATCATGAAAAATAGTTTTATTGTTGAGATTACAAATTTGTAAAATAAACAAAATTTGTAATATCAAATCATGCCTTAAGCGGTTAAGCCACCAAATTTTTATCAAATAAGGAATAATTTAAACAAGACATAACTTTAGACATCAACCAAACATCAATAATTTAAATTGGTCTAAGTTGGAATGACCAAGTTAGTCCACAATCAAACACCACCCACCCAAGAGAGGGTCCGGATCCCCTAATGTAACCCAATTTTTGGGTTTTGGATCGGGACGGTCTAATTCGAATATGAAGTTCTATCTCGCATAATCTATCTCGGAATGTGTACTCTATCTCGAATCCAGCGTTCCATCTCACGTGCTCATCTCAAATCAGACAGTTCTGTTTTGAAACAAAAAAAATTGAGTTACATTACTAGACCTCGATTCCCCAAGAGAACAAGTTAGTGTTCACATTAGCTTCCTTTTAATGCTTCTTTCCAAAAATTTCACACCTATTAAATTATTTGATAGAAAGAAACATATAATTTTTCTGCAAAAGAGATAGGGCTGTAGGGCTGTTAACGAGCCAAGTTAGCTTGAGTTATGAATAACTCAAATTCAACTTGGAAGATTGTCAAGTTGACTCGAGTTGGGAATATTGAGCTAAGCTGGCTCGCTAACTCGAACTCAACTCGGGAGTAACTCGATTTGGCTCGTGACTCATGACTCGTGAGTCAACTCGTTTAAAGTGTTAAAATATTGAACACTTGAACTGATGACTTTTGTTATGTAATAATATGAAAAATAAATATTGAATTAACAAACAATCCACAATGATATAACAAAATAACAAATTTGACAAAAAAATCCACAACAATTTAACAAAAAAATCAAACAAAACGAGTCCATAGAATTATAATTAATCAAACGAAATGAGTCAACGAGTTGTAACGAGCGAGTTGAGCCCAACTTGAACTCAACTCATGAGTTAAATGAGTTACTCAACTCGAGTCAGACTAACTCGAGTTTTAAATGAACGAGTTATTAGCGAATTCGTTACTGAATTGAGTTCGAGCGACTCACGAGTCACGAGCTTTTTGTACAGCCCTAATAAGAGACATCGGTTAAGCAACTTATTACAACTAATTTGAGAACTCCTGTTTAAAGAAAAGCACGATAGAATTCATCCTTCCCATTATCTTTTAAGAACGATAGACCAATAGTTAGATAGGATAAAATCCATCCTGGACGGATACGATCTGCATCAATCTGTTTATAACCCTTGTAAGGAAAAAAAAAAAAGGGAAAAAAAAAATATTTAAGCCAGATTACATCTGATTAGAAAAATACTAGAAAAGACTTGTTCCAAAGTGCTACATGCCTACGTAGAATTACGGATATTTATTCAGATAAAAAAAGAACTCAATGGGCCTAAGGAGGACTAACAAGGCCCAATAAGCATTCCCACCCCGGCTCTACTAATAAATTCTGATTCTCTGATACGTATATCGAAGTTCTATACCGTGTGGTCTTTTGCTGACGTACGGACCCCATTCGTTAACCATTAACTAGCGTACCCGGATTCGCAAGTCTGTCTCTAAAATCCCTCCGATCGAAAACCCTTGAAAAACCTTCATTTGTTTCAAAGAGGGGCTTGAGAGGATTCTAATGGAGAACGAATATTCAGATCAAATTGCTGCTCTTCTCGCGCCACCTTCTTCTCAATCAATCCAGGTCTCTGTCGCTATCTCTATGGCTTACCAGTCTTGGTTCTCTTATTGGGATAAGATGTAATCGGTCTGAATTTTTAAAATAAAATTGATTGCTAATGATAGTTACTTCTGCATAATTAGGAATACTACAATTCACTGAAGGAAGCGGGAAAATGTGATGGTCTAAATGTCAGAGACAACGGCAAGCATGGCAAAGGCATGAAGCATTTCCTATGCCTTTTCTTTTTTCATATGTTAAGTTACTAATGAAATTATTATTTTGTTGTTGCCGTTTTAAAATTTGGTTGTTTATTGATTTATATTATTATTCTTTGAAGCTGTTTTTGCAACTAGGGAGTTCAAGGAAGGAGAACTGATACTAAAGGACCAAATGCTAGTTGGTGCCCAGCATAGTTCTAACAAGGTTGCTTTTATCTTACTATTCAAAGAATAAAAACAAGTATTTCATATAAGCCTACTTATGAATGCTATGCTATATCATGTATTCTCTATTTTAGGTTGATTGCCTTGTGTGTGGCTACTGCTTTCGTTTTATTGGGTCAGTTGAAGCCCAAATTGGGAGGAGGTTGTATCTACAAAGTCTAGGAATATATGGTGAAAAGGAATGTGAGAAAGAACATCCTATTCATTCTACTAATGATAAAATGGAAATAGACTTGCCTCCAAAAGAGATGATTGAATCACTTTTGAATGGAGATCTGAGTCTTCCTTTCACTAATCGGTTTGAATTGCCTGAAGCTGTTCCTTGTCCAGGTGGCTGTGAAGAAGAACAATATTGCAGGTTAGAAGAATTTGTGTCCATTTACCTTATTGTTGTCATGCTTCTTTCTTTTATTAATTATTTGAAGAGACATTACAGGTTTTTGTATTTTGGTATGGTAATCTTGAAGTTTGAGAATTATTATGTAAACTTATAGTATTGTTTGTATTCTGCCTGTTATTTGGCTTCGGAACCTCCTTTTTTAATATGGATATTGAATTTCTTTGTTGGCCTTTTCTCATCCTAACAAGACAATATATGAAGTTAAAAAAGAATCTCTTTATTGCAGTAATTTTAGGATTAGAAATGGTAATGAATTTAATTATCAATTCATTTTGAATATGTATTTTATTTTAATTTTTTTGTTGTTGTAGCCAATCATGTGCAGATGCTGATTGGGAGACGTACCATTCTTTACTTTGTACAAGCTCTACCAACAAACAAAGCTCGGTACTTCTCAAGTTCATAGAACACGCTAATGGTGAAAAGGATCTTTATATGACACCTTTTTTGCAAATTTTCTTTTTTGTTATTAGTAATACCTGATTAACATACTTCTTTCCTGTGCTTCTTCTTTCAGAGACGAATGATATTTTCATTGTAGCTGCTAAGGTATGCTTGAAAAGATTCAGATACCTTTTTGTTTTGTCTCACTTTTCAAGCTTAATTAATCTTATATTATCCTTTTGATTTATTACTGCTCAGTGCTCACACATAAGTGATAGCAATGATCACCATTATCTGTAGGATGCATAGAGTAATTGCAAAAGAATGCAGGGAAATAAACTGAATACTTTATATTAACTGGTAAAAATTTCACTTGTCAGGCTATTGCTTTTACTATGTTGAGGTACAGGAAGCTGAAAAAATCACAAGCGAAAGACAAAGGAAAGGGGTTGCTTGGTAAAATGGACAATCCCAATTTTTCTTTGCTTCTGGAAGCATGGAAGCCTATTTCAATGGGTTTCAAGAGAAGGTAATAGTTGGTGAATCTGCTATTGTTTTGTTCAGAAATTTTGAAGTGCATAATGTAACTTCTTTTTTATTTCAGGTGGTGGGAGTGTATTTCTTTGCCAGATGATGTAGATCCGACAGAGGAGGTCGAATTTAGGACCAAAATCAGAGATCTTGCTTCTACTGTGAGTTGTACTTTTTTTTATGTAACATCTTTGTACTTTGTCTCATCTATACATCATGTTCTGTTTACATAGTGGAAATAATTAATTAATTTTTATTTTCTTTTTGAAATTGCTAGTCATTAGAACTCCTGAAGGATGCCATATTTGACGCCGAATGTGCTCCATGTATCCTTTGTAATAAGACATTAATTCAATACTATTCGTGTTTTGGAGGTACATTTGCCATAATATTATTTCATGCCTCTTTTTCTATCCTCTCCAATCACTAAGATAAAAGTTTTAAAATGCTGAGAAATCCGCCCATAGAAATCATGCTTTCTTTCAACACCTGAACATATTGAACTTGTTCCAATTAAAAGAAAAATATAGGTAATTATTCATTTTTATTTTCTGATATAGCTTAACTAGCTTTAGTGTTTTCACTTGATGTGTACGGAAGCATTATTGGCATGTTTGAGCTTAATAATCTGTAAGTTGACAAAATCTGGTCCTGATTTCTTTTTGTGTTTTACTTTCTATGGTATTATGCTTTCTCTCTCACATACATGCATGTAAACATTGGCTTCAGGGATTTAGTAGTTGCATCCCCAATTGAAGACTATTTTATTTACATTGACGAACTTGCAGACAAAGAAAAGGTTATTCTCCAATTAAACTGTCTCTCACTTGTAAAAATCACTCTTAGTTCTGTGCTGCTACTCTCCATTAAGTTAAGATGTCAGTTTATTTAATGCTATTTAAGACATTAGACCTAGCCAAAAGAAAAAAAAAGTTAATTTGCCCAAATCATATTTAAAATATCACCCATTTCCTGTTTTGGTCCTTGTCATATTTGCTCTGAATGGTCTTTTAGGACTCTTTCTGAAATTCCCTAAATAAAAATAAAAACTTTGTTTGAATTTTCTGGTGGTAATCACCTTTTGCAGGAAGAGGCCCTAAGAATAACACGGACTTTTCTTGATGCATTAGGTGATGATTATTCTGTTTCTTGTCAAGGTAATAAATCTCTCTTTTTTTAAAACCTGGCAGAGGCTGCCTAGGTAAAATCTCTCTCTCTTCCCCTGTGAGCTTGCGTGTTTCTTAAAGTTCTTACATCCAGATGCTTCTTTTTCATTTTAATTCTTAGGTACTGCTTTCTTCCCTATTCAGAGTTGCATGAATCACTCATGCTGTCCAAATGCAAAAGCTTTTAAAAGAGACGAGGTTTGAGTTCGATTTATGTTTGTCTATGTATATTTTAAAGTTTTGATGCATCATATTGAGCAGGCGAACTATCATTAAATGCAGGATATAGATGGGCATGCAATCATATTAGCATCTCATCCAATCTCAATTGGAGAGGAGGTATACTGTAATATTAGAAGTTCTTTAACGCTGCAATACAAATAAATATTGAATGATGAGAGTCATTAACATGGCAGGTAACTTTGTCATACATTGATGAGGATGCACCATATGACGAAAGACAAGCTATGCTCGCTGATTATGGCTTCACTTGTACCTGTCCGAGATGCTTAGAGGATTGCCCCAATTAATAGTTTTCCAGAGCAAAAATATGTATTGAGGCAGCCCTGATTAGCAGTTTTTCTTAATGGAAGTAGATCTAGGCCTATTTTCCCTCGATCAGGGGCTCAGGTCATGCTGATCTTGTAAAGGGGGTCAGAAACTTTAGGAAATTACTTCTAAGATTGCAAGTTTATATTTATTTTGGTTTTAATCATTCGTATGAAAATGTCAGTGGAAGTGAATTATGATTCTCTTTCACATGGATATATTGATGTCGCATATATTACTATAAACGATTTTGCTTCAATCCATGTCTAGTTTATTTATATATTTAATCCTGGAAGGATTTGTTACTGTTCATTTACAGTACTCGGTTCATTTTCATCCGTTCAATTTATATCTGACGGCTGTCATTAATCTCTCGCTGCTTTAATTTGTGGGGTCCGAATCTGCTGCGATTTTTTACCATGAAAAGTATTCTCCAATCTAACTATTCTACAATCTCAGCATTTTAAAATCTAACTGTTGAATTGTTTCGAAATTTGTACACAAAAAATAAGTTGTTTTGAGATAAATGCACATAAATTATTAGACGACTGAATTTGAAAAAACAGAAATTTTAATTAAGATTATTGTTCATATCATTCAGATCGCAATATCTAATTCCTAATTTGTGCCCTAGCCCTTCTTTCTCCTCTTTCTAATTTTTTTTAAGGTAAAAAAATTTGATCAAATTTGTCTTAAATAGATAGGATAAAGATACTCTTTCTCATTTTTAAAGGTCGCAGTTTGCATGCAATAAGAATGATGAAATGGATGTCCGTCTCAGATTTGTAAGTTTCACCCCACCATCGTCTGTCTGTATATTTTAAAAGAGACGAGGTTTGAGTTCTATATAAAGTTAATATGTGATTTTATTTTTTCTGTTACCGGAGTGATGATAACATTGTTTTTTTTTTTAAATTGTGTTTTCTCTTTGAACTTGCTTGATTCAAGTTCTTTTTGTTTTGAAATAATTTTCTTATGTTCATGTGTATTTCAATTTCCTCTTAATTTTATCTATTTATTCTTCTAATTTTTCTTCCCCCTTGTATTTGTTCTGGCTCACAGCCTGGGGAGACCAATTATTTGCCCCAACTTTTTTCTCCTTGATGGGTTCCAATTGGTGTATATATGTAAACTTATTTCTGAAATATTTTCTGATATGATGTTCATCTTTATGTACAAAATACTACTAGTGACTATTATTAAAAAATTGAACAGGTGCTGATTGAAGGGAAGTGTGCCTGATAATAGCATTGCTTTTTTTTTGGAATTGTTTTTTCTCTTTGAACTTGCTTGATTTAGGTTATTTTTTCTTTGAAAAAATTTGCTTAGGTTCATGTGTATTTCAATTTCCTCTTAATTTTGCCTATTTGTGCTTCTATTTTTTCTTTCCCCTTATTTTTTTTCCGGCTCACTTGCCTGTGGAGACCAATTATTTGCTCCAACTTCCTCTCCTTGGTGTATATCTCTAAACTTATTTCTGAAATATTTTCTGATATGATGTTCATCTTCATGTGCAAAATACAACAAGTGACTATTATTAAAAATTGAGCAGGTACCAATTGAAGGGAAGTGTGTCAATAGCTGAAGGTTAATTATTCCAGCATGATGTTTATGGGTTTTTTTTAGTTCACTAATTTGTATTAATAAAAGATTGTGCCTTTACTAATTGAAGCATGTTGCTTACATTTGGTAGAATCCAGAAGTTCAATCCAATATGTACATTTGCACACATAAAAGTTAATTTAGTGGGGCTCCTCACGATATTTGAGTATAACTTCATCTTTTAACAAACAGTAATGTACAATGTTAAGATCAGATGCTAACTTCTATTCACACCCCTCTAACTTGCTTAAATCAAATTAGGTGTCTCATTTCAAGGTGCATCCTATATCAAGCCCCTTAGATCTGATTTCTTTGTTAACTTTTGAATTAAAGAGAAGAAGAGTGGAAAAGAAGGGAAACAAAACTTTCCAAATTAACTCATCGATTAAAGTGTCAACAGTATAACTGAGGTAGCTTCCATCAAACTGCCAAACTATTTGTCTTAGCTAGGAAATGCTCAAATCATATATGGTTAATCAATTCTTATGTTTAGAACCGCATTATTATTTTTAGTTTGATGTAAAAGTTAATTTGTGAATCCACCGTCTTCTCTTCATTCACATTGGTACAGTTCTGTCTACTTTCTTCTGCTAAAATAACCAATTTGAATCTGCTTCATTTCATTGTTCTTACCATATATGCTTTCAATTAATTCCCATCTTAACTTTAAGGTCATCGATTTTGTTCTTACAACGAGTAATAGTTCAAAAAAGTGGTACTTGCTATTAGAATTGTGTTCCTGCATTTGGCTGGATATTTATGTAAATTTTACCAGTGTCTATGACCTTTTAATTTAGCTTATTCATTGTGCTTAGTTTAGCTGTGTTTACTTAAGCCTTCACTATGATAGTTTTGACAGAAAATGCAAGTACATTGCTAATAAATGGATTTTGCTGGCATAATTCCATTTTTTAGGGATATTTATTACAAATGAATGGTCTGTGACTGTGAGAAGAGTTGCATACTTCAAAAATGATCTTGAACCAAAATATGCTGACACTGCTTCAGCAGCAGTATGAATGCATCAGCATAGACTCAACTCTGTCCAAGGACGCTTTCCATAAAATATTCCATATCAAATTAATCTCTTTTTTTATTTGTTTATCTGTTCAAGTCTCTTTCGTTGTTAATAAAATATTACAAGATCATTCGAAAGGTACATTTTTGCAAATTCTCTCACTGAATAACTGCTAAATGCTAATGTCAACTACTACATATTTTAATGTTGACAATCACTTTCTTGTTATAATAACCTCTATAACGGTTAATTTATATTCAATGGTCAATTTTTAATTTTTAAGTTTGAAATGACCAAATTATCCTAGAATGAAACCTTCCTCTTCATAACCCACACCAACTGACCAAACCCCCACTCCGCCCTTGTGTACATGTGCGTGTGTTTGTTGTTCTTTTTCTCACTCCGGCAACGCTTACAACTAATTAGTACAATCCGAATAAACATTACTTCTTTCACAACATGAGAAACTTTACACTTTCCATACTATATTTTCTTTTGCAACTCACCACTCTTCTTTTATCACCTCCATCAGCACTGCCACCTCCATTGGTACAGATACAGGTACAAGTGCATTCTCCAATGTTTCCTCAACCAATTCCATCTCTGCGTCCTAGTCCAGCTTCAACATCTCACGCATGCCATCTATTTCAAACTAGTGCACGTAATGCTACAAGCAAACTAACCGCAACTCAACAGAGCTTGATTTGTGCATAGACCTGCTCAGCAAACTAATCCATATAGCATTTTACCGTGTTGACGCCAAAGAAATCGATCGCCAAATATTTGCCTCCTAACATAAAATCATGGAGAACCCCCTTTACACAATTGAGATGGCTCTTGATTGGGACAAGCATGTTGAGTTCACAGAGTACGAACAATGACCTTAGAATATATCGAAGTACCCTAAGGCTGTGCTCCGCATACCTAGTACGGAGAGGAAGGGGAAAGAAGAGAAAGGAAGGAGCACCCACGTACGTTACCTCACTACATTAAAATCTACACCCAATTCAGAGAGTACAAAGTTCGGAACTTTTGTACAAGGCATTCTCTTCCATTCCCCTCGCAACAGGACCCGCGTTCCTTCCTTCCCTCTTCGATAACCTCTTCTGGAGCAAGTAGATGGTCATGGGCAGACCAGAATTGTGCAAAATTCCCCTTCCTTCCCTTTAATGAAGGAGTTTTCCCCCTCTAGAACACAGCCTAAATTTCCTTGTCAGTTTTGTACTATATAGGAACTGTTACAGTCAAGTTTCTTGTCAGTCTTGTATTACACATTATTACTATAGCCTTAATTTTAATTTATTCACTAAGGTCCATCTTTTTATATATTCAACGGTGACAACAAAAATTTACTACAAGAGTTCAACTAATGTCTAATTGGAACCTTCTAATATAGTTACCCATTTCTGTGAAGTTTTTGATGAATTGAAAAGGACAACAACTTTGGGGCAACAAATATAAAATGAAAGATTCTTTACACTAGACTAACTATTTAATAAAAATTACAAATCATACACTTTAAACCTTACAATACAACACAGGATCTCCTTAATAACCTCCCTAGTTTACGTATAAAAATGGAACGTGCTGGTGCACTGAGCTTTTTAAGTCATTAACTTGTTTAAAAGCAATCTCATATCCATACAAGGAATATATCAAGTTTCACCAGCATTATCTACCCGGTTGCAAGTTATTCTTCACAAATATTGAATAAAATTCTGAGCAGAACCTCAACTCAGCTTTCATTCTGGTAAAAAACGAGAAAAGGTTAGTCATGTAAGGCCAGCATGTGACATTCGGACACAGCCTTTGTTCTAATTAAGATCGGTCAGTAAATCTTTAATGATGTGTAAATAACAAAAGATCGAAAGAACTGTAGTAATCAGAACTGCTACGTCATCACCAAACAAACAAAATAGCCCCCAAACATTTAGCATCCATACTTCTGATTGTTGAGGGATTCACTTTAAATTCTTTTAAAAAAATTACAGATATTACAACACGCTTTTGTTGCTTCATGATTTAACTTTAAAATTTTAAATGACAGGGGGCATTGACCTTGTTAAAATCACTAGCAATCCATATGTATCAAAATATTTAAAATTAAGGGTTCATTAGTAGAAAATCAGAGCAATCAGCTAATCGTAGAAGGTGCAAAGTTAACAGCTAACTGTAATCTATTATGTGTTCTCAATTCACCTCTTAATCTATTATACCAAATGAACTCCAAATTGCATAATTTTCAGTATAAAAGCACTGGTTGTGACATAGAACAAGATCAATGTGCAGCTGTTCAAGCTTGCTGAAAGCCAAAATTAAATTATTAACATGAAAAGTTGTTGTCATGATGTGTCGTCAGGAAAAGAGCTGTTTGATCCCTTGACATTTTACAATTAATTTGAAGACTTATTTTTCTTTCTGCTAACAACATCCAATGATTCACAGGAGTTATTAATATTTGCCCTAACTTTCTCAAAAATTCAACCAAATCATTTCAAGTGTAAACAAGCATGAAAGGGCACGCAAATCCTCTTCCTTGATAATATCTTAAATTGAATTATTGGGCACGTAGCTTGCAATGTCAAAAAAGCTTTGGGTTTCTGTTGAAAATATATAACATGTTGGTGTAGTTACTAATCTGTAATAAATGCCATTACAAGTGGTAGTGAGAAAGCATTGGGCAATATTACACAGAGAGAGAGAGAGAGAGAGAGATGAAGCTTGGCCAATTGGTACAACAGGTTTGGGAAAATTATTCTCAAATGATCCGGCAAAGGACTGACACAGTCCAGAAAGACCTGGGGTTGGTATTTTGCTGCCACATGTTGGATAATATGGAAGCACCGAAATGAGGTGGTGTTTGGTGGGAAAAGATCACGTCCGGATGTCTTAGCGGGTCGGGCGGTGCAAGATGCTCAACTATGGATTAAATATGCTTAAGATAGTGGATAGTTGTTTTTGTTTCTTTATATGTTGCTTAAATCCTTGTTAGTTTTAGTGGGGTTATTAAGTTGTATTCTGTTGTAAAACTCTTTAAATCTAATGCAGTCCTTGACAGTCTCTGTCAAGTTTTTTAAAAAGAAAAAACAGAGAGAGAGAGAGAGAGAGGATAAATAATACTGACTTTATTATCTCTGTTCGAGGCCTCCAAAAAAGTTCTCTAAGCTGGTAGAGCTATACACATTTGTAGCCATTCTTTCTATCCTTTGTGGTGATATGTGCAATTCATACTTTATAAACCTCTACAAAAAAAAAGGGTAGTAATTATAAATGATACATATCACCTGATATTCATTTCCTGATCTGAATGCTATTGCAAAAATTGTCTTACAGCTAGTTGTTGTACGATTTCAGGATTTGAATCAATATGCCAATCTGGTTCAAGCTGTCTAACAAAAGACATGCGCCCATTCTCTGTACTACAGAATAGAACCTACAATAACAACAACAAAAGGAAATAAATATGCACGAAGTACCAGAAACCTTACTTTGCTGGAACTCAAAATGTAAATTCTAAAATCTCCAATTAGATATTTACCTTTTCTTTCATCAAGCCACCAGAGGTGAAAATTCCAGCATCACTCAATGCTGAAAGAACTTTTTCCTAAAGTTCAACATAGCAATAGGACAAGTAAGATTCAAATAAAACAACAAAATGGTAAAGTGCATGTTTGTTATCACCTACCCCACTTTCATCATCAACAATACGCTCCATGAGATATACATCACAAAACTTTGCAATTTCATGTAGCACCTCTAGCACAGATGACCTTACTGTCACTTTATCCTGCATTTAGTACAACAACAAAAGCATGAGATCATTTCATAAAACTAGAGTACTGGATAAAGAGTAGAACTAGGATGTTCTTAAGCCCACAAATTATTTGGTGAGCTGAACTCCAAAACCTATCGGATTGACTTCAAGCGACAAATCCAAACGGTTGAAACCGATCTATTTCACGAGTGATGCATTTACATGTCAAAGTTATTATTTTTCAAATTAATTAAGTATAAAGTCAAGTGGTCAAAAAAAGGTTTATAAGTTAATTTCAATACGTTCATTTTCTATCATTTTTTTACTGCTTGACTTTATACTAAATTAATTCAAAAAAATTATAAATTTGACATGTAAATGCATCACTTGTGAAATAGATCAGTTTCAACAGTTTGGATTTGTCGCTTGAAGTCAATCCGATAGGTTTCGGAGTTAAGCTCACCAAAGGGCTTGGTGAAATTAAGAACACCCTAGTTCTACTCTATAAATAAATTTTCAGAAGAGCCATTTTCTATTACCTGGAGTTCCTCTGGGGTGGTTTCCTCAAGTATGACACCAAGCAACCTACAAGTTACCTGATATCACCAAATGGGAATAAAATTAGTGGTGAAATTATTCATAATGAACTAAAGTACACCAAAATGGACTGTATTTTAAAATAAATAAAAGAAAAATTGAATTTAATGTACCTTTCGCCCTTCATTCAACTTATGCCTTACAATTTGCTCAAGTGTCAACTGCATAATCTCCCAAACAAAAAAATAAATTAAACTGCCACCCTTGCTACTGAAGCAATAAACGAAAACTTCATAAAAGCAGAATCATATCATACATTAACTGGCTGGAAAAAATGATTGATAGCATCCTGTGCTCTCGAGTCATCCGATGAAGAACAGATATTGGTAGAAGGATTAGCACTTGAACTAGTTGTACCTGTTGCACCACTAGATGATGGTGTGGCACGTCTGCGTGGCCTCCTCTGAGGCTCTTGTGGGGGAGACCTCAGTATTTTCCATACTAATACAAGTGTGATTGCAAGTGCAGCTAAAGTTGTGTAGGCTCGAAGCTTCTGAAACAGCAACACCAAATATTTTTTAAGATATTTCTTCCAAGAGGGTTTACAGAGAAATTTGTCAGAAAAGAATTCATGCACATAAGACTATATTATAAGCTTTAGAGGGGCATTTGTTAATCGAGCAAAGTGCAGTATACTCCTGCCCTTCCGACAGCCTAACTCTTAATCATACCTGCTTGTCAGTCACCTATACTGCCGATGTGGTACCAGCATACGATGTCATTCAATTGAGAGTTTCTATACGGAAAGATACAATAAAAAACCATACGGAAAGATACATCATCCCCTTTTTTCTTCTTCTTCCAGCGATTACTAATTAAAACCCAGAAATGCTACAATTTGCGGAGCTAATACTCACAACACGGCAAACCGATCAGCCAATCAAAACGAACCAAAACAAAATAACAAGCAATCTGTGAAAAAAACACCTCATTTGGGAGGATAATCAACAGACCTGGCGATCAACAGAGAAGGGTAGAAGATCCGAGTAATCAGATAGCGAATTGATGAATCGATTGATCAGATCAGCCAAGTCATCGTCTTTTCCCTGGTTGGAAGAAGAAGAGGAAGAAGATGTGGATCCACCCATGATTGCACCAGATCAATCTCTCAATCGCACACCCAATAGGCCGCTTCTCTATGGATTCGTGTATGAAGAAGCTGCTCTCAATCCCTAACCCTAGGAGTGAGAGAGAGAAGCTGGAGGGGGAGAGAATCCAGATGTAAAGACAGGCTGTTAAAAACTTAAACGGAGAAATGTACAGATACAGAGATACCTCGCCCGGTCAAGACTTAGAAAACTGCAGTTTCGGTATTCTAACAGTTATACAATTTGCATAGTTTTTTTTTTTTTTTTTTTTTTTTTGAGGATAAGCCCGTAGGCAATTTGCATAGTTTATATGTACTTCAAATATTATATATGAGGTGTTTTTAATATGTTCTTAATGTCTTCAGACAGACGAAGTTATGGTAAAAATTCTAAATTTATTTGGTGGTGTTACATTCAGTGGGATGAAGCCATGAAAAGATAAATTGACCTCTATTTTTTTTAATTGTTTTTATAGTTTTGTATGATTTTTTATATAATTTAGAGAAAAATATTTTGATACAGTAAAATTGATTTTTATTTTTTGCAAATTTTTTTTATATAATTGACTCTCATGTATATATTTGACCCTATTATTTGAATGTCTGGTGGTTAGATTGAGACATAAACTAAAGGAGGTATAAACTTATTTTTTTCATGTTAAGCCAACTTAAGTTGTTCATATTTGATTGAGTTTTAATTTGAGTATGGTGTAAACTATATTGTTTTGTTAGAATTTGTGACTCAAATTATGGGTTAAGTTGATTTTTTTATCTCCTAAATATAATATAGAATAACTAAATTAAAAATAGAGGGTTCGGATACCTCCATTATGTCTTCATATTTAAAACATTAATAACTCAAAATTTAAAAAATAAATACCAAAATAAAATTGTCAGATGTGATATATGTTATTTTCTCTATGTGCTCATAAAAAATTTATTACATTTCGATTTTGTTTTTATGTGAATCAATAAGTTGGAAAATCAAAATTTAGAAATTATCCACATTAGTACATCTTTACAAGCTCTTGATGACAACCAAAACAAAGTCCGCATGTCATAATTTTTTTACACGTGCATAAGTAAAATGATGTAGATCATATCCAACGATTTTATTTTGATTTATAAATTTTAAATTTTGAGTTATTAGAGTTTTTAAAAATAGAGACATGATAAAAATACAAAAAATGAAGGCATTTGATCCCACCTCTTAAAAATAATATTACATAATAAGAAAAATGATATCTTAATTAAAAACTTAAAATATCATTGCATAATTTACAAATAAATTTATAATCAAAGATGAAAAGGACTAGTCTCGTGATTTAGATCAAATAGCAGATTACATAGTTCCACTTTCATTTTTTATTGAAAAAAATGGTTTAAGCCAAAAAAAATATTTGATTGGTGTCTCTTTTATTGTATTATATTGACTAAGCAGAATGAGACTAATTTATTTTCTCCTGTAATTTTTAATGTTTGAATTAGTACAGAACTGAAGATAATTTAAAAGTGATGAACTGAATTGGCCTCTTTTATCTAACTTTTTTAAATAAATATTTTTCTAAAAGAAAAGGTGTAGTTTTCAGAGAGGAGCTGTATAGTATGATGTGTGCAAAGAAAATAATTTAAACCGGAAGTGTTGTACTTTTCTCTTTTTATTTATGTTTTTTCAATGTGTATATTAATTTTTAATGTAGTATTGTTATGCCTACTAATTACTTTCGGAAGAAAATTTACGACATTAAAATGTTATGGTTCAAATTAGATTTCTATTTACTAAAAGGTAACATTTCGTGACTAGAGCAAGTTTTTATGGCCAACTAATAAAAAAAAAAAAATCAAACGACAACGGAACCGATTAAAAAAGTATTATGTCCAAAATGCATTTTTTTTTTAAAATTTTGCTACGGTGGGTCCAACTTCTAAACCTTCCATTATTAAATATTTGTGAAAAGAAGAAAAAAAGATGATCTAAGCAGAAGAAGAATTTAGTTATTGACATGGAGCTCGATCCGCAGATAAAATAAACTTATGCCATCCATCTAGATCGGTAACTTGAGTTAGACCAACCTAAAGTTAGATTTATACAATCTGACCTAATTATTTTGCATTTGATGACTCAAGCGAGACCTAAATCTTTTATTCTACAATTTAGACCTCAAACTTAAAATACCTATTTTATTTTACAATTACAAAGATGAATCATACATCTACAAGAAGTGAATTGTGCAACTATAGACAGAATTTTATAAATTTATAAAAAAATTTAAAGGATGCATAAACTGATAAACCTACAAACAAACATACCTGCTTCACTAAAATATACAAAAAAAAAATCCATTCAGTAATAACTAGCATTAAGACATTAAAACTATAACAAGATTGAACCCAAAAAATAAATAAATGAGATTTTTAGATGTTCATATAAAACTTTCAAAGTGGAGTTGTGGTAATATGCATATAATATAGCAGCATGCGCTATGGATCCATATTTTGATTTTTAAAGTCTAAATAATTAATAATAGATTCGAACTGTTTAACATGATATTTATATAAAATTTAATATCAACCTGCATTATGGACTTATGTTTCCATTTTTAAAATCTAAATAGTAGATTTGAATTGTTTATCATAATTTTCAGATAAAAATATATCTGTAGACCAAATCTTACATTCATATAAAAATATATCTTACATTTGAAAATTCTGAACTATATCCAAAAGCAGTGATTTACTACTTAGAGCATCTCCATCAATGCAATGCATTTGCAATTGCAAGACAGCTGTCTAATTGAAATTAGCAATTGATTGCAAAGCGGCTGCATTCATAAAATAATATTAATTGCAAAAGTTTATGTTACGCGAATCTTAAAGTACGAATGAACCTTTCATTTATTTCTTCCACTGTTGTCTCTCTCCGTCTCCAATTCTTTTTTTTAAAGCTTCGCAGAACCCCTCTTCTCTCTCTCTCGCTCTCTCTCTCCTCTACTCTCAACTCTGGTATTGTTTTCATCGTCTCTTCTCCATTCTATTCAATAATTCTATTCTCTGTGAATTGCTTTACTGGAGGAGGTGTGGTAGTTCGGAGCTCAACCTATTCAATTTTAAGATCCTGAAACATCCCATGTCCAAAAGATCTTGAAATAAAGCTTTGTTGTTTTTTAGAATTTCCCATTAACAAGAATTAAACAGTTCTCGATCAATAATTTAACTAACCAAAAATTATCTACTTGTAACAAATTCAAAAGAAAAGTAATCTGAGTGTAATTTCAGTTAACTAACCTTGTTTCACTGCCAATGGCAATGGCGAATCTCTCAAATCCCTATTTATCACCAAGCAGAGCGAGCTCAGTTATCTGAGAAAACAAGCAGAGAAGGAGAGAAGTAAGGCGTAGTGTCGTGGCAATGAGCGGAGGTCATGCAGGAGAGCTCTTTACATGATCTGTCTTGTTTTGGAGAAGAGAGAGGGCAACAGCGGAGGCGGTGGCGACAGGATTGGTGACAGCGGAGGAATGGGAACAGGACGGCGGAGATAAAGAATGGTAGTTTTCAGTTCGCGATGAAGGCGTCCGTGAGAGGAAGGGGGAAGATGAAGAAGAGGTCGATTGAAGGGGTGAGGAAGGGGAAAAGAAAGGGGAGAGGAAGAGGTTCATTTCGATTTATTAACCGCACGGTATCAGCGAAATGAAAGGCCAAATGAAAGCTTTCATTTGTTGAAAGCTTGCAAATTTTTTATTCCCTCTGCATCGGTGATTGAGTAAATAAAATTGCCACGTCGGACGCCAGCGCGGATTTGCAATTCAATATGAAAGGCGATGGAGATGCTCTTATATGAAAAATAGTAAAAATATTCTAAAAAATAAAAAATATGTTATATAAGTATATTTTCATATAAAAATCATGTCTAAATTTAAAATTAACTAGTTGAATTTTGAAATATAAATATAAATCAATAGCATGACTAAATACGTACTATGCATATTATCATAGCCTCACACAAACCATCATATTGTTTTATGTTTGCCAACTGCCAACACCTTTGCTTCAATGAATATTCCATCACATGTGGTGCCGACTAAAACAGAAGCAAACCAATGCGTACTAAATTATTTCCGAGAATTTATATAAAATTTTATTAGGCTGATAGTCACTTTACAGCAAGCCACTTACTGGCACATTCAATTTACAAAGTACAAATTCACATGTTTGTTTTGCCTTTATTTTTCTTTGGAGCTACCGAATTCACTTGTTGCTTCTCTCTTTCTGTATTTTATATCTCTAGCTAATATATATATATCTGTATGCTTTTAGGAGGGCAATAGAATTTTGGCACATGCTCTTGGAGCAAGCATGCTGGTGCGGTTGCAAACCAAGTAACACTAGAAGAAAATTAACAACACAGTACTGTTCACATATATATGATTTTGAGAGATTTTTTTATAAAGCATAAATAAAAAAATTGAAGTTCACCTGTCGATATGATTGCTGGTTGATTTATAAAAAGCATAAGGAACGGAAGTGCAAACCGTTCTCCATTTTTTTTTTTTTACGGGAACGGAAGCGCAACCCGTTCCCCGACATTTTTTCCAGAATCACTGCTGCCTTGTGTGTTGCTGTTGCGTTGGGTTGCTGCTGCCTTCTGTGTTGCGTTGCGTCGATGTGCATTGCTGTTGCTTGGGGAGGGAACCAGTTGGGATCCCGTTCCCTTTTTTTTTTTTGTTTATAAAAATTAATCTCCACTGCTTTAATCTCCTCCCTTACTTCGTTCCTTCTTCCTTCCTCAGATCGATACTAAATATTTACAGACTACAAACCAATGAAATGCTTCAAAAAATTCTAAATTTTGAGTATTATGTTATCTGCTGACTAGTCTTTGCATTATATTTTCTGATTTCGTCCGAGAGAGTTGTAGTAAGTTTATTTTTCAATTCTTATTGTTTTTTAAGATATAAAATTAAGTAGCATTTGCATTATATTTTCTGCTTAAGATATAAAATTAAGTAGCATTTGCATTATATTTTCTGCTTAAGATATAAAATTAAGTAGCCTTTGCATTATATTTTTTGTTTTCGTCCGAGAGTTGTACTAAGTTTATTTTTCAATTCTTATTGTTTTTTAAGATATAAAATTAAAAATAATGTGTAGGTTAATGAAACGAGTATTCTATTATCTACAGATTGGTTTTTACATTATATTTGCTGCTTTCGTCTGAAGGTTGTAGTAAGTTTATTTTTTAATTTTTATTATTTTTTAAGATGTAAAATTAAAAATAATATTTAATGGGGAACGTTTTCCCCTTCCGTTCTCCCTATTTTTTTTTCCTCGCATGGGGAATGTTTTCCCCTTCCGTTCTCCCTGTTTTTTTTTAATGGAGAACGTTTTCCCCTTCCGTTCTCCCTCCTTTTTTTTTAATGGGAAACGTTTTCCCCTTCCGTTCTCCTTTTTTTTTAATTTTTTTTGTTTAAAATTTTTTTTAAAATTTTTTTTTTTTTTAAATTTTATTTAATTTTTAATGGGAATGTTTTCCCCTTCCGTTCCCCCTCTTCTTTTTTTTTTTTTTAAATTTTTTTAATGGGGAACGTTTTCTCCTTCCGTTCTCCCTCTTTTTTTTTTTTTTTTCTTCGCATGGGGAACGTTTTCCCTCCCGTTCTCTGTTTTTTTTTTTTTTTCAAGCATGGGGAACGTTTTTCTCTTCCGTTCTCCCTAATTATTTGTTTTTTTTTTCGCATGGGGAACGTTTTCCACTTCCGTTCTCTCTATTTTATTTTATTTTTTTTCGCAGAAGAAGGAAATTTTCGGATTTTCTGTTGCAGCTGCTGTGCTGTTGGTACGAAGCAGCTGGAAAATGAGAAAAATGACCAGGGAACGGCTTGCGCTTCCGTTCTCGTAAAAAAAAAAAAATTGGGAAACGGTTTGCGCTTCCGTTCTTTATTCAGGTTAAGTTTAATATTTTTATTTATGCTTTATAAAAAAGGCCCTGATTTTGAACTGGTATGTATGGTGCTGTCACTAATGTGACCGACCAGTAATAGTGCTGAATGTAAGGATTAAAATTCTGTGGTGCACGGTGCACCGAAAGATGACCACTAATCCAATTACAATTGAAAACGCTTTTTCCTCTTTAATAAAAGTCTATAATCATGCTTTTTGTACAAACTATTCGATGTAATTTTTCTTTTCTGAAATGATTTAGCTTGCATGAAATTTTTGTCTCCTAAATCTGCAATTTCAATGCAGAATATACAAAAAAATGTGAAGCATACACAAAATTAAATATAGATTTCACATTTATCATAATAATCTATATGTGATTCTGACCTACAAAAATTAATTTATATATGGTGTATTATTGGATGAGCCATGGCAAAATGCCCCGGCGATTCTTTTTGAATACTTGACATGCCTCATGAGTCATGACTCCAATAATATGACAGACTACAAACTTTAAAATTTCCAATGAAAATATTAACACTCTTCTTTCATTTCCAGAGTAACAAGCATGCAAATAATCATAACCTTTCGTAAAGAAGGACATACATAACAAAAGAAGGAGAGTGTAATGCTTAAATTATTGATCGGCCGTCAAAGGAATGCCGAGCTGGAGACATAGAATGCCTGCGGGGCCCATTCGTCAGGCTAACCTGATTAAGACCATTCGGCCATCTCTTATCATCTTCTTTCAATATTATATCCTCTGGATAAATATTCAAATTTTTCTCAATCACACAAGTTCGCGACATTTCCATTTCCATGTGGGAGTAGTATCTCTGGAAAACACTTGAGGTGACAGTTAATCTGAAGTTAAGCAGGAACAGTAATTCCAATTCAAGTTTGTTTAATTCAAAATTGCTTATGCCTCCAATCCGTGCAAAGAATGCATTGTTGTGATGCCTGCGCAACAATAACTGGTATTAGCAAGGCTAAGCTCGTTAGCTGCTGATTAAGTTATCAATCATTATATAACTGTAGGTTAAATTAAAGATGAGGAGACATAACACAGCATAACATACAAGTCATCAAGCACCTTGGAAGCAACAAGCAAACTTGCGAGCATTAACCTGTGTACATTCATCGAGACCACTATCAGACCTGGATGAGTATGGACCGTCCGATCAATATATACATATGCAACGATGAAGCATGCTGGGTCCAGATCTGCAAACTGGTGAATCCGCTCCAAGTACCTATGCCATGATTGAACAAACTTTGGTCAATATATAATATTCTATAAATAAAAACAAACCAACAAAATGATATATAGTGCAATTTCTTTAGTTACCTCCGTAAGGCTATGGTTGGTGTACGAGTTGCATTGAAAGCCGATAAACTGAAATTTTTGTCGTTCAATTTGACATCAACTGAGGGTGCCTGGGTCGAGTACTGAGAGGTTAGCTGGTTATTTCGTGCCACGAGCCGTTCAAGAGCATTCGACATCATAAGGAGCTCGATTGGAGGTGATTTGGGTGTCGTAGGGCCGCTCTCCATTTTGGTAAAATATTCATTCATAATGTTTCTTCATGAGTTTTGAAATATCAATTTATGTAACTCTCTCTTTACCTCCTCATAGTCATGGAGAAATGTCTTTGCTTAGTCTGGCATATCTGTTGGTGGGCCTGTCGCGCTCGGTAAGGATAAGATTGGAAAACTTGTGACAGGGCCAGCAGTTCAAATTATGAAATCCAGGCTTCATAATTTCAAGATTTTGATTGAATTGGACTTAAAATAATATGCGACCAAGTACATCCAGAGATCATGGTTCTGTTGTTTTTTTCTTGGTGAGTGGTCCACAAGTCACACGAATTTGGTGGATTTTGGGAAGAGATATCCACTACTGTTCATCAATAACCACATATACTCTTCATACGGAATAAATCCAAAAGGAAAAGAAAAGAAACAGATACCCAAATTCGTGGCAGTTAAACACAAATGGCCCCTGTAATTCAAATTCATTAAAAAAAAATGTATTTCATTTCTACATCGTATATAAGTAAATCAAATGATATTCTCCTCCAAAATAATTTTTTTCGTCTATTTCCATAATTTTCTATATCTTTCAGTGGCGTGCTCTAAAATTCTAAAATGCTAATGTTTCACTCATTGAACAACAAAAATAAGTTGAAATGAATTTTTGAATTTGTACAGATTTCATACAAATGCCGTATTTTTATATTCCGTGAGTAAGCGCCTCTCCGAACAAAGCCCTCGTCAAATATGCAAGGCCCAATTGGCCCCGTTTAAATTGGGCCGTGTCGTAAATAAAGGTTCGTTATATTGAGTAGGGCCGTAGGGGCCTGCGAAGTCCTAAGCGATAGAAATGCTTTATTTTGTTTTTAATTCGGTGAAACTTGTTTCAAAATTTCATTTTTTACCCGCTGAATGGAGGAGCTAATATCTTACAATGCAAAAGCAAAGAGTCGGAACGAAGAACCTTCAGGTGCGAAAGCGCACCGATCGCACGTGCAGTAGCTACGCGCCATGTGCTTTTGTGGAGGCCCACAGTATTGGATCCCATGATAAAAAAATATTGGATACCCACGGAGAAATAGTTCAGATTATCTACGACATACGCTGAAGTTCTGAACTACCAAATCTGTGGTGAGAAGCTGACAGGACGACCGACGACCCACAATCAATGGAGTAATTTGTGGTCTCGGATATTTCGATTCATCACACATTTATCATACAGTGTTGGACATGTCCAGTGCTATCAGAAAAAACAAAGGAGAAAAGAAGATCTGATCTATAGCTTTTTTTCTTTCTTTTTTTTCTAAAGTCCATAAGCCGTAGGTTTGTTTTATTAAAAAGAAAAGAAGCGTAATATTCCCATGTACTAATATACCTTTCACAAAGGGACAGTCTCTCCCTTTTAACTTCGAAAATGTTGCCCCCAATTCCAATCGTTTTCAAACAGAAACGAAATTAAAATAAAACTGAACTTGATTGGGGCTTAATTTTTCATTTAAGGGAGTAAATCTGAACGTATGTATCCAGAAATGAGGATTTTCAAATATTTCGTGTCTTTCATGTCTTATGGTGCCTCACATTATTTATCTCTATTTTGAAAGTCCAAACAGTCCATCTGAACCAAATTTTTTTTATTATTTTTGAATAATTACAAAATTACCATTTGTGGACCATCCATAAATAGTTATTTTGTTATCTAAAAAAGTATAAAAATTAAAAAAATATATATAAAAAATTGGGTCTCTGAGCACATTTTATTACATAAATCATGTTGAGTGATTCAGATTAACTGTTTGAACTTTACAAATAAAGATAAAAAAAATGTGAGATACAATTTTACATAAAAAAACATGAGACATATAAACCCTCCTCTTCAAAAATTCATCTTGAACATAATGCACGAATTCAGATCAGATTCTTTTGTTGCGTACTTACAGAGTTTTTCGCTGACAAAAATGCATGAGTTTTGTTTTAGATATAATGTATTTCAATAATCTAAAATATTAGTGATTTCTTTAAGTGTTGAATAGACAAATAAAAAACCTCTGCACTAATGATGTTGTTAATGCACTTTTATTTGTTTAGTTAAGAATTTTTTTACTGTTGTCATTCTAAATTTAAAGCTCCGTGCTTAAAAATTTGGTTTCTCTATTAAAAGCAATCCATTATTTTAGTTAGAAAAAAAATTATTTTTACTAATGTACTAGAAAAATAAGAAATTAAAAATAATACATCTTTAAAGTCTCACCTTCAAATATCTAATGTTTGCTAAATCTATAAAATTCGCACTCATCTCAACCAAAAATGAATGTTGAATTGAGCTACAGTGTACACTCTTTTTAGCTGAAATGAATACTTATTTATTTAAAGTAAAAAAACATCTTGATAACTATTAAGAGATTTTTAAATTCAAGAACCAGCATTTGGTCTGATAGTAAAGATATGTGTCGTCCTCTAATGTGGGAGGTCAATAAATTCAAAATTTTAATAGAAAAATTCGTTGTTGTACTAATAAGAGTTTGAAAATAATATTAGATGGTCTGATATCTCAGTTCACTCATTAAAAGAAAATGAGACTCCTAAATTCATTATTGAGCATTTCATAAAACACATATGTTTAAGCTAGAAAAGACGCTAATTTTAGTTGGAATGCATATTCGATGAACTGTAATAGACATTTATTTACTTTTATTTCTTTTGAAAAGTTAATAAAATATGCATGAGAAATATTCAAGGGTGCAATTATATTATTTTCATTAAGAATTCCCGGCTATTGATTTGAGTACCCTGCGGTGCTCCATTGCATTCCACGCGGATCATACCGAGGAGAGGAGGTAACTTTATGATTCGCACGTCTTTTTTAAATCTGAAAAAAAAAACCCTATAAAAACTATCAACCATTCGTAATTCCACGCTGCATGTGCACCACAACCTGCGATGGCCAATAAGCACGCGCCTTGCTATTGCAAACTTACATTCAAATTTTGAAAATATGCATTCAGTTAATTTTTTAAAGCTTGGCAGAAGCTGTAAAGTCGAATTCTTGACTTCCGGTAACTATAATTTTAGATTTTTTTTTCTTCTAGCTAACTGTGATACTGTCTATTTCGATTTAAAATAATAAAAACATTGGTATATGTTAGAGTTTGACTTTCAAATTATGAGATTAAATATATATAGAGAGATTAATTACATAAGATTTTCATGCCGAGTATAGAATTAATTTTATAGTATCCATTTGTTCGATGCAGATTTGCTCAATCGTTCATGAGCAGACGAGATATAACATGCAAGGAAAAATATTAGTTTTGTCGGGAGTTTCTACGAAAGATAACTCTGTTGGATTGCAATTTTGAAAGAATGATTGTAATAAATTTAGGATGTGATATTATCGAAACATTTATCAAATAAACGATTGTCCTGTTTTAATTTTTAACATTTTTTTAACAACGATGTCTTAGTTTAACAGGCTTGATTAATTTTTATGTGTATTTTCCGAACACATGCGTTCAGTATTTTTTACTATATATAAGTCATACATTTAGACAGCTAAAAAAAAAATAAAAAAATTATAAATACACAAAAACTTACAATAATATGTATCAGGAAGTACACAGTCTTGTAGTATAAAAAATTTATACCAAAAAATATTACTGTTAAATAATATAAAATTGAAATTGATAAAAACAATTACCTAAGCATCTCCTTTCCGCTTGCAACAATTACGACTTCTATTGCAATGTCTGTCGTAATTGCTACTTTACCAATATGTAAGAACTAAGAATGGGGAATTTCACGATTACGTATGCCCCCTCAAAAACATCAAAATTACGTACTCTCTCTCTAAATTTAAAATTATGTATTCCTCCCTCTAAACTTCAAAAACACACAAATTACTCATTTTATTGTCTTTCATATTGAAACTCATTTTAAATTTATAGAATACCCAATTTACTCTTTATTAAAATCATAAAAAAAATTGTGACTTGTTTTATTCCAATTGACTGTTGTGCGTCTGTTGTTGATTTGAAAAATGTCAGACTCATAAAGTAATGGATATTTTATAATTAAAATGAGTTTTAATTTAAAAAAACAATAAAATGAATAAATTTGTGAGTTTTAGAAGTTTAAGGTGGGAATATGTAATTTTGAAGTTTTCGAGAGATATACATGAAATTCCCCCATGTAAGAAGGTGCAAAGATTTTGCAAGTACAAATTTGAAAAATGTAAAACTAGCAATTAAAAAATTGTCAAAATTATCAATTAATTATTTTTGCCAGCAATCCCAATTAAAATATTTTGAAATTAATATGAAACAATTATTACATTATTACTAGTGGTAGTTTAATTAAAAAAAAATGATCGCAAAATTAAAAAATCCCGAGTCCCCGACGATTCATAGCTATCACCAACAGCTGTCATCTGTCAGATTCTTTCAGCCGACGATCTGCAAGACTTGTTAGATGGAAAATGTAAAACCCCGGGAAAAAAAAAGTTCTTTCACTGGTACACCTTCCAATTTTGTAGTTATGCAAATTAAATCCTTCAAATATTACCATATATTCGATGTAAATTTGTTGCCAGTGGTACTGATGCCAGAGATAACATTATTGTACTTTGCTTATCGTTACCGTTACAAAAGTTAATTAAATTACACAACATTTTCATTGGCAAAGTACGAAAAGCTACTTGGAAAACTAATATTGAAGCAAGAACTTCTATAAGGGTGGATACGTAAAATAGCAAAAGAGAGAAACTTTTCTTGTCCCCCTCGCTATCCCCCATTCCCAGCCCATCTCTCTCTCTTCTCCGATCTCTCTCGGCGAGAATCGGAGAATTTGCTGGATCTAAAACCATCTGCAAACTACTAGAAGTTTCTAGACGCTGTAGTGGTCGCAATGGAGTCGATCATAGCTCGAGCGCTGGAATACACACTCAAATACTGGCTAAAATCCTTTTCTCGCGATCAGTTCAAGCTTCAGGGTCGCACTGGGCAGCTCTCCAATCTAGGTTCTTCATCATTTTTTTTTTCGAAATTGTTTTGTTCTTATGCAAAATTTTGCTTGATTGTCTGTTGTGACTTCGGAATTTGGGATGTGATGTAGAAATAAACGGTGATGCGTTGCATTCTAGCCTTGGATTACCTCCCGCTCTTAATGTGACCACTGCCCGAGTTGGAAAGCTTGAAATAACGGTATGATTATTACCTTTTTCTTCCTGCCATGCTAATTATGATGTAGGAACAGTAAGAAAGTGGAGAAATTGTAACATTTTGGAAAGTTGGTCTTAATTGTCTGCAATTTTGTAGCTTCCTTCGGTTTCAAATGTGCAAGTGGAGCCAATAGTTGTGCAGATCGATAAGCTTGACCTTGTTTTGGAGGAAAATGCCGACTCTGACAATCTAAAGAGCCCAAGAAGGTTAGTTTGGCAATTAAAATTTTAATTAGTATTAAAAGTTATTTGTAATAATTCTGTATATTGATCTTTTCTAGTGCTCAGACACCTACAGCATCAACAAAAGGAAGTGGATATGGGTATTCTGATAAGGTAAATGGTTTGATTTTAGATTTGGATTTCATCGTCCTAAATTCTAATTGAACTTTTTCTGGATTTTGCAAAGAATTTTCAATATTTATGTATTTGCATCAGCATAACTTTTAAGGCTTTGCAGTTAATTCCCAAGTGCTGATACAAAAGATACTTCTATTGAATACTGACTACTCTTTCTCTCAATCCTGATATGTTGCTTATAATGGTAAACCTAAACTGAAAGCGATGGAAACTGCCTAGGATGTTGGGTTTGAGTTTTATGCATGGAGAGATTACCTTGTCTTAAAATGTTAAGGGTGATTTCATCATTTCCTGCTTGATCTATTTGCAAGAGAATGACCCAAAAATGTTGGGTTTTATTTTGAGAATTTCAGAAATGTAGGTATTTTCTTCAATGTGGTTACTATGTGCAAGAGAATTCCACTTTCATCATGCCTCTGCTATTTTAAAAATTGATTACTGAAACAAGTCATGAAACTCAAAATAGACAAATGAGCTGTCATATATGATCTGTATCACTTTTTTATATGCAAAATATAAAAGATTCCGAAGTTTTAGCTTCATTTCTTTAGGAATCAAGAGCACCAAAAAAAAATGTAGTTTGTCCACATCATCTTTGTTTTTCACAAACCTTTTAATGTCCATGAAAACAAATCCAAATTGCCATATTCTTATACATATGCATAATTGAAAGTGTTGTGGAACACTTGGTTATCAGCTTTATTATGTATTGCGAGTTTTGCTCTCTTTTATTGTTAATCCTCTAATAAGTGAAAGCATGTGTATGGTACAAAAAGTGATGGTATTTGGACCCTCGTCCTTTTTGCAAATAGAAATACAATATTAGGTAATTATGAAAAAATATAGGCTGTACTGATAGTGGCATTAATTGCTACTTACAGATAGCAGATGGGATGACTGTGCAAGTGGGTGTTGTTAACCTTATGCTTGAAACCCGAGGCGGTTCCCGCCGTGAAGGTGGTGCCACCTGGTACTCTTTTTTTCTTCACAGACTCAAATTTGGTCCTTTTTTGTTGTTTTGAAAATTTATAATACTTCAATAAATTGTTTTTCTTTAAGCTTAATTGAGATAGTTGAAACTGAAAGGAATGCTCGATGTCTGCAAACCTATTAAAAAGTCTCAAGAGAAGCAATTGTACTGAAACATAAAAGGAAATATGTAACAATGTCTTTGCATAACATTTGGAAAACTTTGCATCTTTATCATTTCTTTTCCAGGTCACCACCACTGGCTTCCATCACAATCCGGAACCTCATTTTGTATACCACAAATGAAAATTGGGAGGTACTTATTTCGTTGTTGCTTTTAAATTTGTACAGTTTGTTATTTTTATGACATTAAAATAAATAAGATAAGATGATTTGTTTTTAATTATTGCAGGTAGTCAATTTGAAAGAAGCAAGAGATTTCTCGAACAATACAGGATACATATATGTCTTTAAGGTGTTCTTTGAACTCACTTTAGTTTAATAATATTCTAGTTTTTCAGAACCCTCAAATTTTTACGTCTTAAATGCAGAAATTGGAGTGGCAGTCACTATCAATAGACCTCTTACCGCATCCTGACATGTTCACTGATGCACTCTTCAACTCTTCTAATGGTGGTAATGGGAGAGATGATGATGGGGCGAAACGAATGTTCTTTGGAGGAGAAAGGTTCCTGGAAGGCATCTCTGGCGAGGCTAAAGTGTGTATATATGACCTTTTCCTATTGTAATTTAGTGATTTTCTTTTAACTGCATTGCTGAGGATATTTTAATTTCAGATAACAGTGCAAAGGACAGAACAGAATAGCCCACTTGGGCTTGAAGTTCAGTTGCATATAACAGAAGCTGTTTGTCCTGCTTTAAGTGAACCTGGTAAATACCATGTTATTTTAATGAATCATATTTTAGCTTATTTGCTTTGGTTTGATTTTTTAGTAATATTTTTAAATACAATATTCGGTAGGTCTAAGAGCACTTCTTCGATTCATGTCTGGGTTGTATGTCTGCCTAAACAGAGGCGATGTGGACCCTAAGGCTCAACAGGTTTCTCATGCCCCTTCCTTCTTATCTCTTCTCTCACCAAATTTATATGGTTCTGTATTTACTTTGTCTGTTTGGTAAGCAGCGTAGTACAGAAGCTGCAGGATGTTCTTTGGTTTCAATCCTTGTTGATCATATATTTTTTTGCATCAAAGATGCTGGTTAGTGTTTTTTTGCCGATGATTTTTCCCCTTAATTAACCTCATGAACTAATGCATATTGCAAGTTGATGGTTTTTCTTAATCAAATTTTCATTTTCCTTGCCAGAGTTTCAGCTAGAACTCTTGATGCAGTCCCTCTTTTTCTCTAGGGTAAGTTCATTTCCTGCTCGTGTTACTAATACTACTAGGGTTGTTTTTGTTATTGTTTGATGTTAATTATTGTTTGTGCAGTCTAGTGTGTCATATGGTGAATGTGCAAAGAACTTCTCATGCATTAAGGTTGGTGGGCTTTTTCTGAGGTATTGTCTGTTCAGAAATTGTTGTGTATCTTTCTTACCATTTTTTCTGTTATATTTCTGAGCTTTTGAAACATAGTTGTTCTTTTGTATCTTTAAAATATAAGTTAAAACCGCTTAATGTAAGGAATTCTTCAGAAACCCATTCATTGGCAAGTAGTTTTTGTTATGCAGCACTCATGTCGGGGATATAGTTTCCTCTAAAATATATCAACATAGCTGTATTACACGCTGCTTTACACCACGGATTTGTCTATGTTATATATTAAAAATTGAGAGGAATCAAATTAAAGAGGCTTGTTATATTTTATGCAGGGATACCTTTTCCCGGCCTCCTTGCACATTGATACAACCATCCATGACAGCATCTACTCCAGAATCTCCTCCTGTGCCTGAATTTGGTACTTGCTTTTTCAAAAGAATTTTCTTATTATGTTGAATTGGACATCCAAACTTGATATTTATCACAAATGCAGCTAGTATTACTTTTCAACTCGTTCCTTTTTTTTTTTAAATAGGACAAAATTTCTGCCCTCCTATATATCCGCTAGAAAACGAGCTGCTGCAATCTGATGCAGGCGTGCCTCTAATTTGCCTATACTCTCTCCAGATAAATCCTTCACCTCTTCCCCCTAAGTTTGCTTCTCAGTCTGTCATTACTTGCCAACCTTTAATGGTAAATCCGCTAACATCATATGCATACAGATTATTTGTATTTTATTGACATTGTTATTCATATTTTTTTGACAATTTATTTTATATGACCCAGATAACACTTAAAGAAGAAGCTTGCATGAGAATCTCATCTTTCCTATCTGATGGTATTGTAGTCAGCCGAGGTTCTGTACTCCCAGACTCCTCGATCGACTCTTTACAGCTCATTTTAAAAGAATTTGACCTTTCTATTCCTTTAGACAATGCTAAGTTTTCAAACGGCACTGCCAAAGAAGATAGCCTTTCACATGTGTCCTTCTCTGGTGCCAGACTTCATGTTGAGGAACTTTTGATCTCCCAATCTCCCTCCCTTAAATGTCCCTTACTCAATTTAGAGAAAGATCCAGCTTGTTTTGCACTATGGGAGTTTCAACCAATAGATGCTAGTCAGAGGAAATGGGCAGTAGGGGCCTCAACGCTTAGTCTTTCACTGGAGACCTCCAGTGGTGAGAGAAAGGGAGAAGAAAAGAATACTAAGGGTCCAGCAGGCTTATGGAAATGTGTAGAATTAAAGGATGCAAGATTTGAAGCTGCTATGGTGACTGCAGATGGGAGCCCACTTGTTGAGATGCCTCCACCGGATGGTATTGTTAGAATTGGTGTTGCTTGTGGGAGGTACATATCAAATGCCTCGGTTGAACAACTATTTTTTGTCCTAGACCTGTATTCATATTTTGGGCTAGTAGGGGAAAAAATAACAAAAGCTGGTAAAGGCAAGAAACAAGTTGCAAATAGTGATCTTCAAGGGGATAAATTTAAGAATTTACCTAGTGACACTGCTGTTAGCCTATTCATGGACGGGCTTGAACTCAACTTCTTGAATACATCATTTGGAGACACGCAAGGCACACCGTTAGTTCAGTTTTGTGGGACCGACCTCTTTTTGAAAGTGTCACATCGTACACTAGGTGGCGCTTTTGCAGTTTCAACAGACTTACTATGGAAATCAGTTTCTATAAATTGTTTAGAGGGAGAAGTAGAAACTTCAACTCCTGAAAATGGGTTTAGCAATCTGTCCATGATCCCAAATGGTACAAACCCATTTCCTAAAATGAGAGCGGTTTTTTGGGTTGATAACAGCAATAAGAGTACTAGCCCGAAAAGGAAACCAGATAATTTTCTTGATGTGACTGTGGTGCATGTGCTGCCACATAATGTTGAGCAAGATTTAGAATATCATAGTTTGAATGTTAGTGCTAAGATATCGGGAGTAAGGCTTGGAGGGGGAATGAGTTATGCAGAATCACTACTGCACCGATTTGGAATTCTAGGTCCTGATGGTGGGCCTGGTGAAGGCTTGTTGAAAGGAGTTAGGGATTTGTCATCTGGTCCACTTGCTAAGCTTTTCAAATCATCTCCACATGTCCATTCACAGAAGCACGGTATTTGTAATTTATTGATTTATTCTCATAAGTAAATATATCTCCTGTTTTTGTGTTTATTTTTTGTGGTTCTCATCTTTGTCATTATACTGATATTATAATCATTATCATTATCATTATTATTTATGCTCTGTGTCTCTATCTTGGATTCAATAACAAGTTGACATCATTTGTTTACTTAATTTAAAATCAATAAGTGAAAGTTTGATATCCAGGAAAGAAAAGAAAAGAAAAACCTTCTCTCTGTATATGAGGGAAGTATTAGGGTGGAAGACTATCTATTGTTGATTTTGTTTTGTGTGCATATGATCTTTGAAAGCAACTTTTGACTATTTCTTTTTATATTATTTTTCTCTTATTTCTGTAGAGGATAATCATGGTGGACAATTGGAGTTGGGTATACCAGACGATCTTGATGTTTCAATTGAGCTGAGAAATTGGCTGTTCGCACTTGAAGGGTCAGATGAACTCTCTTATGGTTTGTCCCCACGTTTCAGTGACATAATCAGAAGAGAAGAGAAGTGCTGGCACACAACCTTCCGGACCCTTCACGTGTCAGGAAAGAGTAGTGATAAATCCAACAGTGCTAATCCAAGCAGCACAAAACAGTTTCCTGTAGACACTTTCTTGGTAATCTTCTCATAAAGTCTAATTCCGTTATCTTTTGTTCATATTAACATGAATTAACCCAATTGATAAATTGCATAACTTCGTTGGACCATAAAAACCATAGATGCACACTGATAATACATAGGAGGACAGTGTGGCTAGTCATTTAGAAAATTACTCGAAAAAGAATCTTGGAAAATTGCTGAGCATGATTTTTTTACTAGTTTAAAAATGGAAATCTTGATGTGCTTTTAATGGATGTTCTAGGTTGGAGTGGAAGGCCTTCAAGCAATTAAACCGCGCCACAAAAGCAAGATAATGCAAGAAAATACAATAAATGCTAAAATAGATACAGGGGCAGAAAGTATGGATGGAGTTGATATAGAAGCCACTGTTATCAACTCTCCTGATTTGACCGATGAATCTGCCATGTGGACTGTTGAGAATATCAAGTTCTCTGTCAAACAACCGGTAAATGCAAAATCCTAGTAGTAAATTCTCCATAAATGGATGTTCTAGTTCAAATTTTTAATGATGTAATATGACAGATAGAGGCAGTTGCCACCAAGGAAGAAATAGAGCACCTTGTTGAGTTATGTAAAGCAGAGGCTGATTCAATGGGACGAATTACAGCTGCGATTCTAAAATTACTAAAGCTTGACAAGTCCCTGGGCCAGGCTACCTTGGACCAACTCAGCAGCATCGGTATTATTTTCAATATTTTTGTGCAAATTTGACCTAGAATTTTACCATAGTTGTCTCTACAAGCCAAACACCTGACATTATTATTATTTGCACTGATAAATTGCAAGTATGGTAAGTAGGCAGATGAGTAAATGATTTTTAATGAAATATTATACAAGTACACGTCATGTAAATTTGTGGAGTTTGATTTCAGTTGAAATTGGGCTTTAAGAAAAAAAAATAACACATTCAAGGTTTGTGGGTTGGTTGCAATTCTTGAAAAATACAAAATACCTTTACTGTTTGCTAATAGGTAAATATCAGGTGTAATTATCAATGTTGTGGAAACAATTTATATTTTTTAGAACTTCGACAGTCAATTGACACATCCTGAAAATATGGTTATAAAATTGATTTCCAGGAAGTGGCGGTGTGGATAGAGTTTTGACACCTAGAAAATTGAGTAGACAGAGTAGTTTTGGCAGTATAAACTTCACACCCTCAACTCCTACATCCAAACTATTGAGAGAAGGCACTAGTGGTACATTAGAAGAAACTATTGCTTTGTTAGAATCTGAAACATCTGATATACATACCAAGTGTACCTCCCTTGTATCAAAGATGAGTAGCTCAGATGATTCCAGGCTTGTTAATGAAAGTAAAGAGTTGAATCAAAAGCTCGAAAACATGCAGATGCTGTTGTCTAGACTTCGCGGTATGATTTAATTTTGTAAGTTCAAATGTGATAGTATATATTTCTTAAGCCTGTTGGTTGTATAACAGTATATCATGGTGCAATAAAACCAAGTAGATTGTAGGTACAGGAAATTTTGTTGTTATATCTGTTCAAATTTATTTTCTGGAGGTAGCCAGAAAAAAGTTTTGAATTGCATTACAAATTATAGAACTTAAATATTCATTTATAGGTAAGGATTGGGCATTTTAAGTATTGTAATTTGAATTATTTAGTAAGGCATTGTAATTACTGAGTATGATTTGTAAGATGTAATTATGGTGTGCAAAATGCAAGCCAGTTATTGCCTTAACACTATTGATATCAAAGCAGATTTTTTTTTTTTGGGAATTTTCTTTCGTGTTATTTATGACATAATATACTTTGATATCAGTCCAAGAATGGGGCTGATATAAAAACTATCGGTTACCAAAAAGTTTAATACAAGTAAGATTTAATTTAATTCAGAGTACGTTGTGCAAAATTGGTATAAATTTACTTTCAATCTGAAGTTAGCATCATAAAAATTCAAATAATTTTGTACTAGCAAGTTGACACGCATCAGAAAATATAATTGATTAGTAGTGGTACTTTTTGAATATGAACTACACAATATGTTATGTGCGTGCGTCCGTGATTATTAAATTAAAAGCATAGAAATATAAAAAAATATGATATTTTGTCCCCAAGATCATTTAATTTAGAGTGCATCCACAGTTTATTTTGTTGACATGGGAAGTAAGTTGTTTCCTCTTAGATTCACATTGGATTGGAACAAACCAAGTCTTTCTGTGGGTCAATTTATTTATAACTGCGTTTCATATATTTTTAATCCAAGCTCACCTGAATACTGTACATATCTATTATAGACGAGAAAATGTTGGAAATGTGGGCCGGGTCGGACATTTGTGGCCTGAAAGGGAAGTGCTCGTCATTAAAGAAACTATAAGTTGCGTCCGATTTGTATTGAAATTCGTGCAAACGAATTTAACTTTGTATAAATCTAAATTTTCATGAATTAATTAAATTGTTTGTACAAAGTTATGAAATATGGTTATTAATTCACGATAACCATATTTATTTACGGACAGATGCAGTTTATAATGCGGCGCAGAGTTGAATACAAAAAAAAAAAAAAAAAAGCTACTGGAGACTGGAGAGAACCGGTACAGTTACACAATCCACTCAGTTTTTCCACTCAAAATGAAACACTTCCCTTTTTTGAATAAAAAGTACAGACTTAATACTCAATTAACAAAAATGCAACAAAAATATCTACCATAGTACAATGCACTCTCTGCACCCACTCCCAAATTAGAACAACAACAATGTAACGATGGTATTCAGTACCCGTGGTTGGAAAGGACTAGGGGCGGAACCAGGGCCTGGGCCAGCCTGGGCCCTGGCCCCCCCTTGGCCCAGAAATGATAGACTTATATTATAGTTATGGACTTATGGGCTGTATATTTTTGGGCCCTTGGCAGTTGGAGGCTTGGAGCCTCTTGGAGAACAGAGCGCCTGGAGATGCTCTTCGCGACTTCGCCCGTTCCAGTCTGAGTTCGCCCGTTCGCCTGGAGAGAAGTTCGTCGCGACTTCGCCTGGAGGCTGGAGTTCGCCCGTTCGCCCGACTTCGCGACTCATTTTGCTTCGCCAGTTCGCCCGTTCAGCCTTTCTGATTCCGCTCTGGCCGGCCGCCCTGGTCTCTCTGGTCGGCGATCGCACAGCACGGCAAATCGGCCGGTGAGGCGGTGAGTCTCTTCTGACTTATGAGTTCTGATTGAAGCGTTTTTTCGCTAATTGCTAAGGATTGCTAATTGAAGCAAAATTATAAGTGGTGACTGGTAAGACTAAGCATTTCCTTTGACTGGTAAGACTTCTGAGTTCATGATGGAGAATGTTACAAACTTGTTAAGGATTGCTAATTGAAGCAAAATTGTTAAGGATTTCTGATTGAAGCGTTTTTTTTGCACAGCACGGCAAATTGGCATTTTACATTGCCCTGGTCTTTCTTTTGACTTCTGAGTTCTGGATTGCTAAGGAGAATGTTACAAACTTGAAGGGTTCTCCCTTGGCAGCCAAAACACTTGGAGCATTGCTAATTACAGATCTGGATTCTGAACATTGAACATTGGAGGATTATTATGAATAGTGAAATGTGGCAGTTAATCAAGGGTCTAATTTTAAGTTTCTAAAGTAATTGACTAATTGAAGCAAAATTGGAGATGTAAAATTAAAAATAAGCAAAATTTGTTACTACTACATATAGTAAAATGCATATATGATATATTATTCATTGTCACTTTTTTTTGTAAAATGGCCGATGAATGGATGAATGACAACATGGTTTGCTACATTGAGTGAGAAATTTTTGCTGCTATTCATGATGAATGGATTTTGCAGCGTTTTCAAAACATGAAGACTCGAAAAATTCAACTATCTCAAATTAGTAATTAGTGGTACGTTTTCTAATTGAAAATTTAAAATCATTATGATCGTGAGATATGGATTCATTATAAGATTGTTTCTTTAATTTTTTCTATGTAGGTTGTTTTGAACTTTTGATGTTTTGTTTTGACTTCAAGACATGAAGAACGATTTATCAAATAGGTGCTTTGTTACTTAATCTAATATTTATTTTTGTTAAATATTTTATTTTAAGAGTAAAACATTATGACAATCGATAATTGCTGAATTTTTTTTTATCATTTAATCGTGTAACATGAAACTAAAACTGATATTCTGAGAGTGAGAGAAACTAGTTAGGCCCCTCCTAGTTTTCATTTCTGGTTCCGCCACTGGAAAGGAGGGAATTTGATGGCCATTGGACCGAATTCGATTCGATGTTTGATTTTAATCGTTCGATCCGTTCTGTCAATTTAGATTTACAAAAAGTGTGAAATTTATGCATATATAAATCTGTTTGCATAAATCTATACACAAATCGAACGACCAAAATTGACCATTGTATTGAATTCGGTTCGAGACCCATCGAACCAACCCCCCCCCCCCCCCCCCCCCCAAACTCCCATACACTAGTTGCCATGTTATGAATTTGTGTTAACCTCATACAGCCCGACGGCGAACACAAGCATAATTTGGGACGCGCGAAGTGCAGTCCTCGTCACAACATTGTAATCTCTATTGCTATCAGCTGCGAACCAGCCGAGCACTATGAGCCCAATTCCAAAGAGAAGGAGAATGGCCAGAAAGATGTAGAACACATAGGGAGCGTACTCATTTCCAAATAACCCGAAATTTGGTGGAGAACTGAGGGCACTCAGCATGGCAGCCGAGGCGATGAAGATTCCCAGCCACACCAGCAGTACCGGTCGATTTGCGTACTCGAGGTGAGGATTGAATGCTTCATTTGGCAGCTCTGCAATTATTCCAATATTTGCCATTTTTTTTCGTGTGTTTTGAACAAAGGGATACTGAAAGGACGAATCGGTAAGGTATTTATAAAGGGTGAAGCTTAGCGGTCACGGTCTATTTGAAAAGAAGGAAAGGTTTAATTTTTTTTTTTTGATACAACTCAATAACGACTCGGGCTCGGGCTCAATCGGGCCTCTTGTTGACCTGACAATGACATCGTGTAGCTTTGATCTCTCTATTTCTTTTCGTCTCGTAGTTGTTTCAAAAGGTTAGAATATTTAAAAGGTAAGATATTGTGATTTTCTCGCATTACTGAGGGGGAAATAAAAATAAAAAATCTTCTCAATTAATGGCGCTTCTATCATTCAGATTTTTTTTTTTTTTTTAACTTCCAATACTACATTTTGTTACTCCTTTCACATTTATTTTGTCCTTCCGTGCTAATAATATTTGTGTATGATATTAAATATCAAATTAATGACACCAACCACTTTTTTTTGTGCAGTCCACATATTTAAAATTTAGCAATCTCTATTGTTAAAGTGTAAATAGTCGGTTTGTACTATGGTCTAGAATTTTTAGATCAAGTAATTTTTTAATCTAAAGTACTAAATTTTTTTATAAAAGATAAATTTCGGTATCCATGTACAATTTCATATGAAAATTGTGTTGAGCAGGTTCCGATCGACAATTTGACAATTTAAACTTTAAAATTGAGATATAAATTTATAGTACATACTGATATGCGCTACCTAAAGTATGATTTAAGAAGATACGTCGGTTCTACATGAAAAAACACACATTGTATAAATTCAGATTATAGTGTCACTATGCTCGATAAATAATTCATACCCACTATTAAAAATCATTCTCTATTATGCTCTGTTGATATCTAATTTTACGATATTTTTCAATTCTTGGGGACAATGAATAATAGTTTTAGATGATTTTAAAACAACATTTTGTATCAAAGTTCATTCATTTACACAGAAAATGTGAAGTTTGGACATTACAATCAAAGCAAACTGAGAAGAAGAAAAAAAAAAAATATTCTCGTGTGTACAAATAAGAAGTGACTTTATATTTTGTCGAATCTTTTTTTGAAAACCATAAATATATAAAAAAAAAATATTAAACCGACTTGATTAATTTGGTTTTTATAAAAATCATAAATATCGACATGACATCTTAGCACCAAATTTTTTTTTGGGCGGAATTGGCCCATTCAAGTTTCATAGATTTTCAATTGAAATGGTGTGCTTTGATGCCTCTGTGCCGAATAGGCTATTTGGCCCATTCATATTAATTAAATGATATAGTGCAATACGTCAGAGCCAATGAAGGAATATACCGAAGATTATCTGGATTTTTATACCGAAGATTTTGTTTTAATTTCTCTTTTGAAGTCATCTTGTTTTTCATACTGAAGATTTTGTTAAAAAATGTAATTTCTCTAATATTGATTATAATTTCATACTTTACAATATACAACACATAACTATTTGTACAAATTGTGGCTATATAGCCGCTGGAAGTAACGAAGGAACGAAGGAATGGTGCTACAAATATTAGTTATCACTGGCACAGAGAGAAAAATACATGGGGCTAAACAGTGTATTCGTGTCATAACTCGATATGTACTAACGTACTATTGAGTAGACGTTGATTTAATAAAAGATTCACTATATAAGAAAAAAAAAATATGGGTCCCGATTCTCTAAAGTAACTCAATTTGTGAGTTTTTGGATCGGAACTGTCCGATTTGAATATGTTGCTTGAGATTGTTTCGAGATTCGAATTTATTCTCAGAATGTGTGTGCTCCACTTCGGAATAGATTGTTGCAGATTCGAATCGGACAGTTCCGATCTAAAATCAAAAAATTGAGTTACTTTACTGGATCTGAATTCATGACATAGGAGACTCATGTGTCATGATTAAAGTGAAGGGTTCTCCTTTCTTCTCCAACATATTACAAATCCTATTTTCTATTTATTTATTTATTTATTTTTCTCTCTTTATTACTCTTATGAAACCCAAACTTTAGGGTTCCTTACTTTCTTATAATTAAGAGTTCTCTCTCTCCTCCTCTTTGTTGGCGATGTGCAACCTAGGAAGATGAGGGCGGTTGAAAATAATCCTCTCTAGATATTTGCAAATTTTCTTCAATTGCTAGTAGCATTGGAATCGCATGCAAGTGTTAAGATACACGCATAGGCATATCATAGGAATCTATTGGATAGATAGGGTTTGGGGCTTAAAACCTTTTTTGGAAATGTGAATTTTAGTTATGTTACAAAGTGTGAGCCAAATTTTCAGATTTCTCACGCTGCATGTTTGAACTAATTTAATAATTAACTAGAAAGTGTTGCTAGTATACAATAATACTGTAAATTAGGGTACGTGATGTAGGACTCAAATTTGCTTTATGGTGACATTTGGTTGAAGGATAAAATGGTATGAAGAGACGGGACCTGCTGCTATTCAGAAAACTGCAGCAGGCTGTGTCAACTTCAAAGATCCCAAAACTGGGTCCCTGAAAGTGCACGACATTCAAATTTTGTGGAAAACTAGGATTTGTAGTGCAAATTGTGACTATATTTTAGTTTGGATTAAATTAATACCCTAATGTCTACTCGTACATTATTTTCTCCGACCAGTCCGGATTATGAGAAATTATGGACTGTTGGAGAAAAGTGTACAAAAACAGATGTTACATTGCTTATTTTTACTTGATATTTTGTGAAATGACAATAGATATATATGGGAGGGTTATGTAGAGTTTTGAGAGGGTAATGTGTAGGGAAATTTTAAGAAAAAACCATTTGAACTGGTGTACCAACTGCTGTTTTTCAGCTGGTTGCGTCAAGTTCAAAGGCTCTAAAACTAGATCTTTCAAATGTGCGTGACCATGAAACTTTGTGAGCGGATTTTTTTTTTGGAAATTTTCTTTCGTGTTATTTATGACATAATATGCTTTGATATTTTTTTTTTGAAAACCCGTAGGAGATATTTCATTAATTAGGAGCAAAACAGTTACACATTAATTCGTACAAGTATATACACATTTGTATCTGTACTTAAAATATTACAACTGAACCCCTTAACAAAAGTAGACACGAAAAATTAGAAAAAATAGCAGAACCAAAAGTTATTGCGCTCAGATTAGTAGATAGTGAGCCTGTAGGATTTTCTGTGCTCGTGCTCAGATTGGTAGGTTGTGAGCCTGCATAATTTCTTGTCGTTAGCACAAAACAGTGTTGTTGTAATCAAGGCAAGATAGGGGTATCCAGAGGAGCCTTTGTGCTCAGATGAGATTTGTGCCTGAGTTATTTAAAAGGAAATACAGGGGAAGGAGAAGAAGAGAGGAAGGAGGAGGAGGAAGGGGATCACCGTCAGCGCATATCATCATCATTAACCATAAACATACTTTATTATACGTAGATATAGTAGATACTATAGTAGAGGTGGAACGAATTCACAACATCCTCAGTCGAATCCGGAGAGTTGAGATAAAACGAAAAGCAGTGGGCCAGTGGCTAAATCCGTTAGACGGAAGCACTTGCTCAGTTGGAGTGAGGTGAGACTGACGGATGAGCGGTGGCCAGCTCAGTTGGACGGAAGTATATGCTCGGATGGTTTGAGATAGATCGCCGAACAGCAGTCAGATCCGTTAAACAGAGTCATTCGCTCGAATGTGATGAGATGAAGTGGATCGGGCGGATTGGAGAGGAGAGGAGAGGAGGCGGAGCGGAAAAGCCGGCTGTAAAAATAACTCTCAAACCCTCATCTTCAAAATCTCTAAACGGAGCTTCTTATGTGCGGAGCGGAGCTTCCTATGCTATGCTAGTTGGGGTAATATACTTTGATATTAGTCCCAGAATGGGGCTGCTATAAAAACTATCGGTTACCAAAAAGTTTAATATAAGTAAGACTTAATTTTATTCAGAGTATGTTGTGCGAAATTGGTATAAATTTACTTTCAATCTGAAGTTAGTATCATAAAGTTTCCAATAATTTTGTACTAGTTTGTTGACACGCATCAGAAAATATAATTGATTAGCACTGGTACCTTTTGAATATGAACTATTATATTTTGTCCCCAAGATCATTTAGTTCAGAGTAACTCAATTTATCTTTTAGAATATGAACTACACCATATGTTATGTGCGTGCGTCTTAGATTCACATTGGATTGGAACAAACCAAGTCTTTCTGGAAGTCAAATCCAGTGAAGTAACTCAATTTTTGAATTTTAGATCGGAATCGTTCGATTCAAATTCACGACAATTTATTTTGAAGTGGAGCGCACACATCCAGAGCGACATATTTAAATCTTGAGGCAACCCAAGCGACGGATTCTAATCGGACGGTTCCGATCCAAAACCCAAAAATTAGCTTAGACTTTACTTGTAGGGAAATTTTGTTTTTTGCCACTCTAAAACTTGATATTTGTCAAAATGCCACTCAAAAAACAATATTTGTTAAAATGCCATCAAAACTCAATGTCTATTTTAATTTTGCCATTATCCTTCTCTAATTTTTCAAAATGCCCAAACTGCCTCTGTCAGATTTTTTTTTTTTTGAATTTCAAATTTTTTTGAAATTTCAAATTTTTTAAAATTTCAAATTTTTTTGAAATTTCAAATTTTTTCGAATTTCAAATTTTTCGAATTTCAAATTTTTTTGGAAAATCAAATTTTGAAAATCAAATTTTTTTTGGGGAGTCCGAGCCGGAGGCTGCCACGAAAAAATTTGAAAATTTTGAAATTTTGAAGTTTGAAAAAATTTTAAATTCGAAAAAAATTTGAAATTCCAAAAATTTGATTTTCCAAAAAAATTTGAAATTCGAAAAAATTTGAAATTTGAAAATTTTGAGATTTTAAATTTTAAAAAATTTGAAATTTCAAAAAAATTTGAAATTCGAAAAAATTTGAAATTCGAAAAAAAAAAAATCTGACAGGGACAGTTTTGACATTTTGAAAGATTAGAGAGGGATAATGGCAAAATTAAAATAGGCATTGAGTTTTGATGGCATTTTGACAAATATTGTTTTTTGAGTGGTATTTTGACAAATATCAAGTTTTAGAGTGGCAAAAAACAAATTTTCCCTTACTTGTAACAAGCTCGACTGCTTACTTTAGGGGATCCAGACCTGTCTTTCTGAGATTAAATCTCAGCCGGTTTGAGATTCAGGGAAATAGAGGGCCGTATTATTGGACTTTGAGATTCGTGTCAAGTTAAAATGAATGGCCCGGATTCACTAATTATAAAAAATTCCCTTGTGCAGTAAGAGAGAGGATGTGAATTCTCTTTCGGTAGGGTCAATTCATTTATAACTGTGTTTCATATATTTTTAATCCAAACTCACCTGAATACTGTACATATTATTAGAAAGACGAGAAAATGTTGGAAATGTGGGCTGGGTCGGACATTTGAGGCCTGAAAGCGAGAGTCCGGATCCCCTAAAGTATCGAATTTGGTTTGATCTTTGATGGCATCCGTCCGATTTGTATTGAAATTCGTGCAAACGAATTGAAATTTGTATAAATCTAAATTTCCATGAACTAATTAAATTGTTTGTACAAAATTATGAGATATAATGCAGACAGATGCAGTTTTTTACGGACAGAGTTGAATGAAAAAAGGGGTACAGTTACGCAATCTCCTCAGTCCTCAGTTGTTCCACTCAAAATCAATCACTTTCCTTTTTTGAATAAAAGGTACAGACTTAATTAACAAACATAAAACAAAAATATCTACTATAGTACAATGCACTCTCTTCACCCAGTCGCAAACTAGAACAAAACAATATAACGATGACATTTAATCCGTACAACTATTAGATTTACGGGAAAATCTGTTTGCACGGATCTCAACAGAAACAACTACAATTGAACATTGTATCGAATTCGGTCTGATGCCCATCGAACCCCCCGCCCCCCTATACACTGGTTGCCATGTTATGAATTTGTGTTAGCCTCATACAGCCCGACAGCGAAAGCAAGCATAATTTGGGACGCGCGAAGTGCAGTCCTGGTCGCAACATTGTAATCTCTATTGCCATCAGCTGCGAACCAGCCAAGCACTATGAGCCCCATTCCAAAGAGAAGGAGAACGGCCAGAAAGATGTAGAACACATAGGGAGCGTACTCATTTCCAAATAACCAGAAATTCGGCGGCGAACTGAGGACAGCCAGCATAGCAGCTGAGGCAATGAAGATACCCAGCTGCACCAGAATCACCGGTTGATTTGCGTGCTCTGGGTTAGGATTGAATACTTCTTCTGGCAATCCTTCAAGAATTCCATTATTTGCCATTTTTTTTTGGGGTGTATTTAACAAAGGAATGATGCGGGGGGAAGACGGAACGGGTCTATTTATAGGAGAGAATAATGGGGAAGCTTAGTCAGGGTGTATTTCAAAGAAAGAAGGAAAGGGTTAAAAACAAAACAAAAAAAATGTCATAATAACTAGTCGGGCTCGGGTTCGGGCTCAATCGGGCCTCTTCAGTTGATCAAAATGTAGCTTTTATCTCTCTATTTAATTTTCTCGTACTCGTTTCAAAAGTTAGAATGATGCCAATAGTGAGAAGGCATCGTGCTTTTCTTACTTCTATCATCCAGATTCCTTTTTTTAACTTCGGATCTTTAATTGTTTGTTTTGGTTCCTTTACCTTCTTCTGTGCCCTTTCGATCTTCAAATTTTATGTATGATATTAAATATAAAAATAATTTGTGCAGTGCATTTTTACATATCTGATAATATAACTTCAAATATTTTATATGATATTTATATATAATCATCATGCGTACTAAATATTAGATATTGTGCGGTGCATATTAAAACATCTGATATTGCAATTTTCAAATAATTTTGTACATAATATCAGATATAAATGCTGTAATACTATATATATTAAGTACCTTACTATGTAATATTAATTAGATAAACATAATTAAGTTTGAACATTTACATATCACATTAAATCTGAACATTACAGTGTCAACTATATATCGGCAATATAAATTTGAATACTTAACAATATGACCTTAAATATTTGAAAGTATAGGTATTGGGTGTTGGTGAGTGAACATGGCGCAGCTGCTGTTTTTGTATAACGAGAGCAGGGTTCTGCTTTTCCCATACCAACTATTCAAAATTTTCTATTTGCGTATCTCAATAAAAAAAACGTTTTCATACGCAAATCTCAACAAATTTGAATGGTTGAGATGGAAAAAACAGGACCCTGCTTTTGTACAAAAGCAACAGAGTCGGATCCGGCACAGATGTGAGGCGTGAGCATTGGATGAGTCTATTATTTATTTCTGTTTTAGATAGTGGGGGACTATTGTTAATCATTTATTGTGTAGTAATAGTAATTGGAGGGCTGAATGCCAGAATTCTGTTAAATGTACCATTTTTCTTTACATGCAAATTGATTGTGGTCGGATATTATTAGGTTTTGGAAAAACCCATGTTAATTATAAAATTCTAGAAGCAAAACAACATTATTTTAAAATTTCAGATAAAAATCATTGAATTTTTTTGTCAAAGAAATATGTAATTAATGTGGAATATTTTGGTAGTTAAGAGTATTGTGCTTTGGGAATTAAAGACAATGTTTTAATTCATGCTCATATTTTTAGTTTTAAAGTTCAAATAATTGATTTGAACTGTTCAATATTATCTTCATATTAAAATGTGTTTGGACACCCAAATTTACATATTTTATTTTATTTTCCCATTTTTTAGATAGGTAAAAAGTCATTGTTTTTCAGATTTTGGAGCATAATAAAGTGTTTTTTTTTCTACCTATTTAGAAAATTAGTAAAAGTTTCAAAAAAAATAAAAAATTTACTCTTCAAACACATTTTAATATGGAGATCATGTTGAACGGTTTGGATCAAGTATTTGAACTTTAACATTACAATATAGATGCGAACTAAAATAACATCTTTAATTCCCAAAGCACAATAGCTCAACTCATATTGTGTATTGCATATTTGTTCGGAGTTTTAATAACCTAGGTTGTTCATCAAGGATAATCGCATTGAATCTTCTAACAACACCTTCATTTAATTATCAATATTTACTTTTTTTATAAATGATATGCATGTAATTCAAAATGATGATGATTATTGTTAAATAAATACACAAATGTAAAATATTATCCAAGTGTACGCTTATCTATTAGATCTAGGTCCCAATTTTTTTATTTATAGAATTAATAAAATAAAAATTCAAAAAGTAGCACGGTTTTATTCTGAAAATTGCTAGGCTAGCTGATTACGAATAATTTTCAATTCTTGGGGACAATTAATAATAGTTTTAGATGATTTTAAAACAACATTTTGTATCAAAGTTCATTCATTTACACAGAGAAAATGTGAAGTTTGGACATTACAATCATGAGTCTAACTAGTATAACATCAGTGTCATTTTAGCCTATATAACACCAACTCCAAAATCTATTGAATCGACTTTGAACGGTGAATCCAAACTGTTCAAACTGATCTATTTCATTAGTTGTGCGTTTTAAGCAAAATTTATAATATTTCGAATTTATTTAGTATCAAGTCAAGCGGTCAAATGTGTGAGTTTTTAAGTTCATTTTAAGTATTCATTTTTCAACATTTTTACCGCTTGATTTGATACTAAAATAACTCGAAAATATAAAAAAAAAAATTGCATATTAACACATCACTCATAAAATAAATCAGTTTAAACGGTTTGAATTAGTCATTTGAAGTTTATTTAATCAATTTTGAAATTAGTGTCATATGACAACAATATCATACTAGCCGGATTCTACAATCATAGCATCATAGTAAAGTCAGCAAATAAGTTATTCTTGTGAGTACAAGTCATTTTAGGTACCTTCTATATTGTGTCTACTGAGCATTGCAATAAAGCAACTGGCTTCCAAACCCGATCACCTCTGCTTCTCACATCGGGCTTCAAGGCCCGGTCACCTTCTCAACAGGGCGTGACTATAAATTACAAAATATAGATTAATGAAGGTCATTATCATCCAATTGACCAAATGAAAGTTAGAGGTATGCGCTTTCTTCTTCTTCGGGCCTCGGGCCGTCGGGTACCCGAAGTCTGACAATGATGCCAGGTGGCACTAGCCGCACTTCGTCTATTTCACTTTCTCGTCATAAAAAAAAACAACTTTTTCTATGCAATTGTGTTTTATTGTATTGACTAGGCTTAACTGCTTAAGGGTCTTGGTCGTAGGGGTGCAAACGGATCGGATGGTAAAATCATATCCGTATTGTATTATTTTTCTCGCTAGAAAAAAGGACATAAAATATGAATATAATTTGGACAATTTTTTCTAATTTTAAATTTATTATGCATTACAAAATATATATTTTACATATGAAATATAAACACTTTTCAAATATAAGCAACTAGTACATTAAGTAAAAATATTTTTGAGGTGTAAACTATAAATACAAAAAAAATATCTCATTTATTTACTCATGATATAATAAATGTTTTACTGTATGACGTCAAGCATAATTATGTTTATATGATTTATAAGATTTTGGCTGGCTCTACAGTTCGTCAGATCTGACGTAGGTTTATAAATTGAAATTTGATTTAAAAGAATTTTAATTGAATAACTTTTCAGATTCTAAATAGTTTCAGTAAAAAAAGAAGAAACTTTCTATATTTGAAAATTTTAATATGCGATTTCACTTATTTAATACATGTTTTCAAGTAATTCATAAAAGTCGGGTGGGTTTCCTTGGAAAAACCAGTAAAAATTAACGGATATCCGTTCAATTAAAGTTTACGCATATCCGAATCCATATCCGCTTTCGAAATCGAAACTGTATCTGTATCTGCATATATTGAATCTGTATCCGAATATTCGAATCCGCAAAAATACAGATATGGATCCGCATCCAGACGGATAATATCCGATCTGTTTACACCCCTACTTGGTCCCCACTCAAGTCGAAGGGAATCAATTGAACTATTCTACTAGATCTTGACCGTCCATCTAAGATTGGATGGTTTAGATAGAATCTTGTTATATTATAGTTCAGCTATGTTGTATGGATACGGATATCGTATCGGATACGATACAGATACAGCGATACGGTAATTTTCAAAATTCTAGAATACAGTACATCTACTATATATATTATATTTAAATAATTATAACTTAAATCAAATTTGTATAAATAATTAAAGACTTAATCTAAGAATATATTAAATATAGTAGTTACTACAATATAATACAAACGAAACTTTGTTGGAGTGGTAAAGCATTTTGACGCTGGAGTGAGAAACTAGGTCCAATTTATGCCAAGTCCGACAAAAAATAATTCATGCTTGGTGCACAGGCACGGTTCACGGGCGCTGACGCGGTTTCTGAGTTTGATCCGACCGTATCCACACGTATCCAGTCATTTCTGACCGTTTCAACGAAGTATGGGTGACCGTTTCAGTTGAGTAAGGATACGACACTTAAGCGGATAGGATACATATCAGTGCCGTATCTGGTGCTCCACGTAAGCGGATAAGATATGTTTCAGTGCTGTATTGGATGTGTATCGGTGTCCGATACAGATATGTCAGGTCAATTTAGAATTTCCGAGTAACATAGTAGTTCAGAAAAAAATTATACATACAATTAGAGATGAACTTGAATCGTGAGAACCGCACTCTCAAGTCCTAGATATCGATGTCTCATTGGATGATTCTTTTCAATTTTGGTCCATGCACTAATTATTTACAAATTATTTTGTACTGTTCCATATTTTTTCCATCAACTTAACTAAGAGTTCAACTAGCACTTCTGTGTTTTGGCATATCCAAATTTGTTAAAAGTGTAACATATAATATTATTTTTTTATGGATAAACCTCAACTTCTATATTTCACTTTTCGTTTTCAAAACACATTCACCAATTTGCTAGTCTCATTTATCCGAAATTTTTATTAATATCAAAAACAAAATTAAATTTCAAAATCTACCTGTTTGACAAGATTTTGAAAACTACCAAAATCGCATATTTATTTTTTGGTTTTAGGCCGAATTACTGCAAATTTAATTTGCAGTTTTAAGCTTTTTTTAATTAAATAGAAAGTGTTATAATTTATTTATTTTTTATATTGAAATATTATAAATATTTTATATATTTCTTTAAAAATAGATGAAATACTATATAATTTAATTTATTAGAAATACTACGACAAATAATCCGGATCAACTTGTAGGCTGGATTTTTTGTGTCTGTAAGAAAAAATTAAAATATTTCTTTGTGTGTTATTGAAAAAAATAAAAATATTTTGAATCTAAGTTATTGATCTCGGTTCAAAAGTCACTTCTAGGTAAATACATAAAATATTATAATTCTTCTATTTTCGAAAAAATTAAAATTGTGAGAAAAGTTTTTCAATGCAAATTTTGTCAGAAAATCTTTTTGTTATCCCCACTAAATATTGTAACCCAGGTTCTCCACATCGAATGCACATCGTAATTGCACGGGTAGATGCAGAGAGGATCATTTGCATCCTAATCCTAGCTCAGTCAATAAAGCTGGGTTGACCTGGTTCCGTCGTGATTTCTGGATTGCAAGCTTCGAGCGGGCCGACTGTAGATCAAACCGCTTCAGCTTATTTATCAGGCCGTGAGGGACTTCTGGGCCCGCTTTGTCAGAGTTAACCCTTTTCAAATTCTCACGATATGTCATGTCTTCTGTCACGATCCCGCTGAAATTCTACGATGAAATCGAGTAATACCCAACTGGAGCAAAAATAAAAAACTTTAATAAACATGATTTAATTCATTTAATTGAATAAGTGAGATTCCATCTCATTCATTTAATCGAATAAATATGAGTGGCTTATTTGATACATAATTGATCTCATTGTTTGTCAATTCATTTCATGCTAGTATTTATAATTAAAAATAAAATAGTTCCTGATCCAAAAGTTCAACACAAGACTAGCCCGTTGGGCTGCTATACACCTGTCAACTGCGGGTCGAATAGTATTATTGAATGCTGTGTTATCCTCACTACCTATATACTTACATGCAAGTGATGACACTCCCGAACTGAGTAATTAAAGAAATTGATAAATCTCACAACAATTAAACAAGCTGAATTTGGCAAACTGGGACCTTGTTTGCAAGCCCAAAAAATTCGGTGGGCTTGACATTATGGACCTAAAGATGTTTAACATGTAACTTTAGCAAAATGTAATTATAACTTTTTTATGGGGTGGGTGCGACTTCGCACTGTAAAATGTAATTATAACTTTTTTTATCAATATATTATTGATGGTAAACTTTACCGCCAACCTTCAAAAAAAACTTTAGCAAAATGGCATTGGTTATGGGAGAAATAGCAAACTGGCATTGGCTCAGTTCAGAAACTTCTTACCAGACGCAATGCTATTTAATTAGGGATATGATGAAGGTCTATGGCTTCACCGACATATCGTTTCTGAACACACCTGGCAGTGAACTCTCCATCTCTGTGGAAACACAACTGGGGACAAGGCCTGATGCGCTTAGAGCTACTAAACCTACACACCTATGTTATTCACTGTCACTGTCCCAGGCAACACCACCGGCGCAACTCACATGGGCAATCAGACCCATTCTCTCAACAAAGGTGCATCAAGAACTCCAATTTCTAAAACAACACCTTTACTGTCTGACATTAAACAGGGATGCCCAAGACGACATCATATGGCATTGGTCCAAATCTGGCTTGTTTATAGTAAAGAGCATGTAAAGACACACTGGCAATTGCATCCAATGTAAACAGAATCTGGGAACTAACTCTGAATCAAGGTATTTGGCTGGTTCTTACCGCTCAATCGAATCTTGATGATCGACAATCTAAGCCGAAGGGGCTGGAGCATGGTACATATGTGCGTACTATGTAGGGAGGCAGAAGAGTCTGTGCATCACATATTCAACACATGCCGCTGTACCCAGGCCCTATACATGTGGCTAACAATGCAATCACAGAACGCCTTGCCACATCTCACCACAACTACATACTCAGCTAATATAATCTATGCGCATCGATACCAGAAAATCAGAGATCAGGGTTACTAATAGCACAATTTATTTTGTGGAGAGAACGATGTTCAAGGATTTTTAGAGAGACCAGTAAAGGAATTGAAGAGCTAGGGGATGAAGTGATGGTACTGACAAGAAGCACAGAAAGTTCAGGGCACCAGTAAACAACTTTGAAAATCTACCGCAGTCACTTTTAACTTTTAATTTTTCTTAGTGCTTCAATCTTCTTCTACTTCTTTACTGTTTTATTTTTTCTAATTTTTCTTGCTTTCATTTCATAACTCAAATGTTTCGAGTTCCTTTTGTACTTCTTTTCATATAATTACAAGACTGTAATCACTACTCCGATCAATCAAATGTGGGCATGAGTGCATGACCCATATTTTTCCTCAAAAAATAAAATAAAACATTTCACAATTGATCAAAAATTGTCAAAATCTGTGTTGAGAGGGATACTGAAGCAAATGAAATAACCAACCGTAAAAAAAAGGAGGCATGCCTCTACCAAGATCTCAAAAAAAAAAAAGATGCATATTGGTGACCTTCGGAGAAATTTTACAGCAATAAAAGTATCGCCATATGTATTTCTAAGCCTAACAATCCATGTTTACATCTAAACTTGAGATGCAAAAACTTCTTATTGAGTTGCTGATTATAATTTGCTTTAACAAGTTCAGTAGTTCTAAGAAAAAAATAAAATAAAGAAAGAAAGAAAAAAAGAAGAAGGGGTGTGTATAATTTCTGGAAAGACAAAATAATTAAAAGGGAAGTAAACATAATGGAATTTTTTTTCTTCTAATAATATTGATTTTACAAAACTTAATCTAGCCTTCTCTGTTTTATTTTTCTTCGTTTTAAATTTTAATAAAAGGATCACCTATCTACATTTCCAGACACACTCATTGCACTTCATTTGACAACAAATAATACAAAATAACATATGCACTTGTCTGGTTGCACTAATCCATCATTTGTGAAGCTGCGAGATGACGGAGATAGCAACCTTAAGGCTGATGACAACCACCAAAAGGGGAACGGATGCCCACAGAAAGGTCCTCTGGTAGAGAGCATAAGGCACCGACACTTCTTGCGTCCCACAGAGTGCGAAAAGGAGTAGAAACATGCCCCATAAATAGAGCACTTTGGAAGTAATATTGAAAGCTCTAAGGAGGTTTATCGGTACGCTTGCAGGATCAGGCAGCTTCACGGTGACCATGAACGCTACAAACACAAGAAAAAATGCTATCAACAGCATCATGCAAGACATTTTTTGGATGTCGAGATCGACTGTTGCTTGTCCATGGCTATCGGAGGCACCATGTCCATGATTGTCGGATGTCTCATTGATATCATCAGGAGTGGAGGTATCAGGGGCTACGTGTGTGTCGCTGATAGGTCCGCGATGAATAACATTATTGGATATGTTTGTTTCAACACTATTAACATTGACAACTACCTGATCAGACATAGATCAGAAGCGGAGGGTGTCGAGAGTCATGGCCGGGGGTAGAATGGAAATAGAAAATGAGTTGAAACAGAGATGAAGATGATAAATTAGTGAAAATCCAGAGAGGCTACTAAACTTGGAGGATTCCAAATCAAGATCCTAGTTATCTATTATTAATCCAAAAAGGAGCACATGAATTCTCTAATTTGGTCTTTAACGGTACTAATAAAGATATGCATTGAGTCACGCCTCAAAAATTGTTTGCGCAGAGATAATGTACATGCGTAGATCAATTACTCATGGCATATCAATATAAACCATCATATTTTTGTTTGAATTGCTGGGAATTTGCGTTGAAAATTTTATTGCAGCTTAATATTTTGAACACTTTAGTACAATTTTTTTTTCCAGAATTTTATCCATAAAGAAAATCAATTCACGACGACTATTTTACTGATACATATTTGAGATTTTCTCAAATATTTTTTTGGCTCAACATGTTTTACTCCAAACTTTTTTGTAATTATTAACTATTTAAGAAATCACAGGAGAGTTCAAAATATTTATCTGAGAATCATACAAGAGTTCAAAATATTAGTCTACAATTAATTCAGGACCCAATGTTATAAGTGCAAGACAAGAAAACCCCAAGACGTAGAAGAATTTTCTGGAACAAAAAATAATAATGTTCATTAATCTGTTATGAAGATATATACATTTCTCCATAATCAACTCCTGCGTATTAAGCGAACAGAGAATCGCACTATTAGCAAGCTCACGCTTAAATTAATCAGTTCAACATTTGTAACCCCCATTATCAATCAAATACGAGCAAGACTGCAAGAGTGCAAGACCCATATTTTTCCTAAAAAAGATTAATCAGTTCAATTTTGTTACGTAATAGGCCCGAGTTGTAATTATAAAATTGGATGGTCTAGTAGAATCAGTGCCCAAAAAGGCCCAACCATACATTGGCCCCTGAATCCCTAAACCAGAAACAACAGACATAAATTATGCCGAAATTTTTATTTATATACAAAACAAATAATAAATTTAACAATCTATACCATTTTTTTTTTTATGAAATTCAAAATCAATCCAAACCGGTTTTAGAAGCTAGAACCGATGACAATATCATCGGAACTAAGCCCAGCACAAATTTTGATGCTTTCTACACACTTTTTGAAACAACGAACAACTCAGATTAAAACAACGAACGACTCAAATTCAAACAAAAATGTAATCATTATATAGTTGCGGCAAATTAAAAATGTCATTGGTTGCATGATTTTTGATGCTTTCTGCACACTTTTTGAAACAACGAACGACTTAGATTCAAACAAAAAATGTAATCATTACAGTTTCGGCAAATTTTTGTTATAATCATTACAAACTTGATATTTTCATCCATATATAATTTAAAATAATTTTATTTTTATTTTTTTATTTAATAGAAAATGTTATAATTTTTTATTTTTTTATTAAAATATTAGAAATATTTTTATATATTTTTTAAAATTAGATATAATACCACATAATTTGATTTATTAGAAAGACTTAAACAAATAACCCGGATCAATATTTTTCAGATCGGATTTTTCATGGCTGTAAGAAAAATTAAAATATTTCTTTGTGTGTTATTAGAAAAAAATAAAAATACTTTGAATATGAATTATTGATCCCGGTTCAAAAGTCACTTCTAGGTATATACAAAAAATATTATGCTCTTTCTATTTTTGAAAAAATAAAAATTTGAGAAAAATTTGCCCAACTTTGTAATCATTACAAACAATGTTTTAATCTGAGTCGTTTGTTGTTTCAAAAAACGTGCATTCTACATTAAAAATCGTGCTGGGCTGAAACCGATGACAATGTCATCGGTTTGGATAAATTTTGAATTTTATGAACATATTGTGTAGATTGTTAAATTAATTGATTGTTTTGTATATTTATAAAAATTTCGGTAAATTATGCCTAACAGCCTAAGCAATTTAAAGAAAAGAAAAAGAAAAATGGAACACGCGTAGACTCGGTGACCTTTCTGCTGCTTTGGCCTTCTACATTTGGAACCGCGCCAGGGAGAAAATTCTATTTTAAAAAAAATTGGATAATTTTGAAAATTGAAATGAAAATAATAAAGTTTGGCTTCAGTTATATCTGGTCAAACTTTACATTTACTTATTTTAAATTTGTACCTTTCAACTTTACTGAATGCTGAGGAGGGTTCAAATGCACTATTATGTTGTGCTACAATATGCTTCACATTCTTTATTTTTGTTTTTTTTCAAATAATTGATCCGAACTGCTTAAATATTTTATTATGAAGATCGTGTTGAGCTGTTTAGATCGGCTGTTTAAACTTTGAAAACAGTGATAAAAAATGTAAAACATATTGGAGCAAAAAAAATAGTGCATTTGAATCCTTCTCTTGTATCTTAAGATGGCAAGTTTAATTTTGAATGTCCAACTGAAATTTTATATCCCAAATTTTCAAACGTCCAGCTTTTCTAGTTTGCAAATCAAATTCTCAAATCCTAATATTTGGATTTTATTTTCTCAAACGAAGCAAATTCTTTTGCCTGGCTCATTGCAGCTTCGGCTCCTTTCTAGCGGTGCTGCGGTATGAATAAATTTAGTGGTGGTCAAAGAAAGGAACAATTTTAATGGAAAATATGCCAATGGATAAAACCGTAAAGTGGGCAATCACGACTTGAACCTTATACAGATGACAATGGAACCTTTTCCATTAAAATTGTTCCTTTCTTTGACCTCACAAAAAAGCATGTCACTTCCAAGCAGGAAACACCCATTAACAAACCACCTCATATCTGACATACCTTCTCTATCCCGCCATCTCCAAATGCCAATTTTCTCTTATAAACCACACAAGCATGCGCGGCCATGCACCATGAAAACAAATTGCAACCAATTAAGAGATCAGATCAAACTTCCCCTGTTTCTCTGGCAATGGCCCTGCCCAACCATGCACCGGTCCGGTTCACCTCCCGGCCGGTACAGGAGAGTCTAAAAAAACGATGCTCCAAACACCTTTGCTCCTTTGTTCTCTCAGTTCTTTTCTTAGCTGCATTCATTACATTTCTACTCTGGCTGGCACTCCGGCCCCACCGGCCCCGATTCCACATATCGTCCTTTTCCGCCTCTCCTTTCCCGCCTCCAGAATCTTCTTCACCTTCTTTCTCAGTTCAAATTGCTATCCGCAACCCAAACCGGAAAATCGGGTTCTTCTTTGGACCCATATCAGGTTCGGTTTATTACCGGGGCAACCTGATCGGTTCTAACTCCAATATGGGTGGGCCCTTCTTCCAACCTCCTAAGAACACAAAAACTCTCGGTGCCCGGTTGAGTAGCGGTTTGATAGGACCGCTTGATTCTGCCGGAATGCAGAATGATCTGTCAGAAAATGGTGCTGTCGGGTTGAAACTTGTTCTCAAAACGACTCTGCGATTCAGGCTTTCGGCTTGGGAAACGCATGGGGCACGTGTAATGCACGTGAGCTGTGATGTCTCTCTGGATCCCGGTGGACAGATCAAGGCTGAATACAAGACGAGGAGGTGCTCCATATATTTCTTCTAAATTTCATCCATCGGTCCGTCGGCCTTTATTCGTTTTGTTATTTGCTTTCTTTAATTCGAAGCAAAGCTTCTTTCTTCTATAATTCTTTTTTTGATTGGTGTGTGTGTGTAATTCTTCTATTTATTTAAAGTGAGTTGTACGTAGTTGAGAATTTTTAATGGATGAATGTCTTGAGATATGTGCCAGAAGTATGTTTCATTTGAGATTTGCTGTATAGATATAAACATGACAATTCTTCGCCTTCACTTTAGAGAAAATTTATATAATTATTAATTAATTATTATAGTGAAAGAAAAATAGGGAAAAATATCTAAGACTTTATTGGCCAAGTGTCGTTGATTAGCATAATCAATATTTGCTCTAGTGATTAATGATCTACTAAGGCAACAAAATCACATGTTCAACATTTAATTTTTCTAGCTGATAGCTACTATCAGTTTCTCAAAAAAAAAATTAAGTATTTATTTTATAATTATTTAAAAATAGAAAGCTTAACTTTCTATAAAAATAAATAAATAGAGAAAACTTCCGGTATTTCCATCTAAACTTTTGAAATAACCAATTTTCCTATAAAATCATCATAATATCCAATAACTCTATAAAAATAACTTTCTTTCTTCTATCCTATTTTATTCATTTTTCTTTAATTTAACTATTTTAAAAATCAAATTAACTATTATATCCTTTATATTTTTATATTTGAAGGAAGGTGTTCAATACTTTTTTTTTTCTTCTTCTTCTTCTAATTGCTTTCATTTTAATTCCTGGCCGGGCGCCCCTCAAGAGAAAATTACACTGATGTGTACAACCACATGGCAATCAGAAGTTCATTTGAGTAATATAAATGATAGATTTAATTAATTCTTTTTATATAGGGTCGCCTATATTAAGGCAATACTTGTAATGATTCGGATTAAAAAATAAAGTGATAATATATTGGAACCACCAATTCGATCACCAACTCCAGTTTATCTTTTCTTTACTGTTCTTGTCCGATTTTCTTAAATTTCAAAATTGGGTTTAATTATTGAGGAGTTAATCGTGAGCGGAATCAAGGTGAGACCCTCACACAAACCGCACACGAAATCTGCTCGGTTCTCTCTTGCACAGGTTCTTTCGATCTCATATGGTTTTTCTTACTTGGACTTGGAGGAGGTGATACTTAAAATTTGTGTTGAGAAATAGAGTATTAGATCTCAGATTAATAATCATCATTGATCTAGAATTAGAGAGTTAGGATTAGATCAAGGAATTAAAGTCTCCTTGCATTTATTAGACACACTGAACAGGTACAGTAACGGTAACATAGGTACATAGTAACAGTAACATAAATGTTGTAATAAATAGTGACAGATGGAATGAAAAAAGATACCGTTCTTGCTCATAAAAATTCTCTCCTCAGAATTCATAAATCTAACAATTTGTTTGTACCAGAGAATAAAGATGGAGGATCGGGAGAGAGGTGGAACGAATAGGATCCGACTCCCCTGCGCTTCAAATAGGAGAGCAGGACTCTGCTTTTCCAAATTTAACCGTTCAATTGAACGGTTAGATTTCGAAAAGCAGGATCCTACTCTTTTTTTTAGAGAGCAGCAGAGTTGGTTCCGAGCGAATAACACTAGAGCTGGAGCAAATAGCACTACAATGAAGAGGCCATGAAATATTTGACACAAATAACACTCAAAGGAAGATTAAGTGTTTTTGAAGCTCATGTTCAATCGTATTAATAATTTAATGGTCATCTCGCTTTAATTTTAAAGGATATAATGGTGAATCTAATTTGATAAATAATTAAATAAAAAGTAAAACAAATAAATGGAGATAGTAGAAAGAAAATTAATTTTTGATGGGATGTTAGATATTATGGTAATTTTATTGAAAAATTAGTTATATCAAAATTTTAAATAGGCACACCGGAAATTTTTCAAAAAAAAAATTACTTGTCAATATTTCGTCTTCGCAACATAATAATGGAGGAGAGTTCCAATACCTCATGTATTTCATACCTCATCATACCTCATTTTTCAATCTTAATTTCAAAGTTAAAACTATTGATTTGAACCGTTCAACGTGATATTCATAATTAAATATGCTCGGAGAATGAAATTTTATAATTTTTGAAAAATTTTAATTTTTTTTTAAGATAGGTACAAAATCACTGTTTTTGAACCTTACATTCGATAACAGTGATTTTCATCCTATCTAAAAAATAGTAATTTTTTTTCAAAAATTATAAAATTTCATCCCCAAGTATATTTTCCGAAATTTTAGTTAATATGCAAAATAAATAATAAATTTAACAATCTATACAATGTTCTGATGAAATTCGAAATCTACCGAAACCGAATGTCATCGGTTTCAGAAGCTAGAACCGATGACAATGTCATCAGTTTGAGCCTTCCAATTCATCCAATTTGAATTAAAAAAAAAATTCATTCAATTATTTTATTTAATTAGAAAATATTATAATTTATTTATTTTTTGTATTAAAATATTAGAAATATTTTTATATATTTTTTAAATTAGATAGAATACCATATAATTTGATTTATTAGAAAGACTTTAACAAATAACCCGGATCAATATTTTTCAGATCGGATTTTTCGCGGCTGTAAAAAAAATTAAAATATTTCTTTGTGTGTTATTGGAAAAAAATAAAAATGCTTTGAATCTGAATTATTGATCCCGGTTCAAAAGTCACTTCTAGGTAAATATATAAAATATTATGGTCTATCTATTTTTGAAAAAAATAAGAATTTAAGAAAACTCTGTAATCATTACTCAAAAAATGTTTTAATCTGAGTCGTTCGTTGTTTTAATCTGATATAATTCTAGCATAAAAAAATGTGCATCCTGCATAAAAAAATGTGCATAAATATATTACTCAAAGTTATCTCCTAAGAATTGAATTTTGAGGCTGAAACCGATGACATTGTCATCGGTTCTAGTTTCTGAAATCTATGACAATGTCATCGGTTTCGGTAGATTTTGAATTTCATCATAACATTGTATAGATTGTTAAATTTATTATTTCTTTTGTATATTAATAAAAATTTTGGGTATATTTTAGTATTGATATCATGTTGAGCTGATCGGATTGATAGTTTGAACTTTGAAAATAAAAATATAAAAAATAAGATAAGATGAGGTGTGAAAAACATGAGGTATTGGAACCCTCCTCATAATAATGATATCTCAATTTTTACGTGACCGACGTGTCCGGTGCCTATTCGGGGAACCGTAGGGGCCAGTATTATTTGAGATTCGTGCAAAATGTATTTGAACGATTAAAATATTCTAAAAAGTCACGCAAAGTGTGAGATATCTCAGAGGATGCGAATTCGGCTAGATGTCCTCACAACAGAGAAAAGTGTAGGTTCCTGGGCTTTGGACCTAATTTGAATTTCATGGTAATCAGAGCCGTCCAATACATTGTAAGATCAGTAGGCTCTCTCTCTCAGATTCGTGAGCACGAATTTTGAAGCGCATCTAATGGATATTGGTGCCCATCGGGCCCAAAAGTAAATCCAAAGTTCTTCCAACCTACGCTCTGTGCTCCTAGCAGCAAAACTAAATATATAGTAAGTTTAGATTAAATTGACTCAGTGATAGATTCAGCGGATATCGATGCTGCCTAAATTCTCTATACAGAAAAATTAATAACGTTATCTTTATAAATTAAAATTTTGGTAACTACTAATATTTTTTTAGGGTCTGTTTCAGACAGGAGTTCGAGGAGGGAGGGCAATAGTGAGTTTATTGTGCGGAAGTGAGAGTTTGCCAGACTACATCTGATCGAGAGAATTCACCTGTCCAGAAGGAGAGTATCAGAGAGGGAGTGGAGGTTATGCGTTACTTACCATGTAGAGGGGAGCATCATATTGATTTTGGCGAAAATTTTCACCTCGAATCAGAATGTAAATTTTAATGTGCAGAAGTTACATAGTGATGGTGTCTTTCTTTCTTTCGGCGTAATTTTTTTTGCTAAAACACAATATTAAAGCATCTATATTTCTGTAACTCAAATGAATTTATAAATAATTGCTAACAACTTTTTAGAAATTAATATTTAAAATTTCTAAACTCCTACATCTCTGAAATTAAATTTAGAGTATCTACTAAACCACGTCAACAATAAATTAAATAGTTTCTTAATAAAAAAAATATGTATTTTTTAAATAAAAAACTCTTACTCATATCTGAAACTGAATTAAAAACTGTCATCTCAAACTAAAAACTTTAATAATACTAGAGATGTAGATATTCTTACTTTCTTAACAAAAAAAATTATACCCAGTAATTCCACCTCTAAAACTGACCAAATCACTCGCCCACAAATTTGTAAAAACCTTACGAACATAACGGCTCCTCGGTGATTTGGGAATCGCCCCTTAGTCAAAGAGCTTTAAATATTTTTATTTTTCCTTACGCTATATTATAAAAAAAAAATTAAATAGTCGTCCGGGCTTAGAGTAATCCCAACTCCCAAGTTCCCATTGCAAGCTTCTCCATAACGTATACATTTATTGGAGAGCGCACCAATAGAAACCAAGAAGAATATTGTCTACTGACTACTGCAGAAGCTTCTATCTTCTGCTTTAATTTTCTCTTATAATATAATCAGTAACAAAGAGACTTATAATAATATTCTTTTGAAGTACCGTTACCATGTGCTTCGCTCTCTGCATATAATAATTCTGTAACTAATGTGAATAATGCTCAGAGTCTAAAGGGTGTACGTGTTTAATTAAATTAATACCGCTATTTTATTCCGAAAGATAGTAAAACAAATAAGGAACTCTGGCAAAAAGTATAAAAAAAACTATATTAAAAAGAGTGGAATATGAATAAGAAAATTTTGCAAGATATTATTTTAATTCATCTTTTTGCTTATACTTTTTCATTACTTTTTATTATAATAATGTTTTCCTTTTCAAATATTCTTCCAAATAGTATTATAAAGTTATGTAACAGAGTGATATTTTTCTAATTTATTTAGGAATAAAATATTTGCGGTAACAATCCGAACTTTAGGATATGATATTTGGAAAATTATGTATGACAATCATATTTGTATAGAAATCATGACAACTACAAAATGGTTATAAAAAATAAAATAAAAATAATTGTTGATATGTTTTCAATAATTTAGATAAGTAATAATGAAATAAAAGTAAATTAGTTAATCATTCCAACCACTCTCGATTGGTAACCAATTAATTTTCAAATTTCAAAATATTTTATAATTTCCAAACTCGAAATGTTGTAATAAATTAAAGAACAGTTTAACAATTTACTTAGTGCTTAATTAAATATGGCATGCCTATAAGTAAGGGATGTACCAATAATTTACCTTTAACCTTTATTTTTTTGTAATATTACGACATTCACATTAAAACATGACTGTTACCTTCAATTAATTCACAGAGTATATATATACTACATGGACTAACTTTCATATAAATTTTTTTTAAGGTCATCTTAGTTTCATATTAGGACATATATTGATAGTCAAAATATAGTTTCATTTTAAAAATTCATTTTAAATCATATAGCTACTTTTTTTTTTTTTTGAAGGTTAGCGTTTTACCGCTAACGATACATTGATAATAAGAAAAAATTACAAAGTTTCAACATAAACACCACCTCATAAACATCTATTTACACAATCATATAGCTACTTAGAGATCAATTTTTGTCATTCTTTAGATTTTAAAATATAATGATTGTATAATAAATAATAAGGTCTTTTAACTCATAATAGGTGATCATAAAATATTTTGGACTGCATCCTTTCCCCTATGGCCTATATACTTCAAAAATCTGTTCTTCATTGGTAAAAAAAAAAATCTGTTTCGCAGCATAATAGTCACAGTCAACGACAGTCTTTCTGAACTAACATTTAAGAGGAGGAATTAACAGATGGTCGAAAATTTGAAGGGTCTAGAGTGTGTGTGTGTCTCTATATATATTTATATATATGCGAAAGACTTGGTGGTACCAGAAAGGTTCAGTATGGACAAATGTTGTCTTTATTTGTCAAATTTTTAATTAGATTTACGACCACGTTGACGTCCTATTCCTATTTTCACCTATTATTAATTATTTCTTTGAATACTTCTTTTTTATGGAATAATTGCTAATATGGTGATTCAATGCATGTCCTTGAATCAATACAAAAGTGCTCAAATATCAAAAGATACCAATCAACTAGTTGGATCAAGAGCAAGGATAATCAATTTCAACTAAAAATTGCAAAACAAGCAACACTAATTGCTAACAAATACTCCTAATTGCTAAAAAGAGTGCACCAATGCACCCAAAATGCTACCTCCTACCTAGTAGATTATTTAACTTAACAAGCTTATTACCAATTATAAATTAATTCTCAAATCATAACCTGATAATTAGACCTAGAATAACCTAAAATAACCGCGGAAGCTAACTGGCTAACATAAAGTGGATGCAAGAAGTTAACTAGCTAGTTAACCAAGGCACAATGCTTTCTTATCTCTCCTTGTGTGCCAGTCAAAACTTGTATATTTCCCATTTTAACCATTGACACAGCGAAATCTGCGAAGAACTCTGTGGTGTCGGTACTACTATTTGCCTGACGAAGGATGTAAGCTTTATTTACTGGATCAAGCATTAAGGTATCGTCGGAGAAGAAGAGGCTTCTTCTTTTGGCCAGATGCTTGAAATAACTAGTGTCAAAGGTCCTGAAGCTACCAGGATCAATCTCTACAAGGGTAGTTTGATCATTAGGCTTGCATTTTACTTCTAATTTCTTCCGGTAAAACTTGTCCATCCTCGGGTCGGCTTTTTTTGTTTTGTTGAAGTCATAGAGGCGGTCATTGAAAGACGAACAGTGTGAAGTTCCAAGGGTGTGTCCCCCTATTTCAAAGAAGCAGAAAGAAAGAAATAAAGAAAAGAAATGAGTGCATGCGAGAAAAAAGTTTGTATCAGCAGAATAGCTAAATAAATAAGCAAATTCATTAATTAGAAGTTTTCCTGAAATGTTTTCTACATATATATGAAATGTGGATTAATCCAATGGTTGGTCTAGTAAACAATTTACTTCATGCAAATAAGGAAGAAAGTTCTAACAGAGGAGGTATGATCTGTTGGAATTCAATTGAGAGCAGTAATATGTACCTGACAGAACCAATTGATCCTTAGCATCTAAGCCTTTCGGTATGTAGAATTGGTTCAATGCTTGCTGAGCACTCATGAAAGGTGGTGGAAGATTGCTTAGAGCATCATTCGAGACCGATCGATTACCATCTCTTCGTCCTGTCGGCACATCCCATGTGGGTCCATTTGTCTAATTCAAAGTAAAACGAAGAAAAAGCAATTAACTAAAATGTTTTCATTTTTCACAGATCAGTCATGACTAATTCCTAGGCACTTCCAAGTTATATAATTGTGTGTGTGTGTGTGTGTATAAATGAATCTGTGTTTACCAAGACAACAACATCTCTAGCCACAAGTGCGATAGTATCAGCACAAGATACGATTCCCGGACAAGCCGCCTCCAATTTTGCCTTAACCTTATCAATTGCGCTATATCCTCTCAGACTTAAATTCGGTATGGAGTCTTTTTCCGCCGGATTTGCCGCTGTACCATTCAACAGGACTGATCCATCACAACCCTAATGACAAGTTGAATACACTCAATTTTAGACAATTATTAAAAAAAAAATCTAAGTAAACAAAACATGAGTAATTTAATTATATGACACAAAGTGAATAGAAATTGCATACATTTACGAAGCAATCATGAAAAAACATCCGAAGAAGAGGGCCTGCGAGAGACCGTGCTATTGTCAATATATTGACCACTTCTGTGCGAATGATGGTTTCGGCATTAGGGCATGTGGAGTTATAGAAACCAACAACTAAACCTTGAGCATCAATTGTGCTTGAGAAAAGGAGCAAAATGGCCAAAATAGGAAGGAGAGGTTTTGCAACGGTAACAAAGGCCATGTTGAATAAGAAAGAATGGATAGCTAGATAGTTGTTGTTGTTGTGTTTTTTTTTTGTTGCACTGAGGATATTTGAACCTTCTTTTATAGTGATGCGTGGATACTGGGTGCCTAGGAGTTAGGAGGAGTAACCGTTGCGTGAAACAATTAATTTATTAATTTTTTTAATTAGTTTGCTAGAAAGAGTTGACTTGAGTACAAAAGAAGTGATGTGTAGATTTAAGAAAACAGCGCCGTAGTAAAATTTCCGGTCCATTGCTTCTTATTAAAAAACTTTTTTAAACTAGTCCTTCAAGTTTGACATAATAATGCTCTTGGGCTCTTGGCCAAGCTTTTATTGAATATAGCTCATCATTGGCTGGCTTCTCGGTCTATATAATTAAATAGAGTGAACTTATGATAATATGCATATTAATGTATTGTCTTGTTTTGGAACTATATTTGTAATTTTTAAGTTCAAATAGTTATCGGAACAGTTAAACATGATTTCTATATAAAAATATATTTTGAGATTAGATATTTCATTTTTTAGATTTCTTATACTATTTTTTTTAAATAGGTTGAAAATCACTTGATCTAACAATTCTGGACCATCTAAAAACAGTTATTTTCTACCTATCTACAAAAATAGTAACAAATTCTACAAAAATATAAAATTGTCTCCAAATACATTTTCATATGAAGATCATGTTTAATAGTTCAAATCAACTGTTTCAACTTCGAAAATATATATGAATCCACAGCACATGTCGATCCGTAATATGCATATTACCTTAGCCTCACTCAATTAGAGTTCAAACAGGGAATCAGTTAGCAGTGTTTAAAGGTACCAAATCATGGATTACTTCTCTTTTCATAGATTAACAAATTAACTAATTAAATGTATGAAGTCTTTCTCTTTTCATACATTAAGAAATTAACTCAAATCATGAACTAGTCACTTTTCTAATATACATACTGGTAGAGTGGGCATGTACCATACTGGCGATCCAGTAATTATTTCTTACGAACAGAGTTTAGGTGATGTAAAAAATATCAAAATATTTGAAAATCCTGACCGAATCCAAACATTATGTAGAAAATTGAATAAATAAAATCAAAAGCTAGCATGTAGATACATCTCTCTATCTAATTCATTGATCTTATTGTCTTTATACTCTATTTCGCACTTCACACCCACCTCCTCTCTCATAAATTTAAGTCCATTACAGTATATTATACTGGTGTGAAAAGTCTGTTTATAAGAGATGGGCTATGGTGAGTTGCGAAATAAGAATCTTGTTTTACTTCACGCTTATATCTTCGTTTTCAAAGACCAAATAGTCGACCCGAACCGCTCAACAAGATATTTATATTGAATTGTGCTTGGAGACCGAATTTTATATTTTTTGGAATTTTTTTTCCATTTTTTCTAAATATTTCAAAATCACTGTTTTTAATGGTTCTGAACCATTCAAAAGCAACAGTTTTCTACCTATCTTAAAAAATAGTAAAAAAATTTCAAAAAAATAGAAAGTTTAGTCCCCAAGCACATTTTAATATGGCCCATCTCTGTTTATAATTATGTTTGTGTGTTTTGAGGAAAAGAATAATATTTGTTTAATCCAACTTTATAACTTGTAACAATAATAGAATAATATTTGTTCATATATTTAAACTATGAGAAAAGAGAAGAAATCAAATTACAATATTTCTTCTTTTGACGTATCATGATAATACTTTTGTTGTTTCAAATTTTAATTGATCAAAGTCCAAAGATTGATCTTGCACTGTACCACAAAAGTATACATTTTATTTTAAGTCACAAAATTTTATTTCATTTGGTACGATATCAATATAGGGCAGGATCAGTGCACGGAATATTGCCATTAATTACTGATTGATTTTTTCGACTTGTTATTTTTGTACTCAATAAAATTTTATAATTTTTATGGGGGTGCATTATTAATAGTTCATTTTTAAAAATAAATAAACAAACGATTTGTACACTCAATTGTTTGACATGATGCTTCATCAAAATTCTCAAGTAAATCTCTCTTCATAAAAAATATTGAAAACTGATGATTTTGTAGTTATATAAACAACGGATATGAGCAAGACTAATGCTAAGAGTTCTTTACTAATCTGAAATAGCATCTCTACTGGCAAGTATTTAAGGCATTGAGCAAATTCTAAAGGTACGCCGGTTTTATTGATAACTACTAAACCTAAATAATATGGTAGCAATATATGTCAAATTAAGCCCAAAAAAAAATAGAAAAGTTTATATACATGAATTAGCTGGTTGTATACCAATTTTCTTGCAATTCGAATCTCCTTTCATATCCCATCAAATGATATTAAAAATACACCATCATAATATTTTAAATATTTGATGAACGTATGAAATTTCCATCAAATATCATCATTTTTTATATATAATATATATGCATAAAGAATAGATTATATTCTAACAATTGAATTTTTTTGACGAAGCTAACAATTGAATTTTAAAATTATAAATTACCTTTTTTATCATTCAAATTGTCAACTTAATTCATGCCAAGGATCCTAACTTAATTATAAATCAGAGAAAGCAACAAGTTCTAAAAAACATCATAATTTGTCAACAAATGAGTCGGAAGTTATAATAGAGGTAATGGTTCATTCCTCTGTATAACTGTATTACATTTGGTAGATCTAGTATTCATGTCAAGAATTTTTGCACAAGTAACCAAAGTTCAAAAGATTATTGTAATTCTTCTGTATAAGAGTTAACAAACGTAGTGGTTCGGTCCTCTGTATCACATTTGACAGATAGTATTCATGTCAAAAAAAATTGCACTAAATTTGTAGTAAAGGGTTATGAAAATTTTCATGACATCAACCATCAAGTTATAACAAACTTTTAATGGTTTGTTCTCTGTATCACAGTTAGCAGGTTATGATGTCATGATAATTTGTAGAAAGTATAACAAGATAACAAAACCTACTATAGAAATGTAGGTTGGACCTAAAAGAGAGTATCTGACAATAGAGGTGAAAAAAAAAACTGACAGACAGAGAAAACTAATCTGATTCAACTTGAAATCAAACTTAATATAATCCCACTTAATTTTTTTTTAAATTAAACTAATTAATCGGAATTCATGCCATACGACCCGAAACAAAATGATCCAGAAGCTAAGAAAAATGGAAGCTGTAAATCCGAAAATCTGATATGGTCCAATCCCGAGTGACTCGGATCCGAAATCAGATTTGAAACTGAGATTATTCGAACATCCGATCCAATCCGAACTAAAATTGACTGAATGTTTAAAAAATTGGCTTGAACTTGACTCGACCAAAATACGAGACCGACTATTAATGACCCAATTGAAAATAATCGGATCTTAGTTACGTTGAGTGTGACACACAGCAACTGCAATCCTTACTAGACCATAATCCAGTAGAATCAGCACTAGCAGAAGGCTTCTTTTATTTTTATATTGTAATTTCATTTATGATATAATATTTTGAGTCTAGATTTCATTTATTTTAAACGCCTGAAATACCCAAAATATTATCATAAAAAATGATTATTTTAAAGTATTATCTTAATAATCGGACATTTCTTCCATTTATTTTGACATTTGAAATACCAAGAATATAATCCTAGATGTGCACACAAGTAGTTATAGAACTAAATCTAAATAGAGATCACGTTTAAATTAATTATTTTAGTGTTGCAGGTGTCAATACAAGGAACAAAAAGATGTAGCTTGAAAAATAAATAAATAACGTTTCTCAAAAAAAAAAAAAAAAGTAAACAAAAAAAAATTAATAAATAATCTAGGTGTTATATGTTTGGGGGGTTTGTCCAAATGGCTTTGGACAAAGTCTCATCTAAAATTAGATCTAAATCGTCCAATAATTCATGCATACATTTAGATTCAAGAAGCCATTTAAATTTATTAAGTTTTAAAATATTTGCACGAATCTCAATGCAAATCGGATGTGTAAGCTTGAAGCATTGTCCAAAGCCCTTTGGACAAAACCCAATGCGTATATGTTTTAAGCCTACCAGTGTTTTTTAGAACTCGGTCTAAGAATTTATTGCGCCTTATTGATCGGAGAGACCGCGGCCATGTGTTTTGCATTGGATTTCAGTGTCAATTACTAGGAAACACCAAATTAGGATAGCAACTTTGATAGCTGGATTGCAATAGTCGTCGATGTTTATTTGTGGGATCCGCATCTGCTGCGATTCTCGCTCATGAACAGGTCATGATTCCTGCTTTTTCAAATCCAACTATTGAATTGTTTCGAGATTCGTGCAAGGAAAAATCAGCTGCTTTGAGATACGTGCACAAAATTATTGGACGGTCAGATTTGAGAAAGCAGGAATTTTAGAGTTACTGTTCATCTTTTTTTTTTTTGGATCGCAGCAGATTTCAATCCTTATTTGTGTGCTCTTGCATTGATGCCATTACTGTGTATATAACGTGACAGTACAGGCTTGCAGCACCTACGGTTTTATGTTTTTAACCATATATAGTTTAAAAAAATATATACACACTATTACACACTTTTATACTGATCAATTCCGTTTTTTCATTCACAAGTAAACAAAGTGAAAGGGGGGGACCTGCTATGATAATTTTATGATTGCTATCATGATTGTTATATATAATGAACTGGATTTAATAATATGAGTCAGGGAGAGGGGGGTGTCCGATGTCCATCGGACCAGAACAGTGTTCGATGGGTGGTTTCTACTATTCGATCTACTTCAAGATCTGTGCACACGGATATTAAAGCAAACAGTACAGATATTAAAGTGATGTGCACAGATCTTGAAGTAAATCGAACGGTAGAAACCACCCATCAAACAGACTCTAGTTCGATGGGCATCGGACACCCACCTCTCCCTATTAGTGATACTATGAGAACAAGTTAGGTATTTATATGAATAAAGTTTTGATCAGCAGTTTGATCAGAATTCGACAATATTTTTGGTATTTTTGACTGATAATAAACGTTAATTTTATTTATTATTTGACATATGGCGTGGTCTAAAAGTATATCTATTTTTTTATTTTGTTATATTTTAATTTATGTTTTGTCAAGAGATGGGATATTGAGTGTTTGCATGTGCTTGTTGCAGATTTAAAGCAAGAAAATGCAAGGAACAGGTGCATGAAAAATTATTGAGAAATTTTATAAAATACTCTATTTATTTTTGGAAAATTTTATAAAATACTCTACCAATTCATTTTTGGAGGAAAATTATTAACTGGTGCAAGAAAAATAAGAAACTTTTAGATAGACTTGACCAACTTGGCGGCCCATCTCTATTACTAGATCTCCTTGGTTAATTTATGAATGAGTAGAACTAGTGTGTTCTTAAGTTCACCCATTTCTTTTGTGAACTCAATTTTGAAGTCGGTTAGATTAGCTTTAAACAACGGATTTGAACGGTTAATATCTATCTAGCTATCTTACGAGTGGTCTATCTACATGTGAAAATTTTAAATTTTAATATTAATTTTGTATAGATTCAAGCGGTCAAAATACGTTGAAAAAATCCTATGCATTAAAAATAATTTATAAACCTTCTAATTTTGACCACTTGATTTTCTACTAAATTAATTTGAAAGTTCAAAATTTTTGTATATAAACACGTTACTCTTTAGTTATATGGATTTCAACAGTTTAAATTTGTCGTATAAAGTCAACCAGATAAGTTTTAGAGTTGAGTTTATAAAAAAAATAACTTGGTGAACTTAAGAACACCCTAATTCTACTCTTTATGAACTGCCAACATGCTAATTCCTATTGGTAATATTGTTGGATATATTAGATTTCACATTTTGACTAATTTAGGATTTATTTTGAAATGTAAGATCGACCTCAATTTTGGCTAGTTTACTATTCATTTTCAGCATGTTAGGATTCACCCTTTGACTGCATTGTTTTAAATTTAATTTGGGTATATATTTGTATTACGAGGAGAATTCAGTTTCTTCTACTTTTTTTTGCTCGATTATGCTTTTACTTTTAGAATTACAATAATTTAGAATTTAAAATTTCAATTTCAAAATAAAACCGTTAGATATGATTTATATCATTTCCTCTATGTACACGATCGACATTTTAATTTTAATTTTGATTAGTATTAAGAGTTTGTAAAAATATATTGGTGTAGATAAGTTGAAAAATCAACATCCAGAATTTATCCATATGAATATATTTTTGCAAGCTCTTGATACAGATCTAAAGAAAGTCGAAATACCGTGATCTTTTATATGTGCGTAGATAAAATAATATAGATCAAATCTAACAGTTTTATTTTAATATTTGAGTTGTATATTGAATTTATTAACATTTAAAAATAGAAACATAATAGAGACACAAAAAATTAAGACATTTGTACCATCTTAATAATTCATAACAATTAATAGTAGTAGTAGTAGTAGTAGTAGTAGTAGTAGTAGTAGTAGTAGTAGTAGTAGTAGTAATAATAATAATAATAATAATAATTATTATTATTATTATTATTATTATTATTATTGATATTAATAAATTAAATAGGGGCTTGATGCTTACTTTTATTAAAAAATTAATAAGAACGACAGCAACTTCTGAGTATATTGTGAAACGTAGTTTTTTCTTCTGAATATATTGTGAAACGGAATTATATCCATAAGATACCGTAAACTCTTACTCAAAATAACCGATCTAAAATTAGTCCGTATAGATATGGTGTTCATCATTATGGTTGGATATGTGATATACTGATATGAAAGTTAGTCAGTTCTCAGTATCAACAAATTAGTTTAAAATAAGTTTGATGTCTTTTATAGAATTAATTTGAGAAGGCAATTATAATATCCAAATATATATTAGTGTTTTATAGAATTTGATAAAGGTTACTTGTCTTGTAGTAAAAACTTTTAGATCCAGCAAGTGCTGCAAGAATGGTGATCATATTCACATTTTTTAAATAAAAATTGCAGGTTCAATTTTTACAATTTTTTTTTTTATAATTAATGACGGGGTTTACAAGGACCTTATTGTTTTTCTAGAAAGAAACTTACCTTATGGTAGAAGTAAGAAAGTAATTAATCTTTATTCCACAGTTACATACTACAAAGAGGATCTCAAGGTACATTTATAAAATTGTAGTTGCTTTATGATCACACCTCATATTTATCTAATTAAACCTATGTAAGGTGATATTATTAAATTATAAAAATATAGTCATCACTGCCAGTTGGATCTTGACCTGTCCTCCCTGACTTCAAATACTCTGTTTTCATCTGGAGTAGTGTTGTGGAGACAGTAGGCTGTTTGTGTTTGCTTATACCACACACAAATGATTATTTTATTTTTTTTGTTTTTTGATGCCGGAATGATTGGTCAATAGATCTTAATACAACGGCACTCAACAAATACTAGAGCAATTATTGCGTTATGGGAATTTCGGTTGTGAAATTCGCATTCTATTAATGGTCAAAGAGCATGTTTCGCGATTGGAATATTTATTTTATTGAAAGAGTATAGAAGGCTTAGGTTAATTATGAAATGCATTAATAGAAGAGTGAGGCCATGTTACAATGCATTGGTCTGTACTACGGATCGATATTCTTGTTTTAAAAAATTTAACAGTCAATCCAAATTATTCAACATGATTTTCATATGAATATATACTTGTAAACTAAATTTTATATTTTTAGAATTGTTCTACTATTTAAATATGGATAGAAAATCACTTAGATCGATCTAAAACAAGTGATTTCCGAACCATCTAAAAATAATAGTAAAAGAAATTCTAAAAATGTAAATTTAGTTTACAAGTACATATTCATATGGAGACTATGTTGAATGGTTCGGATTAATCGTTAAAAGTGCATGCAGGGGCGTATTTACTTGAGGGAAATAGGAACCAATTGATCTCTATTATTTTTTTATTTTTTGTATTTTTATATATTTTTTTATATATTTTAGAGTAATATATTATAAATACAGTAAAATTGACTCTCATTAATAGTAGAAATTTTTATTGATTGAATCATATTCATTTTTAATCTCTATATTTTGAAAGTCTAGATCCGATCCGTTCTATTTGTAGGTGAAATTTAGAGTAAAATTATTTTATATGATAAACTCCTAAAAAATTATTTGATATATGAAAATATCGAGTGGGGTATGGACTTTGTTTTAAAAGTACATGTCGGTAAAGCAACCAGTCTCTGTGTGAAAACTAGTTTGGCCCAGCTCTGTGAAGGGTAAGAGCCCACTCATTGCCGTCATTTTTATTCATGCCCACTAATCTCTACATTTCTCCAACTCTGCCCAGAAATTTGAAATTTCGTCAAAAATACCCAAACCGGCCACTAAACCCGCGGTTTCTAATTTTTATTAGAAACCGGCTACTAGACCGCCGGTTTCTAATAAAAATTAGAAACCGCGGGTTTAGTGGTCGGTCGCTCAAAAAAAATAATTTTATATATACGTGTGCACTGTTCCGAAATTTCCTCACAATTCATTTCATCAAATTTCACACTATCTCTCCTCACATTATCTCTTTCTCCCAGATTTCTCCTTTTCTGCATGCTTTTGCAAGTAAGTCCCTATATATTATTTTATATTATTCAGTAGGCCAAAATAGTTGTAAATTGGTACCAATTGTTATAAGTTGTTATAAATTTATTAGAAATTGCTACCAATTTTATAAATTGTTTAGAAATTGTTTAAATTTATTAGAAATTGCTAGAAATTTTTATAAATTGTTAAAATTAATTAGAAGTTGCTATAAATTGTTTAGGAATTGTTTTAATTCATTAGAAATTGGTACCAATTGTTATAAATTGTTAAAATTTATTAGAAATTGGTATTAATTGTTAAAAATTGTTAAAATTTATTAGAAACTGTTAAAATTTATTAGAAATTGGTACCAATTGTTAGAAATTGTTAAAATTAATTAGAAATTGCTACCAATTGTTATAACTTCTTATAAATTTATTATAAATTGCTACCAATTGTTGACTATTGTTATAATTTATTAGAAATTGGTACTAGTTGTTATAAATTGCTACCGTTTATCAGAAATTGTTAAAATTTATTAGCAATTGTTATAAATTGCTACCAATTCATTAGAAATGTACCAATTTTGTTCCAATTGTTATAAATTGCTACCGTTTGTTAGAAATTGTTATAAATTGCTACCAATTGTTATAAATTGCTACCGTTTGTTAGAAATTGTTATAAATTGCTACCAATTCATTAGAAATGTTAAAATTTTTTTTATAAATTAGGTAGTTTAGTATAGTTTAGTATAGTTATTAATTAAGGTATAATTTGGGTATAAATTATGGTTTGTTATAAATTAGGATATAATTTAGTATAGGTATCGAACTTGATAAAATTTTGTATAATTTCGGATAGTTATATAACTTAGCCTAATTCGAAAATAATGAGTATAAAATAGTATAATTAGATCATTTTAACGCGTTTTTACACAATTTAAGTTTAGGATGGCTGGAGGTAGAGGTAGAGGACGGCCCAGACGTGCACCACAGGTTGAGGCGCCGATTGACACCACCAGTACCGAGCACTTCATCCCTCTCTTATGGATGCCCCACCGCGAGCACAGGGTATCATTGGCTTCCGTTGAGGTATGCTAGTTTTTGTCCATATACGAAGTTTAAATTTTGTTGTATACATTATGTAATACTTTTGTTGGCTTTCAACGCAGGACGATTATCTGATGGAGGTCAATTTTTACGTCCCTCGGATGCAGTACTTCTCACAGATGGACCCATATCTCATCCGGCTGGGACTATATCAGATTGTGTCCATCCTGCGGGACACGACTCCCTCCATCAATGCATCTCTCATCGCAGGATTTGTTGAGCGATGGCGTCCCGAGACGCACACGTTCCATATGCCTTTCGGGGAGATGACTGTCACTAGGGGTGTTCATCGGTTCGGTTCGGTTCAAACCAAACCGAACTAGGCAAACCAAAGTTTTAATTCGGTTTTAAAAATAGAACCGAACCGAACCGAATTAGCGTTGCAACCGAACCGAACCGAACCGAACCAAAGTTTTATTTCGGTTTGTTCGGTTTGTTCGGTTCAAACCGAAATATATCAAAGTTTAAATTTAAAGCAATTGTTTTAATGAACCGAAGTATATTAAGAAATAAATTGGAGTATTAAGAAATAAATCGGGGTATTAAGAAATAAACCGAAGTATTTAAAGCAATTGATTAAGAAATAAACCGGGACGGTCCGGACCAAATTTATAATATATAAAAGTTCGGTCGGTTCGGTTATTTCGGTTTTGAAAATTTCAAACCGAACCGAACCGAAGTTATAATTCGGTTTTAAAAAACAAACCGAACCGAACCATTTAACCGAAAAAACCGAACCGTTTGAACCAATCTAATTCGGTTCGGTCCAAAACCGATTAAACCGGACCCAATGAACACCCCTAACTGTCACGTTGCAGGACGTGAGTGCCCTCTGGGGTTTGCCGATCAGGGGCATTCCCGTAGGCGGAGTATCTGACAGCAGAGACTTCGCCCATGACATCGATCAGTATTTGGGGGCAGTTCCGACACAGCTACGGGCCGATAAGGGGAAGTCCAGTTATCACATGCAGAAGACAAAGTTGCGGCAGCACTTCAGTGCCGGTCTGACGGATGCCTCTAGTGATCTGGAGATTCGGAGGTAATAATAATAATAATAATTTATTTTTCATCTGTTAATTAACTTATGTAATTATAATACTAACCATCTTCTTTGTTTTTACAGATACACCCGGGGTTACGTGATGGACCTCTTTGGTACCGTTATGTTTCCTGATGCCAGCAGCGATGGCATCCCCATGATGTATTTGCAACTTCTGAGGGACTTTGATAACCCGCCGGCCTACAACTGGGGTGGAGCTGTGTTAGCTATGCTATACCGTAGCCTCTGCACTGCTTGTCAGGTTAGTTATTATGTTGTTTGTTACTGTAGACATAATACTGTACAAATTACTGTACACAAATTACTGTTGACAGAATACTGTAGAAATGACTGTACATACGTAGTGTACAAAAATACTGCAGGTACTGTACAAAAATACTACAGGTACTGTACAAAAATAATACCGGTACTATACAAAAATACTATACGTACTGTTCAAAAAAATACTGCAGATCACTGTAGATTCGCTTCTTCGCGTCGTTCTCTTTCTCTCCTCTTTTCTTCTTCTCTAAAAATGGGGCTACTGTACGTTTTGAGAGAAATCGGCTATTAAATAGCTTTGGCCGAAATTAAACATGGAAACCGGCCACTAAACCCGCGGTTTCTAATTTTTATTAGAAACCGGCGGTCTGGTAGCCGGTTTCTAATAAAAATTAGAAACCGCGGGTTTAGTGGCCGGTTTGGATATTTTTGACGAAATTTCAGATTTCTGGGCAGAGTTGGGGAAATGTAGGAGTTAGTGGGCATGGATAAAAATGACGGCACTTATTGTATCGGTATTTCTTTCTCTTCTTTATCTCTATTGTTTTGCGTAACAATTCCTATCCATGTAAATACAAGAAGTTATATTTGTTTTTTTTTTTTTAATTATAAGTTGGTAGTCAAGTTACTCAATACACTTTCAAATTTCTATGTATATTATATTATTATAGAAGATTTCTCCATTTCGAACCTATAGAGTCATGTGTCTTTGCCACTATATCAAAAACAAATTCTTAAAACGTTATATTTGTTGATTAGTATGCTTTGAATTGCAGGAGAAACATATACTTCATAATTTCATAACACTGAAGAACTTGTAACATTGATCAAATTACTACGTTATATTTATATTAACTTAAAAAGTCACTAAATAATTCAAAAAACATCAACAGAAAACAACATCAGCCAATCATAAGAGAAAATAATTTAACAAAAAAGTTTATTATGAATGAAACTACTGAAACAATATATACATACACCCAGTTAATTAAAATAGACAATAAAAGACAATCACATTCACAGTGTCAATATTTCAAGCATGATTGTAAAATTTTAAAGCAATTCATGCTCTTACATTTATTCAGGATCTGAAATCCAGGCTGCGTGGAACTAGAGATGACAAAAAAGTCCAATTAGTCCGGAGACCTGGTCATACCCGCCTGCTCTGTCTTTTATCCGGTCAGTCCGACATTGTAATGGACCAAGTAAGGCTGGACCTTAAGACAGGTCAGATCAGACCTGGGCTTATATCGAAGCCTACAAGCAACCCATTGAAGAAAACCCACAGGCAGTCCGTTGGACTTTCTCTTCCTATCCGCCGTCTTCCGCGCATCCCTCTTTCTCTCTCCACCGCCTTCTCCTTCCTCTCCTTCTTCTCTTTTCGCTGGCCATTTTCTCCTTCGCCGGTCTCCTTTCTCTCTCCGCTGACCTTCTGCCGGTCAAGCTCAGAGGGTCTCTCTCACTATTTGTTAATGCGTCTGATTGATATTTTTTTATGAAGTGAAATAATTCTAATTCTCTATTCCGTTTTTTTTTTCTGCTAACTAATTTTGGATCAGTGTTAAAAGTTTCCTCAACTTTTTTGGCTTACTATTCTCTGGTTATGCTTTATTAATTCCTCCACCCAAACAAACTTGTTACGATTAATTCTTGTGCCATTGGGTTAGAAAGAAACGTCACTAGGCATCACTGGTAAGTTCTTTTTGTTGGTATGGTCAAAGCAGAACTATCAAACAGGGTCTTACAACCAAAAAATTTAACAGAAGTACCAGGAAACACAAATGATAAAAAAGAGAGCGCAAAAGAGAGGGAAGGAATTTGGATCCGGACCATCTGAGCTGCTCTAACACGAATATTAAAGAGACCTGTGTGTTCTACCACATGCCAGATTGACCCTGAATTTCTGATCGGACAGTCAATTAATACTCAAATGAACTTTTTTTTTAGATCAAGTTCTTTTTTGGGCTTGCCTACTCCTAGAAAATGGGTTTGCCTTAAACCTGCTAATTGAACAAGGTTGTTCATGAACAAAACGGGCCGAACAGTAATTGAACAGTAATTGAACATATTATTATATGAATCAGGCCCGAAGTTCAGTTCAGTTCAGTTGATATCAAACTAACCGGGCCGAGTTTGAACGGGCCTCGAACAAACCGTTGAACGGTTCGGATCTGTGTTCGATCGATTTTGTTCGAACTTAACCCTATCGAACAATCATTCGATCTGAGACTGAGACTGACTTTGACTCTTCGTCTCTTGCCCTCTCTGGCTCTCTCACACGGCGCTTCTCCGCCTCTCGTCTTCCCTCTCCGTCGCGCCACCCGTTCTCCATCTCTCTTGCTCATCGCCATTGAATGGTCTGACTTCGACTCTTCCCCTCTCTCACGCGGCGCCTGTCGTCTTCCCTCTCTGTCGCGCCACCACCTCTTCACTCTCTTGCTCGTCGCCATTCCTGGTAAGCATCCCCTCCCTTGCTCTCCCTCGTTCTCTCTAATGGGTTAACGTGTTGTGGGTTTTTGGATCTGACTGGTACTGGATTGCACTGGTTTTTGTCACTGGTACTGGATTGCTTTTACTGTCACTGGTACTGGTTTTTGTCTATTTATTAATTAGTGTTTAATTAATACATTATGTGTTATTTTGAGTATGAGTATGAGTTTTTTACTGTCACTGGTACTGGTTTTTTACTTATTAAAATGTAACGCTCCTGATGTAGAGATGCTCACAAACAGCGGAAGTACAAATAAAATCTAAATAATCGAACTAATTTCTAAGAAAATAAGTACTGGATACAGAAAAGTAAAAATGAAAGGATAAATTACTCAAATTTCCATTTTATTCCATATATCAAACTGATACAGATGAAGCCTATTTATAGGCGATAGTAAGACAGAAAGAAAATACAATTTGGATTAACGGATCTTTCCAACCCGACCCAATAAGCCAACTAACTCCTAACTAAAATCTGAATTGGGTCGTGACATACACGGTAATAATACCTCATCTTTATACACGGTAATAATCCAACTATGCACATGGTCAGTCTGTATTTGAAACGGGTCACTTGTAACCTGGATCGTAACATAAAATGAGTATGAGTTTGGTTCTCCTTGTTCCATGCATTGTTCTTCAATCACTTAGGCTAAATTAATTAAAATGAGAGTCTGGTTCTCCTCAATCCGTATTGAGTAAACGTTTTATCAAATCAATTTACACATTGTGTCATTTGTAAATTAGTTCAATAACTTCATCAATTTTATTTCAGTCAACATCCAGTTGGCTTTTTTTCATTGAAGTCATTTTCAAGAGGTAGATGAGGACCAAGGATAACTTAGTGAACTCAGATTTGGAATTTTAGATAAATTTGTTTTTGTGAAGTGTGGAATGTTAGAAATTTAGGTTTAAATTTGTTTTTCAAGGACAATAGATGAACTCAGATTTGGAATTTTAACTAAAAAAAACAATGAACTCAGGTTTAATTTTGGTTATTTTTAAATTAAAACATCTTTAATTTAACTATACAAAATCTTTGGATTCTGTGTGTATCATTTCAGTAATTTTAGTAAAATTATTTGTAACTTTAATAGTAACTGTGAAGAAGTTGCTACTTGCATTTGGTATTTTAGGCCCGGAGCAATTTCAAACAACTCTGAAGCAGCAGCCCGATTTGTTGTTCACTGTTCAGCCCGGTTTGTTGAAACGGGCCTGTTCCGAACAGGGCTTAGTTCCGAACCGAACACTGTTATGAACAATACAGAACGGGCCGATAATGAACATGAACTCTTTTATTCGGGCCGATCATGAACAGGGCCCTGCTCATTTTAATTATGAACCGGACCTAGTATGAACAAGGGGCCCGTCCATTAGCAGGCTTAGTTTGCCTACGTCTGGCCCAGAAATTTTTTCATTTCAGCGCAGAGATCAATCGAAACAAAAGAAAAAAAAACTCCGCCTCAGCACAGAGGAGACCTGTGCGCAACTTCGATCGCCGTCGCCGCCTGCTGTTCGCCTCTCCTGTGCTGTGCGCCTGTGCCCGCGAAGGAGAAGACGCCTACTGCCTACATGTAATTCTTAAATCTTGACTTGTGCGTGATTTAAATTGAATATTTGGGGCATTACCATCTGATTTTTTTGATGGTGCTGTGAATCTCTCTTTTGAAATTTTGGGCATTTTGTCCTTGTCGGTTTGGAACCCGATCACCTCTGACACCTCTCTTGGTTAACTCTTGTCAAATGTACCAATTCACCAAGGCACCAGTACTGTTTTACCCTTTTGAAATGCCGGTTGCGTTGGACTTGTACCAGTGGTATCAGATTCTGGTATCGGTTTTGTAATTACAGGGACTAGATTTATGTTTAAAAGCATTACAATAAATAAAGACAGAAACAACGTAATAATATCAATTAATGATTTCTGTTTAACTTGTATTCTTGTCTTAATTGGGTATTAGTTATGTTTCATTTTAGTTAAATTGGGCATAGTAAAGTTTTTTACTGTTCTGTATTACATCTAATTCCTGCTGGTAGAAGTAAAATGATCCTTCTTAGCTAGTTACCCTTGAAACTGGAAAGAAACTGGAAAGATACTGGCATGTAATTTCAATGTGTATTTTCATGTGAAATTTAATGACAGTAATGCTTGAGTTGTTTACATGGAATTACTTGAATTGTTTAAATGAGGACTAATCAGTTTTTAAATTCAATTAATTAAGGTTTTAAGAGCATTTTTGATGGGTTCTGAATTGTTTGAATTGTTGAATTTTCACACTCCTTTCTTGTGGTGTTGTAAAACACCTATAAGAGCATGTGGGGAAAAAGGCAAACATATTTCTGGTCATGGGCATTCCTTGTGGTGTTGTAAAACACCTATAAAGAGCATGTGGGGAAAAGGCAAACAGATTAATGATAAAGTATTGATTCTGCGTTATTTTGAATATGCAATTCCTAGTTTAGTAATTCAATGGAATACTAACATATTATATCTCTTACTACTTGCTTACAGCTTCAATGGCATTGAGACACGGAATGAAGCAGCAGCATCTCTTTGAAAGTTTATTAAACCTCTCCTTCATGCAAGAGAGATATTATGCATCCAAAATAAATTGGAAGGAGCTAAGACCAATGATTCTAAAGCGGGCCAGAGACCGGACAAAAAACTACCCAATAAGGCGCATGGTACCAGTAGCAGAGGAGGTAATTAGAACAAGAGAAGCATTAATACAAGGTGTTTCAGCTCTACTCCAAGTTGTTCCTGTGAAGTCTTGCGAGTAAGATAGACTGACATATGTCAACTCCATCATTTCTATTTGAAATTCACTGGGAAGTTGAAATTTTGCATTAAAATTATTGCATATTAACTTTATTGCCAGAAGAACTTACTGGATATCAATATGCATTCTGTTAGAAAAATCTTTTAATTTTGGTTGGTTGCCATAAATTGATGGGTGTATTCCAGTGTTTTATGGAATTACGGTATTGGCACAATACCGAATTGATAATTATGCATGTTGATTTTCTTTTTGCCTCTGCCACCATTCACCGCTACATAATGCTCAGTAAAACAGAAATTGAGTCCACAAGAAAATAAAATAAACAATATAATGAATTTTGTGATTAGGCTGGTAACAACTTGTTACAACCTAGTGTCATGCAGTTCAGATTGGTAGCAATACATATTGGACCAAATTGAAATGGTTTGGGAACCTAAGTGGGTCACGTTAGGGTCTGGTAGCAGTATACGGGTCATTACCATCACTTGTTCTCTGTTACTATTGTTTTGTGGCTGTCTATTAAATTATGTTAAATTTTTATTCGTGGAATTATGCTAAATGTTTATTTTGTGCTTATTAGAGAGTTTTTAATTGCCTTTCTATGGAGGTTCGCAAAACTCATGTGAAGAGATGATTTATTCTCAAACAACTGAAATAGTTAGATGAAAGTTCCATTTTTTATGTCAGTTAAAAGTTAAAACAATTTTCTCGTTCTAATGTGTTGTTTCCAGGTTTTGCCCTGAAGTGTATGTAGGTGAGACAGGTCACTTCATGAAAACATGCCGCGGTTTCAAGCAGCTAGCAAAGAACCAGCCTCACAAGTGGATCGACCCCCAATTAAAAGACATCCTGGTACCAGTTGAGACCTATCACCTTACCGACCCTTTCCAACCTGAAGCTATAAACCACAACCAGCGTTTCGATTTCATTCGCATCCCTGCTGTTCTAGAGCTCTGCTACCAGGCTGGAGCTGACCTCCCACAAAGTGCCTTGGACATGCATGGCTCCCATGTGGCAAACCAAGAAAACCACTGTAAATTAATGCCAGAAATGCATAGTTTTTACCAGCGTTACCTGTGCCGCCAGGCTAGCATTGATCTCCCGGAGGGCATTTTAAATAAAAAACGGATAATTTCTTCCTTAGCAAACTCTACTTTGGAAGCATGGGAGAGGCTTAGATTCGGTGTTCAAAAACTGTTATTAGTCTATAATGCGAAGGTATGTCAGCATTGCTCTGAAGTTCATGTGGGACCCTCAGGACATAAGGTGAGAACATGTGGGATGTACAAGTACGAGGCATGGAGGGGTGCCCACATGTGGAAACGCGCAGAGGTGGATGACATTGTGCCACAGAATATTGTGTGGCGCAGGCGACCACATGATCCTGTTGTGCTTGAGGATAGCGGAAGGGACTTTTATGGCCATGCACCGGCTGTGGTCGAAATATGTGCACAAGCTGGTGCAAGAGTGCCTGAAAAGTACTTTTGTATGATGAAAGCGTATGGTTTAGCACCAAAATTGTAGTTGTACCAGAAATACATTCATTTAGTGTTGTAGAGCAGTTTTGTTTAGAAATGGGCAATCTTTTTTATTTGAATAATCCAGCTAATTTGCTCATGAGAAAATAGTCGGCAAAAATTTTAGTTTACGAGGCATACACCCAGTGCACAGATCCTGTATACATATGATGTATACTGATTAAATTTTCAAATTTTCCGATTTTATTTGCAAAGGTCCTGAATGAAGCATTGCTAGATTCAGAGGGTTTTGTCTTGAAACTAGGCCTAATTTAGGTCTTGAAACCCAAAGAACGGATGCTACAGGTGCTAAACTAAGTTGATTCAGGTTTGAGAACAATGTGTATTAACAGAGGATAACTTGCATTATATGCTCAATTTTGCACTGCTTTATCTATTTTAGTTAGTTTTAAAATGATATGGGAATTGTTTGCAACGAGGCTTAAAATACAAAAAAAAAATGATAAATACATATAGATAAAGCAGTGCAAAATTGAGCATATAATGCATATCATTTTAAATATGTATTTTGCACTGCTTTATTCTATGTATTTGTATATTTAAAATAGAATCATGTAAATACATATAAATCATAAAATGATAAAATGATATTTTGCACTGCTTTATTCTATGTATTTGTATATTTAAAATAGAAATAGAATCATGTAAATACATATAAATCATAAAATGATAAATAATATCTTATAAATGATATAGAAAAATAGAATTGAAGACGTGATCAATCAATTCAAAAAATTCTTAAATAACATTTAAAAAATAAAAAGAATCGAGGACTAAAAATAGGCAGACTATATCTAAATAAATTTAGACTAATAAAGAAACATCTAATAGATTCATAGAATAAGAAAATGATAGACTATTTGATCAGAGGGTAAATATTTTAATAGCGAAAAGATCAACTGACAGAGCTGATGAAGAAAGGCAATCAAATGTATTATGGCTTTTGAGGGTCCGTCATTTACTATAACAAAAAAAAAAAAGCTAGTTACTGGAAGAAAGGAACAGGAAAGAGAAGGCAGAAGAAATGAAGAGTGGGAGAAAGGAAAACGCAAGAGAGAGAGAGGGGTTTAGTGGATGAAAATATTTCATGTTCCAAAAAATATACAAAAGTTATTACATATAATGAGTTGGAGTCATGTCAGATTTCATTAAGTTTTTAAATAAAAAAAGTGACAGAAAAACTTAATCGAAACAAATACAAAATTTAATAATTAACAAGAGACAAATAAAAATTGAGTGATTAATTTATAACAAAGAATTCGATCAAACACCACTTACGGAAATAATATCACGTTTGGTGTTACTTGTTAGGTGATATAAATTGTACATTTGAGAAAAAATGTACATCTTCTTTGGAAACTTTTTTGATTGCCACGTAGTTGGAAAATCAAATTGGGATCTGACTTCGCTATTCTCCTAGGGTACGTTTGGATGCACTCTAGAATAGCTAGAATAGCTACTGTTTAGAATAGTAAATAAGAATAGCTACTGTTTAAGAACAGTGCTATTCAGAACAGTGAAAAAGTTGTTTGGATTGCATATTTGGAATAGAGTTTGGAGAGAATAGCTACTGTTTAATAATTTATGTGTAAGATTAAATATAATACAATATAATATTAATTCAAATATTAAATGTAATATAATATTATTTTCAATATTATATTAGTATTAAATAAAATATTATATTAAATATAATATAATATTAGTTTAAATATTAAATGTAATATAATATTATTTTAAATATTAGATTAAATATAATATAATATAATATTAAATATAATATAATATAATATAATATAATATTAAATATAATATAATATTAGTTTAAATATTAAATGTAATATAATATTATTTTAAATATTAAATGTAATATAATATTAGTTTAAATATTAAATGAAATATAATATTATTTTAAATATTAAATATAATATAATATTAGTTTAAATATTAAATGTAATATAATATTATTTTAAATATTAAATGTAACATAATATTAGTTTAAATATCAATGTAATATAATATTAATTTAAAAATAAAATTAGTATTAAATAAAATATTAGATTAAATATAATATAATATTAGTTTAAATATTAAATGTAATATAATATTATTTTAAATATTAAATGTAATATAATATTAGTTTAAATATTAATGTATATAATATAATATTAATTTAAAAATTATATCAGTATTAAATAAAATATTATATTAAATGTAATATAATATTATTTTAAATATTAGATTAGTATTGAATAAAATATTAGTTTAAATATATTACAATGTAATATTAATTTAATTATTAAATGTAATATAATATTATTTTAAATATTATATTAGTATTAAATAAAATATCAGATGGAATATAATATAATATAATATTAATTTAAATATTAAAATATAGTATAATATTATTTTAAATATTATAATAGTATTAAATAAAATATTAGATTAAATATAATACAATATAATATTAATTTAGATATTAAATATAATATAATATTAGTTTAAATATTGGATTAGTATTAATATTGAAATCAACAAATGCTATTCTATGTTTTTGTAAGAATAGCGAATAGCACTGCTATTCTAAAAACAGTAGCTATTCCGAATAGCTCTAAATGTCGTTTGGATGCACGTTGTTCCGAATAGCAATACTATTCCGAAAACAGTAGCTATTCTTGTGCATCCAAACATACCCCTATTGTTCTGTTATTTCAAATCTAACCAATAAATGTATTGAGATTCGTGTATAAAAAAATTCAACGGTGAAGACTCTCTCCTACCAACACATGGTTCCGACCTAAAACTTGTCGAGCCTTGCTCAATGGGTCAAGAATAAAGCTATTGAAGTTGAATTAACCTCTTCTTTCTCAATACAAATTATGTTAGTTAAATTTTAAATACAGAGTCCTGCTCTCCTATTTGAAAAACAACAAAGTCGGATCAAAAAATCTGATATTGTCTCGGATTCATTTATCCTTTTCCGCGGCGCAAGACAACAATATGCCAATATGTGTTCAACTGGTCGGTTCGGTTCAAACTGAACTAAAATAACCAAACCAAACTTTTTTCGGTTTTTGAAAATCCAACCGAACTGACTAAACTAAAATAGCAAACCGAATTAAAACTGAACTGATTAAACCGATTTAAACTTTGGTTTGTTCGGTTGAACCAAATAGAAGAATTTGATCTCAAAAATTCAAAACTCAATACACCAATACATTTAGAATTTCACAAAAATAAAAATCAAGATACCATTACACAGGTTCAATTTCATACAAATACTATTACACGGGTTCAATTTCATACAAACCCATAGACTCAAAACCGAAAATGAACCAAAATAATATACGAAGTCTCGAACTAGTAATAAAATTGGTCGGTTCGGTTTATTCGGTTTTGAGAATTCAAAACCAAACCGAACCATTTAAACCGAACTATTTCATAAAATCAACCGAACCAAACTATTTAAATCGAAAAACCAAACCATTTGAACACCCCTATACCAATATCCATTATGTTTCTCTCTCGTCTTCAATGTGTCACATGCTTTAAAATTGATACAGATTCTTTTATGTTCCTCAATATTTGTCCAAATATGTGCTATTTTCAAAAGTCTTTTAATTTTTTTTTCTTAACAAAAGAAATTAAACCTTATATGACCTCATAAAATTAACCAGTGAAGAAATTAGTTGTCTGTTTTGCAAAGACAAGTCACTTTATATGTATTGGTCATGTGAGGTCCTTTTTCTCGTGACATGTTTTTCTTTTATCGAAAATAACACATTATGACAAATCACATACACATCGCTTAACATGTACGTGACCAAATTATATCAAAATTGTTTCTTTATTTTAATTTGTTTTATAATATTTTCTTACTTCTTTAAATTTTTTTTACAAAATAGCTTAAAATCGGCAAAATAATAACTAAACATGGTTATTCAAATTATGTTTTGATCATGTAACGTGTGATTACAGCGTGATGACACATAACTTGATCATTCATGTAATGTGACTGTCCTCTACTTTTTTAATTAAGTCACATGAAAAAAAAATTAATGATGTGTCATGATGTGATGAAATCATAAAATATTAGTCACGTCACGTCATATAACATTTTTCTTTCACTAATATTGACATATTTTTTATGATATTCAATGTGTGGCCAAATATGGGCCATTTTCAGAAACAACCTTTGATTTTCTTTTCTATGTTATGTAAGTTAAGTTAGATAAGTTAATATATTGTTGTTCAATCTTACTTTTTATGATGGAATATAATATATTTCATATGTACAACATTTATATAAAAAAAACAGTAAATTTGAACAAATAGATCTGATCGAATTATTTTTTTGTTCCGTATTAAGATAGTAAATTAACAATTAAAAACCATCTTTCATTATGTGTTATGATCTCCCCGTCATCCTTTGATCCTTTCATAATTCATATACCTAGTTACCTACAAACGTCATCTCAGTTGATACATGATAACATGAGTACATCCACATATAATAAGAATCCATATCTTATGAGGTAACAGCATATTTCTGTTTAAATCACGGCCGTCAGATCGTAAATCAGGCCAATCCAGCCGAGATGAAATGCAGTGCCGCTTTAATAGTTGTGCGGATTCTGAATGGACGGTTCAGATCTAAACATAAATACTCTGTTACCTTAGGTAATACGAATTCCATATAATCAGCATAGCGGAGATAATGCTTCTGTGGATACCAGAAGAATAGTGCCCAATTTTGGGGAACCCATTTTTACAGAGCAGTTTTTAGTGCGTACAGAGTTCGAATTTTTGATGGATCAAAATACCCTTACATCAAAGGCAGAAGATTTACTCTGTAAAATTCGAACGCTGATGATCAGGGGTATTTTGGTCCATCAAAAATTCGAACTCTGCACGCACTAAAAACTACTCTGTAAAAATAGGTTCCCCAATTTTGTTAGATCAATCAGAGCCCTTAATTATATATAGGTAAAATTGGTATTTAAGTTTTAGGTAAAATTTCCTCCATGCCACCCCAAAACTTGAAAAACACCAAATTGCCACCCTAAAATTTAAAATTATCAAATTGCCACCCAAAACAATTCAAATTATGAAATTACCCTATTTATACATCTAATATACATAATTGATTAAATTTATTCTGAAAAGTGTTGTATAAAAAACGTATTTTCATATTTCCCAAATTACCCTTCATTTCATCACAGAAAATTAGAAACGGAGAACTCCAGTCCCCTTCCCTGTCTTCTATAACCCGACCCATCTCTTCCTCCTTCTGTACTTCCACCTCAACCTCTTCTTCTCTCAAATTAGAATTAACTGAATCCCCATTAGCCGAATAAAATGAATCAACCGCACTCTCTTCCCTTCCAATAGAAACGGAATCATCTTTAGAATAACAATTATCTACTGCCGATTCTTGATCAAAATCATCGAACCCACTTGAAGCAGTGTGCTCCATCAAAGCAATCGACTGATGGAGATGAGCCGCCTTCTTGTATCGGGCTTCAAAGAATGCCTTTTTCTGAGCAACGGAGCCGGGTTGAGAGTATTGCTGAGCTTCCTCTAGGTACTTCCTTTGGTTAAAAGATGAAAATCGGCCCCAGTCTAACGACTCTGACAAGAACCTTCCGAAAGAGACCAATTCGCCTAATGCGGATCGTGCACTTGTCTGTCGTTCAATTTAAAAAGAAAGATAATTATCTACGTAAATCAGTACAAATCTTAATACATACTTTCTGAGGTACTCTTTGAGAAAATTAGAAGCAAGAAAAAGAGAAATCTAAAATAATCTAAAATATTCTAATTGAACAAACAAGAATCTTGTTGGTAAGAAACAGGAAAAACGCTAGTTGCATATACCATGCTCTCGCTGGTAGAAGGCTGTGAAGCGAGAGAACTGTGTTTACCTAGTTGCATATATTTGGCAAATACATTAAGCGTTGGCATACACAATTCATACCATGCTCTTGCTGTCAAACACAATTCTCCCATCTCTCTCTCTCTCTCTCTCTTTGCTCCTCCTCCTCCTCCAATAGCGGTTGAGACAGAAAAAGAGAGATTTAAAATGAAGGGTAATTTGGGAAATATGAAAATACATTTTTTATACAACACTTTTCAGAATAAATTTAATAAATTATGTATATTAGATGTATAAATGGGGCAATTTCATAATTTAAATAGTTTTGGAGTAGCAATTTGATAATTTTATGTTTTGGAATGGCAATTTGGTGTTTTTCAAGTTTTGGGGTGGCATGGAGGAAATTTTCCCTAAGTTTTATGATGCTCTCCGTTAAAGGCCCCGTTAATCCTTCTTCACAGAAATAGAATGCTCTCGTTCGTTCTCGTTCGTTCTTGCTTCCAACCGTAGTCTCCTCCCAACCCCAACCGCGTGCTCTCGCTCCGCTACCACCGTGAGGCGTGAAACGCAACCTAGTTCTCCCCAGTCTCACCTCCCGCCATAAGACGCGATCCACTCCGCGACGCTACCACTCCACCTCTCGTTGCTCTCGACTCCCCGGCCGTGTGACGCTAGAGAATTTTCGTTGCTCTGATTTTCTGATTGCTTCCTCATAATCGCAGCAATTTCTCTTCAATTTATCTCAGGTTGGTCTTAACTGGAGATTATTTTCGTCCCTCAACCCATATACCGTTCTTTCGTGGTAAAATTTTGATTCTTTAGTTTGATATTGGAGTATATAAAATTTTCCCTTTATGAAATAATTTCGGATCCACACTGCAGCCCTACGAAATTTGAGTTTTCGATTATTATTCTAAGCTCGATTAATGAAATCTGAAGTTGGAGGCTTCGCTATGGTTAGCCTTGCTTCTCTTAAAATCTGTTCATAATAGAAACATGGAGTTTAGTGGTTATGTTGTACCAATTTATGCTATAGTTGTGGTATTTTCAGTATCGGTATTTTTCCAGGATCATCAGAAAAATAAGGCCTCAATATGGATTGTTCTCTCATTTATCCACTGGTTGTGGCTCTTATGAGATTAACCAACGCACGAAAACCCTAAATAATTTCAGTGCTTAATTTCAAGTTCAATTAGACACATATGATGTCTTATTTTCTGGTGTGTCATTAATTCTTTGTTAAGATTTTCTCCTTGTCTCTTATAATGACAGTGTTTATAGAGAGTCAATAGCTGATGCGCCCTTCGCCTCAGTAATCTACTGCTGAACTAGATCTCATGGTTCGTTTTCGACTGAATTTTCATATATTACTATTCCAGCCTTCTTGGTAGAAAAACACTAATATATTAGAAATGCACTTACCTTCCATCTATTAATGGTTGTAGCGATCAGTGATATTGCAACCTCGTACTTGTTTTATAAATTGATATTTTGTATAAGTTATCACAGACCACAAGTGCAATTTTGCAATCTTGAGAGTTTAAGCTTTAATCTTGGTACCTAACAATATAAAAACCACTATTGCTTCTACTTGACGCGAAAGCAAGTTGGCATAATGGCACCAAAAGAATAAGACATAACAATTATACACATGGCAGTAGCAATTAGTTTATTTACCAAATAATATAGTTTAAATTTGATTATACCCTAGCTTATTTATGAAGGGGATAATACCATACATTGAAAGATCCATGAGATGTTGAAAACTATTTCTACTTATTATGATTTTATTCCATCAATTTTTGTAGGCTAATGAAGTCGGCGTTGCATCATTGAGAGTATGAAAGGGTTTTACAACAATTATGCCAAAAAAAAAGGGTTTAGCATAATTGAATATTTGAACTTGAAAATTTCCCTTTTTGGGTTCAAGCCAATATGTTCTGGCATTACAGATATATTTGATACAATAATTAGGGAAAAACTAGGGAAAAAAAAGAAGGAAATTGCTCGTCTAAAATCAAAAACTCACATTTGATTCGGCAATGTTAATTGTGATAAATTTTATGAATTATTGATAATAGAAAATATAAAACATAAATGAAACCATGTACTAAAATCAAACAAAGCTTAGTCAAGAAATACAATGTGCTACCAAAAATAATTGCACAACTGAGGGTATGCTGATCCAAATTAGAGTTGTAGTGTTTCAGGCTGAACCAGTACTTCACAGAAGTTGTGTTTGTCAAATTTCAGCTTCTCTTGATTGTATTTGTGCAGCAACTACTTGAACTCTGCTTGTCAAATTTCAGCTTCTCTTGATTGTATTTGTGCAGCAACTACTTGAACTCTGCAATTATAGAAAACATTAACCAATTAAAGAATTACTATAGAGATTAGAACACATAATTATTATGTCCTTTATAATAAATAGATCAAGGATGAAATATCTCATCTGGCACCATGTTCCTTTCTGGCACTACCATTTGGTACAGATTTAGCACTTGGACATCACCTGCATGCTGGGATGGATCTTTAAGCACCGTCAAAGTCTCAAATTCGATATGCAAATCAGGATCATTTCTTCTACAACGAAAAAATAATTTATATCAAGATAAATTTAAAATGAGAGTGCGATATTATAAACATCCTCTGTTGTATTTGCAAAGAATACCCAACCTTTTTTTTTTTGTGCGTATGAGAGCAACAAATGGTATTAAGGTGAGCTTAGTCAAGTACTTTGCACAAATATTAGTACGACCCCTACTAGAAAGCCTTAATCCTAGAATGAGTTTAGTCAAGTACAATTAGGAAGAAAAATCAACAAGTTTAATCAAATGGGAATACAAATGATATCTTGCTAGTCAAATAATAGTTTTAAGAGATTTGGCAAGAATGCTATGGGAAAAAAAAACTAAAAGCGACTAGTTGGTTTGTCATAGCTGCAAACAGAAGTGAATTCAAGCAAGATATCAAGCAAGAACTAGTACAATATGTATTATCTTGAAGGCATAAGTATGGTCTGTTTGAAAAAAAAATTGCCAATCCAAATATATGTTGACTTATACATGGGCAAAGCTTGGTGTGTATTGTAAAAGGAGAAATTACCACCATTTATAACACCAAAAACAATAGCTCTATAACAATTCTCCATGTGTTACAATTGAGGCAAAGTCTATATATACTCATAATACTGATGTAATTGTCATACACAAAAGCATAGATAATGAAATTAGACCAAAACAGACAAAAAACTTTGACTTGAGCATTTTATCAAACACCTTAAGAGCATTAATTAGTAATAACACTTTGAAACCATCATCTCTCAAAAATTCTTCAAAACATAAATGGAATTTAACCTACAGTCTTATAACAGGTGGGTTTTTTTAACCTAAATGTTATAACAGGTGGGTTTATAAGAGTTGTACCTGTACCTGGTTGCATGCCAGAAGAAGGCCTGTTCCACGCAATGCTATATTTCTCACAACAAGCTTTGTCGCCAGAGTTGAAGGAGCTTGAAGGAGTTCTTCGTGAGGAGAGACTAGCATGTGGGGCTAATCTCTCTTCCTCAAATCCTTGATTTTGGTCACCTCTGAGCAAAGCAAATCGTTCACCTTCTTCAAAGAACGCCTTATGCTGGATTTCATCTCCGAAAGCACATTTCAATTTCGAAATCATTAAGGTACTAGTTCGATTTCAACTTAGAAAAAAAGATTTAAAACACTAATTGGAAAAAACCCTAGAGAGAGAGGGACAATGGCGGTGTAACGGGAGGAGAGAGAAGGGGGGTCTCTCTCCTCACGAAATGAGAATTTGACATCCTTGAGAAGGAGATTTTGGCGCGTGGTTTTCAATTTGGGAGCAGAAATTGGGAAATAAAGAGGGAAATAGCTTCTCCGCTGAAAATTTCAATTTGGGTTTGTGAGGACTGAGGAGGAATTCTGAGGAGGAATTTATAGGCTCTAGATCCCCAAAGTAACTCAAATTTTGACTTCTTATCTGGAATGTCCGATCAGAATCTGGCTCCTTCAATATTCGTGTAAGAACAGATTGGACGGTCCGGACTCGGGAAATCAAATTTGGGTTATTTTAGGGGATTCAAATTCGACGTTCAGAGGGAAGTAATTTGGGCGGGAAATAATTTGGAAGAGAGAGTGAAGGGAAATGAACTCTGATATGATTTGGCAAAATAAATTTGAAGGAAATTAAAAAAAAATTGGCAAAATAATTTGGACATATGGAATTAATTTATTTAGATTGAATTTTATCTAAGAAAAATAACTTTTGCAAAAATTTAAGAGAGAAGAGATGAAAATTTTGACAATTAATTTGGACGCTTAAAATTAGTTTATTTAGGTTGAATTTTATCTAAGAAAATTATTGGTTAACGTCTAATATTTTGTTAGTAATGGAAAAAAAAATTAATACGAAGCAAAAAAATAATTGGAGGGAACATTGAAAAAAATAGGAGGGAATTTCTTTTCACTTTTTGTTTGTTTTATATTACATTCTATTTTTTTATTTTTTTTCCTTTACTTGTTTTTTTAAATATTTTTATTTAATAATTGTTATTTGGAAAACAATTTTAATTAATCATTTTTATTGACATCACCATTTATTCGACCATTTTGAATTTTTAAGGTTTCTTTATATCAAAATTCATGATCTTTTTTTATAGAAATTTTATCATGAATTTTGTTACAGCCAAATCACCATTTATTTTTAGTGATTTTGAGGAAATTTGATTTTTAGGTGTCTATTTCATCAAACAGAGAGAATCTCTATCTATTTCTACCGATCACACAGTAGCGTCACTGCATTAAACTCAACATACCCGAATACACAACCTACCTAGAACTAGTGAAAAATATTTATAATCTAATACGCTATATATCCATGGGGATTGATACCCTAATTATACTATACTATAGAATTATGTGCTTGTAATCAGACCATAAAACCTATGACGCTATCGACGCTATCATAGAAACTTTAAAGGTCTTTCACTCCGGCAACGCAATGTTCGTATATTTTCTAAACATATGCAAAAAAGACGCCGAAAGAATCAACATTACAAACAACTTCATCATTTGATAAATTATTTAACACAACAATTTTAATCATATTTTCAAATCAAGCTTAATTTTTTTAACACAACAATTTTAATAATTATTATAATTTCAGAATGACTTAATAAAATTATATAATTAGAGCAGCCATTGCTCATGTGAAAAATGAATGGTCCACAAATATTGGTACATGTTGAAGGAGCAAATAACAATGAAATTCTATTAAATTGACAATTATATGTATGATTTGGCCATAGAAGTTGTAAAAAATTAGAAAATATTTTTGTTGAATTCTTTTCATATCGTTCGATTTCAGTTTCTTCCTCCAGTTGCATGAAAACTGTGTCCAAGCCTCATGACAATGTTGTTTAATCAGAATGCTTCGTTTTTGACCCGAAACACTAAATTCAATTAATAGTCAATACGCAAAATCACTAAAAATCCTCCCAAATGAATGTGCAATAGACGTCAAAAACTAAAATAGTTTTTGTTTTTGTTTCTTTTTTTTTTATTTCTGATTAAATAATGAGTATCATTCTACTAGTCACTCCTTGTAAAAATTAAAATATGTATTATGAATTTTGAATAATTTATAAAAGCTTTCTAAACATTTCTCTTAAAAATGGTAAAAAAAATCTCCAAACGAAAAAAGAAAATAGATTTTAGAAATTCAATCTAGAACACAGAATAACATGCCTTTTCCAGTGCTTATATTGATAAAGAAAGAATAGAAGATTCAAGTGCCATTAAGATCTATTTAAATGATGCAATTATGTGAGTAAATTCCTCTGACATTGAAGATGTGTTACTATTGCATATTAGTCCTTGTATATTAATCAGTTAAATGTAAGAAAACATCATCAATAACATGAAATATGCAAATAGACCCTTTACAGTTATTATATTTGATGCAGATCTAAATGATGAAAACTGACAACAATATGCAAAATTTACAAATGGAACCCTTATATTTTTACTATTATCATATCTTATTAACTAATGGATATAATCTACACAAGTGATACTAGAAACAGCAAGCATAGTATTAAAGTATAATGGACCTGGACTTCAACACCCTTTATTTTTTTATCTAATCTAAACATAAAAATGAGAGAGAAAAAAAAAAACGGTATCAGCTTTTCTGCATGAGTCGGCCAATCATCAGAAAACAAAGTATCAGCTTTTCACACAGCTGGACAAGATTCCTGAACATAACCAAACAGTTCAATTTATGCCCAACCTGTTGCTTCCAACTCCTGGACCTGCTAAAAAACACACACAAAAAAAAATTAGTTTTGTTTTTCTAGATAGGAGCCTCAAGACCAAAGCAGCATTTGAATACGAGCACTGTAAAATCTATAATATATTACCACGCGCAATATACATTTATCTTAGCAAAAACATAACATATTAGAGAAAAAGCACATACCATCAACAAGATTACCACTCAAAGAAAGTAGGATGCAAGGAATCATAACCTCCCTGAAATAGTATACTCAAAGAAAGTATCATTGAGATAGTATACCCAATTCTGCACCAATTCAGAAATTATGGGTTTCTCCATCTTCTTTGACCTGATAATTTCAAACAAGTAGAATTCTATCAACCCTTGTAATATTCTGATATTACTTACATTCAACACCCTCCATTTTTATCATATTTACTTTTGGATCTACGGAATGAGAAAATGAATTAACCAGCTGCGTCGGATGCCATGATAACTTGTATTTAATTGGTGTATATACTAGACATCCTATTGTAAGTCACAATTAGTTGAGGTTAATTGTGAAACGAGACTAATTCAGACGCAATCACAAACAGTCAGCCAAAATCTTCAAAAAGAAATAACAGATATGGGCAAATTGTAGGAGTAGAAATTACCATCAAGTACACCAAAAACAACAGCTCTGGTTGGAGCATGAAAAGCTAAAGAGACCCAGTCTAGCACACTCGCTGTTACATTCACCATTGCTGATGCCATCTGTTTTTATTTTATCTCTTAGACCGATTGAAATTGCCCCAAATTATTCAATAGTTCACCGATATTCTTTTTATGGTGAGGAAGGGTGGGGCAGACCTGAAAATAAGTGTATACACTGATTTGTTACCTCCATTTCAGAAAAAAAACCACACAAAAGAGATAGCATTTATTAAAGCTGAATCAGAGTAAACATGAACAATTAAAGCGATAGCATTTATTAAAGATGCTTAAATAGATACACTGATTGCACGAAAAGTATCACAATACTCTGATTTCACCTCATGCTAGTCTATTCAGACGATTTATGAAAAAGAAAGGGCAAGAAATAAATAGATCTAACTGACAAGTGAAAATAATTCTCAGTAGCAAGAAATAAACAAAAATACATTGGGAGAAACAAACTAAATCTCAACCAAGACCTGTATTTCATACTTTCTGCTGCTCCTTAAAAGTAATAAAAGGCTACATGCAAATTTCTCTATTCTTTTATGGAATAATTAAATACCAACCTCCATTGATCGGAGATACTGATCTCTGTCTGATGCATACGTAGCAACCGTCTGTGGATCTTCAACTTCGTATTCATGATGGTGGTGTCAGTGGTAGAAACGCTGAAACTAGAGACCTCGACATCCTTGCAAGAACTCTTCTGGCCCTCCAAGCCTTGCTCCTTCTTCCCCGATCTGGTCTTTTCGAGCTTTGATTGAACAACACCAGGTCATGAAGGCACTGTGTTCACAACTCGCCTCTTCTTCAATGGAAGCTGAGAATTCGAGACCTCCACAAAAACCTTCGTCGACTGCCACCACAAAAACCTTCGTCGACTGCCACCACAACTCCTCATGGCGGAACCCCGGTGAGGGTTAGAGTTTGCTCCATAAAAGAAGGCACCGCGGCTGCTGACTTTTTGGCTTGGATTAGGGCTTCGTCGGAGGGGACGGTTGAGCGGAGACGAACAGGTACGCTTCAAAGTGTAAATTACCGTGTTACCCTTCCGAATTATTTTTCCGTTAAATGTAACGGAGAACATTCACTTTTAAAGAGACCAACTGACCGTTCAATCAGTAACAAATGAACGGTCCAAATTTGTTTGTATCACAGAAGCATTTGCCTTCCCTTTATATGGGCGGCGGAGGGATAGTCCTTAAAACAAAAGAAATAGTTTCTTCTACCCCTGGAATTTTCTGAATTTCATTCGAAGTAAGAGAGGCCTGGCCGATTATCGGGCGATATTCTTTTATTTTCAGAGTCCGATCTCCGATCTACACAAAGGTATCAATTTTTTCTCGTCTTTTATTTATTTCCATCTTTATTTTTGTTTTGTTGATGTAATCAGCGTAACTGTTGATTGAAGTGCAGTTGAAGTCCCACGATCTATAATTGATGAAAATAAGTTGTAGTTAATTGTAGATATCCCTGCGGTTTGCTGATGTTTTGCACCATCTTGTTTTATTTTTGAAAACACTGGATTAGGTATTTGATCGGTTCTCCTTTGTAATCTGCTTCTAAAAATTGTTGTTTAATTGCGGTTGGCTGAATTAATATTTTCCGCACAATAACTATTTTGTTCTTGAATCGAATTTTTTTTTTTGGTTTTTTTATATCTCGGGAAACTAGGGTTTTTTTATTTAATAAAATTGCTAGGTAGTTTGTTCCTTTGTTTTCAGGTTTGTAATCAAATCCGCATGGGAGTATTACGTAGCCGTCATACATTTTTTTGTCTAATGAATTGGATTTTAGAAATAATCACACTCTACTGCATCATTTTATGGTACAAATATTTTGAAAATGAAAGGGTAGTACTAATTCAAAAAAACAAAGGGTTTCTGATTTGACACAAGCTTTTTGTCTCTCTCAAAATCGTTCATGATTTATTTATGCTCCTAGCAAAACGACAGATGTTAACTATTGTAATTTTTTTTTAATCTTATGTATGCACTTTTGAAAGTTGGTATTATTCTAGTTCCATCATGTCTCTGTGAGTGATGTTTTTTGGTACCACATTCTTGTAAAACATTCTGTTTCTAATGAAACCAGAATAAAACCAATTTAATTGATGAGAAGAAATGCGATATCCTTGTCTGGAACATCTAGTTAATTCTTTTAGTTTCCATTTTATTCATTATTTTTAATTAAAAGATAATTCACGAAATTAACTTGGTTGTAACTTTTTTCTTACCCAGAGACAAGGCCAGAGTTATTGTTGCTTTCCAGTTCAAGATTTCAAAAAGAAGCCAAGAGTTCATGTCTGATCTTGACGCAGAGCTGCCAACTGCTTTTGGTATACAAATATTGACAAACTGATAGTCTTCTTATTTGTGCTAATGATAAAGTAGATTGGTTACTTTAATTTGTAGAGAACAAGACACAGAGCTTAGATTGTAGCATTTTATTTGTGTTGATTACATACTGAATCATTTATTGTGCTGTTAAGTAATAGTTTAAGGGATTTGTGTGGACCTATAATCAGCTTTGAACATTTAGTTTTTCTGAAACAACATTTAGTTTTCCTGTGTACTAACAATAGTTGATGTGTAATGGATTTAGATCCGTTTGCGGAGGCAAATGCTGAGGACGCGGGGGCAGGATCAAAGGAGTATGTTCATGTTCGCATACAGCAGAGGAATGGTCGCAAGAGCCTGACAACTGTGCAGGGACTGAAGAAGGAATTTTCCTACAATAAGATTCTCAAGGATCTCAAGAAAGATTTTTGCTGCAACGGAACTGTTGTCGAGGACCCTGAGTTAGGCCAGGTTTGTGTCCTTCATCTCTATGCATTTAATTCTGTGTCTGCACGTATGTGCTTTGGTACCCGAAACTCCAGCTAATAGCACCTTTGTGGTTGCCTAGTGTGTTCAGTGAACTGAATGAATTATCTGCCTAAATATGTAGGTTATTCAGCTCCAAGGTGACCAGCGCAAGAATGTTTCCAACTTCCTTATTCAGGTACTACCTCCAGTACTTATTTTAAGCTCTCTCTCATTTATTATCATGATTGCATCTCTGTATAAAACCAAATTTCTACCTGCACTTGGCATATTTTTTTCAATATTTGAATACAAAATTGAAAATTCTGATGTTATTGGAGAATTTACATGGAAAGGTTTCTCCTGTTCTTTGTTAATTTAGTGTAATATAATGAAGAAAAATATGTGGAATGTTCATATTTTGAAACTTTTATAAATAAACTAAATTGAATACTGGGTTTATTTCATTAGTGTTATGCATTTTCATTGTTAAATAACTTTACACAATTGGAAATTGACACTGCTAAAAGACAATTTGCTAATGGGGTGAGTGCTCGATTCTTCACACTTGATAGTTAGGGGACTTCTGTAGAATGATTTTGAATTTTGTAATTTCCTGGGAGAGGTAGCAGAGTTGGTTAGAAAGAAAGTCCTAGGATTGTTGGTTACCCAAAGGTCAAGAGTTCGATTCCCCCTCACGACTTCGCAGCTTTTGCGAAGATTTTCAAAAAAAAAAAATAAGGGCTTTTTTTGTGAACTTAATAAATTTATACTTTTGCCGTGGTTATCTTATCATTTTCTTTGAATTTGTTGTGCTGCAGGCTGGAATTGTGAAGAAGGAAGACATCAAGCTTCATGGTTTCTAAAGCTTCTTAGATTGGCTGGCTTTGAAAGTGAACAATATATGTATAAATAGTAGTTTGAGAATATTGCATATCTGTTTGTCTGATTAGATGATGTTGCTTATATCCTATTACTTTACTGAATGTTTCCTAGCATTATGTGGCTTAAATCTCTAGCAACTGGTACTGGACCAGATGACATTGTACCATTTATACCTTGCTATTTTTTTGTCATTTTATTGTGCTGTACCAGTTTGCTTTGTTTTTTAATGAGACCCTGGTAATAATACATAGCTTGCATGCCTGCTCTTTGTTAATACTCTCTGATTATCGATTTTGTTGAAGTTTTGTTTTTGCCTCTGTTTGTTGATATGCCCCATTAATTGGCATTTCCCAAATGAAGGCGAGTTCAGGTTTGTTCGTACTGTTTGTTGTAAAGGCGTGTTCTTAAATTAGAGCCAAAGTCACGGATCTACCTATTTCATTGTATCAAGTGCATTTAACGAGTTCTATTTAATTCAAGATCAGTACAGAAAATGATGAAAAAAAAAAAAAACAACGGAATTGAATTGATAAATCTCTTCGTTGCCTTATTTGAGAGTTGACACAACGGAAAGCATTTATCATCAAAATTTAAACAAAAAAACACCGCAGTGAAACACAACCAACAAACAAGATTGTGCAACATGATAATTGACAAAGAAAGGGATAGTTATGGCATTCTGGAAGCCCGGTTCGTGCTATTTTGACTTGGCACAACTCTTACAACTAGCAGCAACGGGCCACATACTAGACGTGTTGTGAACAACGCAGACAGCTGTGATTTTCGTTCTTTAATAAAACCTGCAAAACCTCCAATATCACAATTCTTTTTTAAATTCAGACTGATATCTCAATAGATTGCTTAAAAATAATATTCCATAGGCCTGATCCGGATACCTATGGGGAGGCACATCCCTGCGATAGAAGAATCAGGCAAGCATGTTAGGCACATGACTGTTCCCTACCAACTTTTCTTTAGTCTAAAAAAAAAGGAGTGGAATAACAATCCAGGTAATTAATGCAAAGAGTTGTGAAGACCTGGCTTTTAATCAAGACCCTCGCAATGTGGATGTTGAACTCTTCAAGTCAAGCAGCTCCCAACTAATTAGTAGGTCAGATGCCCGTCGGACCTGTTTAACTATCGTCCGATCTGCTTTAAGATGTGTGTGCTCCACTTTAAAATTTGTGTGTCTGCTTCAATTTTTGTGTGCACGGAATTTAAAACGAATCGGACAGTCTTAGAACTCATTGAATCCAAAAGTAGGTCCGATGGACATCGGACCTACTCCGTTCTCATATTTAAAAGGATTAGATAATTTTTTTTTTAAATATATGAAGAACTTTGCTAAGTATTTAGCCCTTAAGATTAATTTTTTTTAAGAAAGAAAGATGACATTTCTGAAAATGCACCTTGGTGCCGAAAGCTCTATTTGTTTACTTAGCTTTTCAATAAAAATAATGGCTCGTACTGGTTTAATGAGTCTGAGTAGCAAGTTATATATTTGTTTATTTATTTATTTATTTATTATTATTATAATAATAATATGTAATCCTACTATAACATTATTTTCACTCTCATCCGAATATTAACCTACTATTCTTCTTTTATAACAATTATTATTCTTGCGGAATTTCTTGATATATCAAACGAGTCCAGTGAGAATACCGTCCTTATTTTAGTATCATAAAAGGGATTAGGAGTGAAAATAGAAAGTTTAATCATCATCTGGCAGTTACATGATCAAATATTGCGTTGTAAATGGATTTAATAAAATTGGGATAATTGATATTCCAAAACTTGTTGATAATATCTCTGGAAAAACAAGTCCCCTCCAACTTTTGGAGGGAATGGCTACGGTGCTATGGATAGCATAGAGGACTCCGTGCAACGGCTCAAAATTTGAGTTTTTAAAATCCTAACGGTCGATCCGAACCGTTAGATGTGTTCTCCATATTGAAATGTGCTTGGAGACCAAATTTTACATTTTTTGGAATTTTGTTTACTATTTATTAAGTCACTTTGAAAATTGCTGATCCGATGGTCCAGGAATTTTTACTGTTCACCCGTTTTTTCAGATTTTCAAAGTGGCTTAATAAATAGTAAAAAAAAATCCAAAAAATGTAAAATTTGGTCTCTAAGCACATTTCAATATAGAGAACACATCTAACGGTTCGGATCGACCGTTAGGATTTTAAAAACTCAAATTTTGAGCCGTTGCACGGAGTCCTCTATGCTATCCATAGCACCGTAGCCATTCCCACTTTTGGATACATATATAAGTTCTTTCAATCAAGTTGGGTGGACAGACTGGGCTTAAGCAGCAGCAAATAGATAATAGTAAAAATAAATAAACATACAACTAAGAACCGTGTGTGAGCAAATGACAGAAAGAAATAATATCTAGATATCTCCGGTCTCCTTAATTTAATATCACATTGAAAACCTACAATCTTACGCTATTGAAGTTATATTTTAAATATCCACTGAGATCCCAATATACAACTATTTTTTTAGTTGCGACACAAAATCGAAAGGTTGTAACAGTTATATTTTGAATTTTGTTTGTTAAATTATCAGATGAGAAATTCAAGGTGCATAGTGACTTTTTTTATTATAGGTTTTTAGGTGACAAGTGTGTGTGTTTGTGTGTGTATAGTTAAAGTGATTATTTGCAAGGATACATAGACAAAAAAGTGTTATTGTTAGCAAAAATCACTTTATTTTTACGGATAGTAATATATTTTTGTAGTACTTGAATAATTAATACATGACTTAAAATGATGACTCCTGATTTATTCAAACATTATAGTTACTTTTTGAGGGGGTTTCAAATGTCTCTCATTTTTGTGCATCCAACATGCGTCTATTTCTTAATGTTCTAAATAGCAAAAATTCTATAATTTATATGTCAAAATAAAATAGTTAGATGTGATCTATATTATTTTTTCTAGATGCAGATAAAAAAATATTACTTTTCAATTTTAATTTATATGAATTAAGTTGAAAAATCAACATTCATAATTTATCTACATCAGTGTATTTTTGCAAGTCCTCAATACTAATTAAAACAAAATCGAAATGTCATAATATTTTATACTTGCATAGAGAAAATGATATAGATCATACATAACAGTTTTATTTTGACATATGTGTATTAAATTTGAAGTTATTGTAGTTCTAAAAATAAAAATACGATGGAGATACAAAAAAATAAAAGCATTTAAACCTTCCTCCTTTTAGATATCGAAATATAGTTTTTGGTCTTTATAGGGTGTATACCAATTCAAATGATATATGCTGACAGTGAGGTTGTTGGCCAGATTGTAATTAAGGGATTGCTGGCCGACTACATACACAGTCAACACTATGGTAGACATGAAAAGATTTGGATCGATCACTGTTGTAAAATACGGTTCATGCGGCCGCATATGCGTATGTAGTCCAATTTCGTATAAAAAATTTCATGCAGTCTCAAATATGCGGTTTCGCATATGCGGCGGCATATTGGGCCGCATATGTCCACATATTGGTCTGCATATGTGCGATTGGGCCGCATATTGGTCCGCATATGTGCGAATTTATTGTTTGAATGATTTTAATGAAAATATATTGCATATTTTGAGTGGAAATAAAATAATATATAGTTTAAAATCCGCATGAAATTCCGCATATGCGGCCGCATACCGCATGTGCGGTATGCAGTGGCCTTCCGCATGCATGAACAAAACCACATATTACAACATTGGGATCGATCATTTATTCGGATCGTAAGAATGAGATTTGATAATAATCATGATAATCCTATGGACTTAAAGAATTTGCTTATGTTTATTGTCATTTTTTTTAAGTTACAGAAATTGCCAACAAATTCTTAACTGTCAATAATTCACGATGAATTTTCTCTCTCCGGAGCTTAATTTTTTGGAATTCTCAACTGAAAAGTAAACTGGTAACTTTTATGTACCAGATGACCAAAAGAAAATTCTAAGGGTCATGTTGGAATTATACTGCTTCCGAGTTTAATGGGTACGTTAATCCTTTAATCTTTCTTCCAAAATCCAAATCCACCTCCTCTCTTTATCCATACAGCTTATACATATAATAAAATTGTTAGTACAAGTTGTAGACAACCTATAAAATAATAATAGGACATGTCTAACTGGTATAAAGCCTATTATATCAGAAATTATTAGAGATGGATGGCCACGAATCTGTTTTTACAGAGGATATCCTTAATTTGCTGAAGAAACTTCTCTGAATTCTGGCAACAGTCTCTGCATCATCACAAAGGTATTTTGCAAAATCATGCTTTGCAAACTTCTTAGTATATCAATGCAAGATATCATATCTAAAAATTTGTTCTTATTTTTTTTTTAAATCCACTTATCTACAAGTATCTCTCATAGAAATGCATCATTTTACCCTAGATATTTACTTTTTGTTGAGACTTTTCCTTAAATATAATTGTGATCGTAGACATAATTTCCAAATTATATCTATGCTTTTCTCACTATGTTCTTAGGTGTTTTTTTCATACTAAAACCTTTGTTATTCATCTATGCAATTTTTGCTGTTAATTTGTTTATTTTTTTTCTTAATTGAATGCTTGTTAAGGCGGTTCATCTCACGCAATATATGTCTACCAAGTTGAAAGGAGTCTTCAAGGGGCTCAAGTTGATCTCTCAGATATTTGGTAATAATTGATATCTCTCTGTTTTTTCATCGACATTTGATCAACTTTCCTTGTGTGAGACATAAACTAGTATAATAAACTAGTATATAGATGAACAAAGTTAATAAAAAAAGAAAATGTCAGTTCTTAACTTGTGTACATAAATTAACTTGCAGCAGTAAAAGAAGCCTCAAATAATATCGAAATTGGGCATCCAACGGACGTGAAACATGTTGCGCATATCGGTTGGGAAAGCCCGACTGGTCCAAGCAGCTCTCCTAGCTGGGTACTTACTTACCCTCTTTATTCCCACAAAATTGTTTGGCATCTTAATTTTTCCTACTAGCCATGTCCATTACAGTTGATTAGGGACCCCAACTCTACATTTTACTTTTGTTTTCTTTTAAGAAAATGGTGCTGTACATATTCATACAACTGGTTTCCATATCTCTGCCAGAAAACCAGAAGATGATCCTGAGTTCTCAATAAAAATATAATACTTTAATGAAACAGAGGCAAAGTATATAAATATTTTCTGCTGTTTTAATTATGTCGATATGCATTGATATTAAAAGACATAAGATAATATATATATATGCACTGACTGATTGGCAAATACCTAATTTTTGCTTACAGTCCATCTTTACAAGTTTATGCAAATATATAATTTCTACTGAAAGATATAAACTGTGATTTATTTGTTAAAACAGTTGGGAGACTACTCAAGTACCATGGGCACTCCGAGTAATTCCAGAGACGTCTCAAGAGAAACCTCCTGGACTTCTCAAGGTATTTCATCTTAATTATCCCTTTATTTTTGATACATTGTCTTCTTTCATTGGTTTCAGGTGTAGTAAATTAGTGATATAATGTTATAATGAAATTTTTTTTTTTCTTCTACTATACCTATATATATTTTTAGTATATCTTTCGCAGCCTAGTGTGTTGTGTCTGTAGAAAAAAAAAATTAGAAATACACTGCATTATGTATATAAGTCAGAGGAGGAAAATACTGTGGTAAAAAAGGAAAAAGAAAAGGTCATTTCCAAACTACAATTCGGTAAACCTTTATGTTTTACATAGTACACATTTTGTGTGGACAGTAATTTTTTAATTTTTGTTGTGCCGAAGTTGGCAAGTTTTGATTTTATATTGAGAGACAAAAAAATATTGGGACCCCACACATATAATCGTTTGTTAAGTAGACAAAGTATAAGACCACCGTATATTTATTAATTATACAAGTATTATCATCATGGGACACCACTACATGCATGTCTGTTCCTAACAATTAAAGCAAATGACTGCTAAGAAAAAATATCACTTAATTTGTAATGAAAACTGTCGCCAATTGTCATTTAAATATAAATAAATAACATCAGTTTGCTCAAGAAGAAAATTGAGCAAATATTGAGGATAGCACGTATTGATTTTGTATTTTGTATTTTTTTTTTCTTGTCAAATAACAGATTTTGAACAGTCTAGAGATGGATCAGTATATAGTTTATTTTCAGATACTGCTTTCTCCGAGCCGGCGCCTTGCCCTGACATACCAAAACCCCCGAAAAATACCCGAAGAAAAAAATCTAAGTCGAAGGCTAACTCGCCCGCTTCTTCCGCAAGATCTTCAAGGTCGTCAAGGTCCAAAGAATCATTTTCCACCACGGTCGAAAATTTCAGTGACTTAAGAACTGAGATAAGATTTGTATAAATTCCAGATTATTTAATTGTATTTTTTTTCCTCTAAATTTCATTGACAAAGTAATAACCAAAAAGAGTGGCGTGGTGTAATGATAATTGGTTTTTTTATTAATGATTATTTATTTGTCTATTCTTTGAATGATCATAGATATTTGGTATTCATTCTGGGCAAGATTTTGGATTTTATTGTTAATAGTTATGAAGCATATTATAATTACTGAACAATAACAATGACAATTTGAATAGGTTAGCTTAAAATGAATTTTAACTACTTACCACTAACAATAACATGCAGAAAGCTGGATTTTTTCTATAAAACCAGAGCGTTAAGAAATAAAATATATGTTCCTCTTGCTCGGCCTGTGAAGTCTCCTTTAGTTTCCTTTTTATTTTATTTTATTTATTGAAGTAGGCTTTTTATAACCTTTCGGATTCCCAACTATTTACCACTTACGGGCTGAAATAAGATACATTTGTTATTTCCCTATCGAACATATGGTCTAATGGGCCTCATTTTTATTGGGCGGTATTGGGCCGGACTAATATCCAGATCAAGCCTCAAATACAGATGATTCGTCCAATTTAAATTGAATTAATTGTATAAAGATTAAAGAGGGATTCAAATGTTTAAAATATGTGTTTATTTTAATTTGAATAACTAAAAATTTAAAATTTAAATAATACAAAAGAAGTTATCTTTTCGAATCGATCTACTATTCAACTATCAACATCAAGAGATTTTGGCTCACTATGTTTGAGCTAGCCTAAAACAATGTCAAGGCTAGTTCGAGGCATTACTAACAGAGTATATGTACCAGTATATTGCAAAGACGTATTTTCTAGATGATATGTTTATCACCTAGATATGTAGTGGTTAACATCTTTATCATCATAGGCCAGGAAAAATATCCATCTAGGACTAAAAATAACGATCTCATCTCGGCCAAAAATTTTGGTAAATGATCTCCTCTACGGAGTTCTCCAATAATAGCTCATCAAAGTGATCTTAAGAAACACATAGCTTGTTGCCGAGGGGCTCAGTCTCCTTATCACAAGTATAGTAATTCTTGCATGCATGATACAGAAGTATAGTATTCCTCAGGAATTCGACTGTACATGCACAAGATTGTCATTGAAGTATGCAACAATAAACATCATAGAAGTGGAGTAGAACTAGGGTGTTCTTAAGCTCACCAAGTTCCTTTGTGAGCTTAATTTAAAAATCTATTGAATTAGCTTCAAACAATACATCAAAACTGTTGAAACTTATCTACTTGACCTTCCACCTTTACATAAAAAAAAACAGTGTTTTTGTGTACCATATAATGAAATTAAACATTGATCTGGAGTTCGCATCCTATGATATATCTCAAAATTTGAGTTGATATGTGAATAATCTAAATCGTTCACATCTAGTCTGCACGAATCTCAAAGCACAATATATCATACTTGCCCTTGCATTCCAAGAGTAGGGTCAAAATGTCCCATTTGTTCCCCATCATACCCCAACATCATTATCTATCAATCCAAACTGTTCAACATGATCTTCATACTAAAATGTACCTGGAATACAAATTTTATAATTGTTAGAATTTTTTTTATAATTTTTTAGAGAGGTACAAAATCATTATTTTTAATGGTCCAGAATCTTCTAAAAACAGTGATTTTGTACATATCTTAAAATATAGCAAAACAAATTTTTTAAAAATATAAAATGTTGTATCCAAGCACATTTTAATATGAAGATCATATTGAACGGTTTGGATCGACTGTTTAAACTTTGAATTTAAAGATAACAATGTTAGAGCATGATGAAAGCACAAAACTAATGAGGCATTGATGTTACAATTTATAGGAAAAAAAAAGATGTCTCTCTTCCCCACCCAGGAGCACAAGAAAACCACAGAAGAAGCCATCGCCAATCTCCGCGCTACCTTCCCTACCCCAACCTACGCCACCGTAGCAGCTGGTCCGCCGACCAATACCAGCTCAGCAGCACAGAGAGGAGTCAATGCCACTCACCAGCCCAGACTCTACACAGAAAGGCTACCTTTCATTGATGAAGCTCAGGTACGACCCTTCAAGGCAGCACAATCCAACACTCAAGGGATCTTGTCACACGCCGCTCAGGGTTTAAATGACCCTGGTAACAACAACAGACTGGAAGATGGGTGGATGACAGTAAAAGGAAGGAAAACCAAAAAGGACAATCAAAATACACCTTTGGGTAAGTTCAACCACCCTTTGCTCATCAAGAAATTGCAGGGTCTTAGGGAACAAGGAAAATGTTTTAAATGCACAGAGAAAGGTCACCTGCAAGCCTACTGTAGGAATTCAATGAGGTGCTTTAAGTGCAACGGATTTGGGCACAAGTCAGGGAGTTGCAAAATCAAGCAAAATCCGCCTATAAAGACCTCTACAGTACCAGTTAGAATGGCACACCACAACACCAACGTAGAGCAACAAATCAAAAAACAAACTAAGGAAGTAGAGATGGAGAATTGGCAAACAATGCCTATGCTTCCCCCGTCCAGACTGCCGTTGGTTCATCACGAACTGAGAAGAGCCTACGTACCAGTCAGGGAAGGCTTTCACTCCTCCAATGAGTTGCTAGAAAGGGCTGCAGTGGTTCACATGGGCCCGAACTGCAATGAAAGAACACTCCCACAAGACTAGCAACCACACTAGCAGCTCAGCTCCACCGTCATCCAAGGGATTTTAAGATAGGTAAGCTTGACCACACCACGGGTCACTTTCTTGTTGTATTCCCCACAACTGATTTGAGAGACCATGCTATTCATGTTGGAGTTTTCTCAATCGATTACAACACCCACGTCCAACTGGCTGAATGGAAACCAAGTTTGGGTATGACCTACGACCCCATTTCTTATAAGGTACGTCTTTTGCTAAGAGGAGTACCTTTAAATGCTTGGAACATTATTGATTTAGACCATCTCTTAGCTGGTATTGGCCATGTTCTCAAGCTTGCGCCGGTTTTTGTTAATGAAAATTTCGACACGCTACGTGTTCTGATATCTTGCCACAACCCGGCAAGTATCCCACCAACTATCCTGTACACGGCAAACCCGTATTCAACTACAGTGTTCATAGAAATGGAGGGATGGCTCCAATCACCGGTAGGACCGTTACCACCGCCGGGAGGTGACGGACCCCGCATACAAAGGAACAATGCGCGTCGCCCCCCACCAACACCGGAACGACGATCACCAGACTCTGAAAATTCGAGGTCCCTTGACACTTACCATGTGGGAGGTGACTCGGACTATTCAAGGCGTACCAGGCTGGTACCAACAGAGCCGGTACAGATACTCTCAAAACCTCTTCTCATTACTCAACTGGAGAAGTATGGAGAAGGCAAAACTGGAGAGGAAAAAGGTAAAGGCAAGATGGATGAGGTAATTTCTGTTCCCAACACTAAAAGGTCTGATCACCGTTACACTAGAACAGTGTCAACGGTACATTTCAAAAGAACTTGGGATACACTCACTGTTCACGCGTGCTACAAGGCACATGGCAAATCAGGAAGTACCATCTGGCAGGTAACATTGGAGAAACCCCCTCAAACTTTATTTTCAAATATTTGGACTAACATGGGAGATTTCAGACTTGAGCCTGTGAGCTCTGAACCTGGGCTCATTTTTGGGCCTCCACAAGAGCAACAACAGGCTAGCAGGACTCTGGGCTACGACAAGGCCTTCAAAGAAAATGAAATTGCAGCGGATTTCCTTGCCTTCCTGCATGAAGATGGCCCACTACCTCAGATTGAACCAGTAGCTGCTGAATCGGACCCATTTGCATTCCTTTTCAGGGACGGCCCACCTCCTGGTTTTGAGAAACCAAACAAAACCTTTAGAAGAAGTCCAAGGATTAAGGAGAAAGAAACAGGCCGCTACATCTCAGCTGAACAAAAAGCTTGTAAACTTTTTGGAAATGATTATGTTGCACCACCAGCAAAGAGAACTAACAGAAAGAGGAATTCGGCCACACCAACAGACCAGAGGATGGAGTACCTGCGCACCCTTGATCCTCTCTCACCCGCCCAAGCCGAGGCAGTAGTGAACACTGCAGGGATAGACTTTGAGGAAGACCTTCACCTCAAATTGGTGGAACTGAACAAGGCAGACAAGGAGGGACATAATTCTGAACTGGCGGCCATTACTGAACCGCCCCAAGTCATCTCCTCTGTTGAGGCTTGAAGAGAGCTGAGCCATGCTCAAGGCCGGTAGTGTTTTTTAATTTACTTAATGTGTACGCAATTTCTGTTTTTAAATTTGGGTAAGAGGTGTGCTTTCTTTAGGTTAGCAATGGGATGGAGTTTTTTATTTTCATGCAGTAGAATTGGCCTTGAGCTGGATGTATCTGTACTGTTATATGAGGAACAAGTTGGTGTTTTTATTTTAAAATGAGTCACAACATAAATTTAAAATTTATCTCTTGGAACGTTCGTGGTCTGAATGAAAGGAATAAGCGCTTAGGGGTGAGACAGTCCTTACTGATTGAAAAACCAGATTTGGTTTGCCTTCAAGAAACCAAACTTTCAAACTTAGATGGTAGAATGTCAAAGGAAATTCTTGGGAATAGATTATCACAAATGGAAACACTACAAGCACAAGGAACTAGAGGAGGGATCATAGTGGCATGGAACCCATTGAAATTCTCATTAATCACCAAAAACACAAAGAATTACAGTGTAAATGTATTGTTATCACACTTGGAGGATGGGAAAAAATTCTGGTTCTCTGGAATATACGGACCCTCCACACAAGGGGGCAGATCAGATTTCAAGCAAGAACTGATGGAGATTAAACCAACGGACACCACTCCTTGGCTGCTAGGAGGAGATTTCAACTTCACACTCTCTCTACAAGACCGAACCACTCACTCATCTGCTGAATGGAGATCGACACGCGACTTCTCAGCACTAATTTCGACACTGAGCTTGATAAACACACCCCTACAAGGCCGACGCTTCACGTGGTCCAACGAGAGACAACTGCCACACATGGCGAGACTAGACAGGTTCCTATTCTCCGATGAATGGAATCAGGCATACCCCAACATAACTCAGACGGCGCTTCCCAACACATCGTCCGATCACTGTCCAATTGCGTTCACGGCAAAAACAAGGTACCACAAAAATAGATTTTTCAGATTCGAAAATTGCTGGCTACGATTTCAACAGTTCCAAGATTTGGTAATACAGACTTGGCAAGAATTAGGTTTAGCAACAACACCGATACAACTGGATAGGAAATTACTGTCCATCCAAAACAAAACGAAAGAATGGGCCCGCAACAGAATAACAGTAATCAAAATACAGATTGGTACCTGTAGAGACTATTTAGGGTGGCTGGATAGAGTAAAGGAATATAGACAAACAACCCAACTGGAAAGGTTCATCGCGGCTAAAATCAAAATTAAACACACCGAATTATCAGTAATAGAGGAGGATATTTGGAGGCAAAGGGCACGAACCAAATGGGAACTACAGGGAGACAGAAACACAAGATTTTTTCATAACATAGCATCAGCGGCCAAAAAAACAAACACGGTGGTACAGATTGAGCACAATGGCGCAACTTGCTCTGACCAAGGGGCAAAGGCACAAGTTTTTTTCCAATTCTATGTGGACTTGATAGGCAAAGGATCCCGGCAGCTGCCACATATCCACTGGGCGAATTTGTACGGGGATCACCACGATCAACAGGACCTGCAGTCTCTGGAACATGAGATTACTCTACAAGAGGTCATTCAAACAGCAAAGCAATGGCCCAGAAACAAAAGTCCGGGCCCAGACGGATTTTCTGGAGAATTCTACATACATTTCATAGACATAATCGCCCCAGACTTATGCGCTGTGTTCCGACATGCAACAGAACAAGGTACGTCACTGGATCCTTTGAATTCGTCTTATATAGTACTGTTGCCAAAGAAAGAATCACCAACAACGGTTCAAGACTATAGACCCATCAGCTTGCTACATGGAGTACAAAAAATCCTATCCAAAATATTAGCAAACAGACTACAACAAAAACTCCCAAACCTGCTTCACAAAGCTCAGACCGGCTTCTTGAAAAACATACATATATGTGAAAGCTTCATCTATGCACAGCATGTTCTACACGTGGCGCGAAAGGAAAGATTACCAATAGCACTATTCAAAGCGGACTTCACGAAAGCTTTTGATACTGTAAGTTGGGATTTCATCATTGGAGTGATGAAGGCACAGGGTCTACCACCAAAATGGATATCCTGGATAAAACATTGCATACTAGTGGGATCCTCGCAGATTCTGATCAATGGCTTGTTAGGAAAGAAAATAACTCTCAGACGGGGGGTCAGGCAGGGTGACCCTCTATCTCCGCTATTATTCATAATGGCAATTGATTTCCTAGCCAGGTATGTTCAGAAATTATCAAACTCAGGAGCTTTGAGAATGCCGTTCAGAGATATGTCTCCATGCTTATTATACGCAGATGATGCAATGTTCTTCATTAAACCAGAAGTCCAACAGCTTCAAGTACTACAGATCATCCTTACGGTATTTAGGCAGATTTCAGGGTTGTCGGTCAACCTGTCCAAATCAGAGTTACTGATCACCATTTTGGCACAAGCAACGCACCAGGAGCTTGCAAACGTCTTAGGGTGTAAATTGGCAACACTGCCCTTCACATACCTAGGCTTACCGTTGTCAAACACAAAACTCCCAAAAAACGCATACTTGCCCCTGATTCAAAGAATGAATAAAAGATTGAGTGGATGGGCAGCCAAACATCTCTCCATTGCTGGCTGGATAGTTCTTATCAACTCGGTGCTATCATCGCTGCCAACGTATTTCATGTCATGCATTAAACTACCGAATTGGGTAATCAACGATATAGACAAAATTAGAAGGTCTTTTCTCTGGCACGGGGCGTCACCAACAACGACCAAGAAAATGAATCCGGCAAGCTGGCCTATAGCATGCCTCCCAAAAGAATTCGGAGGTTTAGGCATTATGGACCTATCTACTTTTAATCAGGCGCTCTTATTGAAATGGTACTGGCAATGGGCAAAACCTCAAAGCACGCTGTGTAAACCACTGTTACGACAAACGATGCGTCATGACGGCCTACCGGACTCACCGCTATTCAACACGGCATTGAGAAATTATATTCAGTTTTGCAAGTTTGCTTTCGAACACCACCCAGGTAATGGTGAAAGCATTAGGTTCTGGACCGACAAATGGACGGGGACGACTCTTTGCACAAGGTTCCCCAATCTGTACACACACGTCCTTCATGCTCACATATCAATAAAGGAAGTGACACAAATAGACGACCTAAACATTCTCTTCAGAGGTGAGCTTTCTGACATTGCACAAGAGGAGTTCGTACAGCTACAACAGGTGGTATCGGGTCTAATATTATACCCGTTAACCCAGGACGATATATCATGGCCATGGAGTCAGTCAGGAGATTACACAGTCAAGGCAGGATACCGAGCAATGAAAAACATACCCCGCATCACAACTAAAGCACACAAAATTTGGAAGTTACCGGTGCCACCTAGGATCAAGGTGTTTGGATGGTTGATGCTGCTAAATAGGCTTTTCACAATTGACAATCTAAACAAAAGAGGATGGCCATTAGTCAATAGATGTGTCCTATGCAAAGCACAAAATGAATCGGTAAATCATATGTTGAATGAATGCACATTCTCCACACATGTGTATGGAGAACTGAGAAGAGCCCTCCCTGACAGCATGCCGGCACAGATTACCAATTCGCCAATAGAGACTATAACAAGTCCCAAATTCACGAAGGCACAAAGAGGACTGATGCTTATAACGCAATTTTGTATCTGGAGAGAACGATGTAACAGAACCTTCACGGAAGAGAGCAAGGACGCTAATGAGATCAAAGATGAGGTAATTTGGCAACTGCAGTTCACCACCAGAAGACCAAACAACAATCAAGAGTAATAGACCACGCCTACTATCGATCACAGGACAGTTAGAGGCTTGGTGTCATCACTTACTTTTATTGCTTTCTAACTTCATTTCTATTTTCCTTCTTTTCACTTTATTCACTCAATCTGTTTTGAGTGCAATTGTTTTTGCTTTCAGTAGTTACACCACCCATGTAACATAACTCTTCATTTTATATTAAATATGGGCTAGACCCCTATTTTTCGTCAAAAAAAAAAACTAATGAGGCATTTTAACCCTACTATCTTGCATTTTAGTGAAAGTCAGGACGTTTCGATTGACTTTGCCCTTCCCTGGATAATTTTTTGCCCCCCGCTGGATATTTAGTTTGTAGTTCGGGTTAAATTTAGGATTAAAATTAAAATAAATTTCTTCAATTATGATTAATAATTAGAATTATAGATTAAAATATCAGAAATTATAAGTCAGAGCATTGAAAAGTATAAATTAAAACATTATTTTTTATTAAGTACTTAATTAATTAATGGATTTGAATCCAATTAGCTATTTAAACTCGATTTGATATTTTTTTGCCTTTCCTCTGATGAAAATTCTGAGTCCGTCCCTGATTATAGGCAGCCTAAAAATTTAGTTCGATTGTAGATAAACTAGAAAAATGCGATATCCTGTGGACTCAAAATTATGTATATAGTTCTACTGCTGTTGCCCAACTGAAGCACGACGTCTTCTGCTGGGAAGAGGGGGGTGTCCGATGCCCATCGGACCAAAACAGTGTTCGATGGGTAGTTTGGACCGTCCGATCTACTTCAAGATCTGTGCGCACGGATATTGAGGCAAACAGCACGGATATTAAAGTGATGCGCACAGATCTTGAAATGAATCGGACGGTCCAAACCCCAATCGAACACTGTTTTGGTCCGATGGGCATCGGACACCCCCCTCTCTCCTTGTGCTGACAAATAGCCTCTTTCCAAAGTAGCTAGATAAAATAATGAGTTTGAACCTTAAAAAAAATTATTATGAAGTTTGAATCAAGTGATCCCTCTGTACCATACCAAACAATAGACAAGCCAACTACTGACGTTTATTAATCAACAAAGTAAGTTGAAAATCGAAATCTTATTAAATAATTCTTAAGAAAGAATCATTTGGAAGAATTCTAACTGATACTTGATAAAATAATCATTTGAAATTAAAAAATCTAACTGAAAGCAATTATTGGTTTTATTGGGTAGGAGCAGCCACCACCAACACAAGGCCATTCTATATATGCAAGTTCATTTGACACCTTCAAATTTGATGATATTTTGAAAACTGTTACGAGTTCAAAAGAAAAATAAACTAATTTGGACGACTCTCTGCAAGCACAGCAGCAAAAGGTCGATAGTTGATTCTTTTTTGTCTACAAATGGTGCCAGGCAAAATCCTTAAAAGTACGAAGAATATGCAAGGTTTTTAAGTTCTTAATACACAGTATGTTTTTGTCTTTTCAAACATTAATTGAAAATTATTTATGCAGAGAATCAAAGATTGGTCGAGTGTCTAAGACAAATTAAATGTATTTTGTGTGAAAGAACTCGAATCTGAAATTCAGTTCAACCTTCTAGATAGATATTAAATTAAAGTTGTGAAATTTGATTTTTCATCTTTATCTAAAATAACGAACTGATTCTTGTGGATTGACAAAAAAAAAACCTTCAACTGCTTATTGTTTAATACTCGTAGAATTATAGCTAGTTCGTTTAGTAAACTACAAGTGGGAGCTGACAGATATGGATCAATCAATTTTGATTTTTGTTTTAAAAAAAGAAAAGAAAAGAAAAGAAAAGAAATCTGCAGTTCTGTCCCAATGGATAAGATCAAGAGCTTATTTTCGGATATTACAATCTGTTACTATTGAAGCGGACAGCAGAACGAATCAAACAATAATTAAAATAATCAAAGAATATTTCAGACTTCCATTCGTTCAATGGAATCAAATTGTTCCCTTTTTTCCGAATAACCAAGTTGATTCTTCTAATTATTTAACGAATGCAATTATTTGATTTCATTCTATATATTACTGTTGAGAAATTTGAGTATTTTGATTACTTTACTTTTTTTCTTCTTATGGATGCAACAAAAGACGTACTATAATTTTATAATTTTATTAATTACTTGATTTATTTATTTACCTATGTTTATTCTAGGCGAAATAAAGTTATACTGCCAGTACAAGTAACCAAATCTAGGATGGGACTATGCATGTGAACAGTAATTTACCAGGTCACATGCCCTCGAGTTCTTCTTTTTAATTAATCCAACTGATTAGCTGGAATGATTCCAACATGTGATGTGCTTTGAATTGTCAATATTGTCTGAAGGTTGAGAATATTCATTTTAGTTTCTTTAATTTAGTAATAGTAGGTCAAGTGCCTCTACAGTGTACTGCGGTTAGCAGCTCTACTGGATAAGTTTAAGCCAACTGACCTTATTTTTTTATATATTTTTGTTTTTATTGTTCTCTCGTTTCTCTTAGTAGAACTCTTATAGTATTCCTGCTCTCCCATGTTAATTTTACTTGTACTTAACTTTACCCAACTTTCTTCGTCAATTAAAAAGTACGAAAAAAAAAAGTACTAATACCAGAAAAATGAAATATTATATATGCAACACCAGCCCATGTCCATGACAGTCCATATATGGTTCATACCAGTCATGATTTGTCCAAAATTACAAGTAATAATTTATGAGGAGAGCTAGACTATATAAATTGTTCTAGAAAAATAAAATTCAATTAAATTTTAATATACATAACTAAAATTTTAAAATAATAGAGATGGCTTAGCCACATTTTGAATAATTTTAGATCCGTCCCCTAGTTAGTACCAGACGTGCAGATATATATATATAGAGGTTGGCTAAGCTCAAAACGTTTGTTTCTAGTCTCAGGAACAAACGATTCGGTTCTCCGATTTTCAAAGTTCAAACGGTCAATCCAAACCGACAGATGTTTAATCTATATTAAAATGTGCTTGGAGACCAAATTTTACATTTTTTGGAAATTTTTTACTATTTATTAAGATGGTTTGAAAATCGTTGTTTTTCAATGGTGCAGAATTTTAATAAAAACAATGATTTTCAAACCATCTTAATAAATAGTAAAAAAGTTTCAAAAAATATAAAATTTGGTTTCCAAGCACATTTTTATATAAATTAAACATATGTCGGTTTGGATCGACCGTTTGGACTTTGAAAATCGAAGAATCGAACTGTTTGTTCCTGAGACTAGGAACAAACGTTTTGAGCTTAGCCAACCTCTATATATATAGAGAGTAGAACTAGGGTGCTCCTAAGTTCACCAAACCTCTTGTGAACTTGATTCTAAAATATATCGAATCGACTTTAAACGATGAATCCAAACCGTTGAAACCTTTCTACCTAATGAGTGATGCGTCTACATGTGAAAATTTTAAAGTTTCGAATTAATTTAATATAGAGTCAAGTGGTCAAAAGTTTAAGGTTTATAAATTAATTTTAATGCATTCATTTTTTGGACTCCTTTGACCACTTGACTCTATATTAAATTAATTCGAAACTTTAAAATTTCACATGTAGACGCATCAATCATTAGGTAGAAGGATTTCAACGGTTTGGATTCATCGTTTAAAGTCGATTCGATATATTTTAGAGTCAAGTTCACAAGAGGTTGGGTGAACTTAGGAGCACCCTAGTTCTACTATATATATAGAGAGAGAGAGAGAGAGAGTATGGCTAAATTGCTACCGGTAGCACTTCAACCGAAGTGCTACTGGGGTCATATCTTAGTATTTGATGTTCAAACAGCAAATCCAAACCGTTAGATATTCAATCTATATTAAAATGTGCTTGGAGACCAAATTTTATATTTTTTAGAATTTTTTTGCTATTTATTAAGCTGGTTTGAAAACCGCTGTTTTCAATGCTCCAGAAATTTAATAAAAACAGCGGTTTTCAAACCAGTTTAATAAATAGCAAAAAAATTCCAAAAAATGTAAAATTTGGTCTCCAAGTACATTTTAATATAGATTGAACATCTAACGGTTTGGATTTGTTGTTTGAACATCAAATAGTAAAATATGACCCCAGTAACACTTCGGTCAAAGTGCTACTAGTAGCATTTTAGCCATACTCTCTCTCTCTCTCTCTCTATATATATATATATATAGTAGACTCTGCGCCTTTCGGGTTATGTGATGCAAATGAGCTACTAGGGGTATTAACCCACTCAGTGGCAGATGTAGAGTATATTCTTTTTTTTTTCTTTTTTTAAATATTCATAGATGTTACAAAGTCATGAGAGAAAATCAAACTCTCAACTTTTAGATAATCAATAGTCTTAGAAATTTTTTTCTAGTCAACTGTTGCTACCTCCCCTTTCTTACATCCCCATTTTTAACATGAAAATTTTATATAATTGTCCTCCATTATGTATTTGATCCCATAATTCTGAAGTCTGACTCCACTTCTGATTCCACCGGTAGCAAACTAGCAATTGATGCTTTCATCTTAATAATATGATGTTTGGATAATTAAGAACATAGCTTCCAAACGGTTAGTTTTTATGGGTCCCAAATCGTGGGAACTCCTTTGGGCAGCATTAAAAACACTACGAACAACTCTTTTACCCAAAAACCTCGCTCAACGTACTACCTCTCTGTGTGCACACTGCACAGTAACTTTAGTTCAACCGCAATATGACTGCATCCAGTACCAGGGGCATTTATGTCCAAAATAATATTTGCAGTGTTCGGAGAAAAAAATTAGGTCAAATTAAGCACCCCCAAAATTCCAACAACTTTATTATATGAAATTTTAAAATGTTTTGAACGAAAGATTGCCATGCTCAAAAGACAAAAGCGGAGTTAAAACTTAAAAATGCCATAGTTATCACTTCTCACAAAAATTTAGATGGAGCATATCGATCAATATAATTTTTTTTTAACCGGAACAAATGCCTCCGATAAAAAAAAACGAAATTGCCTCGACAAGGACTCGTAGTAGTAGCCCCACGAGTTGACACATTTGCGAGTGCCACAGAAAAATCAGACTGTTTCGAAGTGGGATCATGGACTCGTGGGTGAAGGAAGAGCCACACAATGTTTAAAAAGTCAACTTGGAATTTTTAATATCAACACGCCACTGGAATAACCTAAATAGTAAAATTTGTAAGATTTGATCTGGCTAAGTCATTGTTCTTAACATTTCTATAATGATCAAACACATGGTATTAAGGACGTAGTTTCGTCTATGGGTTAGTGAGAGGAGAGAGATACAAAGAGTCAACTTGACAGCCACTGTCAAGTATAAAAAATTATTAGCAGCCATTGTACATTTTTTGTTAAAAAAAAAAGGTAGAGAGATCTTTACAAAAAATGGAGAGAGAGAGAGAGAGCGCATCAGCATACGTATGTCTCCCTGTGTCCGGTGTGCGAACGAGCAAGAGAGAGAGAGAGAGAGAGAGAGAGCCAATTGTGAACCCTCACATGACAGTAGAGATCGCATGTCAGGCTTCATACCGTGTTGTTTGCTCATGGGGTTGTGCTGGACTGATCTATCCGTGTGAAGTGCTGATAGTTGTGCAAACAGCACAATTCAATCATTTTTGGGGAGGTATTCTGCCTCTGCAGATGCTGGTACAGAAGGCGATACAAGCCAATATCACTCTGGGACAAATACTGCTGAACCAAAGCTAATTTGCTGGCTGGGTGTACCCGTATGGATGAAAAGGTGGTACAGAACTTTCCGGCACCACTGCGCTAGCTGGTACGGAAATTAAAGGAGAGGGCGTGCTTATAGGTTGAGGGGAACAGGATACTGATAAATGTTGGTTTTATGTGTATGTGCAATTTTCAGATCGAGCTCTGATGTAGAACTGACGTTAGCATGATGTAGAACTGACGTTTTTATTTTAATACAACTTAACATGGAAGCCATTTCAGAGAGAGAGAGAGAGAGATACTACATTTTCATTATTTCTTCTTTTAAAGTTTTACATATAGTAAAATAAATATTCAACCAAGATAATCTATCAACATGGATAAAGGAACCAAACAAAGGCCTCTCTTCCTAAGTGCATTACAACCATATTTTATCTCGTCAGCATTACACATTTCATTTGCTTCATCCATGACATGCTTCCGCGAATCTTGAATCATAACATTAGTTTTCATCTACAAAGCACGAAACAAGTTCAAAATATATAAGTACGTAGTCCGTATTTTGAAAGCAACAAAGAAGAAAGAAAAAGAATTAAATCCAAAGTCTTCTAGTACCTGAAATATCAGTCCAGCATCCTCTTTCTTCTTTGTCGGTGCATTCAAATTATACAAGTCTTTAACCTACAAAATATCAGCATAATTAATTTAAATGCATCAACAGTATTTCTTTTCATTTGATGTGTTATTTTAATGAAGGAGAATAGCAGTCTGTGTATGGTGTTGAGCGGCTCTCTTATAAGCTACATACATGCCTTGAAAGATTTAATTGCTCATCTTTAACAGTTTAACAAGTTTAAAGATATTGAACCTTCAGAAAAAAAAAAAGGATACAAGCACACGAAAAAATGTTTGCAACTGTGTATGGAAAAATCGATCCTAGCTAGAGCACATGTTCAATGCTTAAGATAACAGTAGGAATTCATAAACCTAACGGGTTGTAATATTTTAAAACTTAAGTAACCCTCATCTGATGCTTTAAATTATAAGGTAATATGCACATATTACTGCTCCAATTTGGAATAAGAAACAATTATCTTTTCGAGTCATATTAATAATTTAAAATCAAGAAAAATTATTTTACAATTCCTTGCTATATATTAAAATACAATGATTTATTTTTCTTTTAAGCTGTGCTTGTATTGTGTTTTGTCATCTTTTTTTTAAATGAAATTTTGTATGGCAGCCTAGTACTTATAAAAAAAATACAAAATACAATTTTGTGTTAGCAATTAAGATAATTCAGAAACAAAGACATACTTGTGGGAAATAAATGGAAAACAAATGAGACAGCCATGAAAAATGGATGGCGAATGTAGTAGCTAGTTAATTACCTTAGAAAGATCAACAGGAGAACTGGCAGTATCTTCTAAGGAATCATCAATCTCTCTTCCTCTTCTTTTCTTTGAGAAACTTGGCAGATGCTGCCAAGTAGGAATCTCTCTTCCTCTTCTCTTCTTGAACCCTAAATCCTTCAGCAAATAATTTGCATCGCCTATATTATAGTTAGGTTTACGATCAGGGTTATTGCTTGGACTAACAGCTTTTCCTTCTGATAACAACATAAAAGAATCTATGTACAATGCCCAGCTGCTGCTTTCTTTAGAATTGTATGAAGATATTGAGTTGTCCATTTTAGGTCGAAATGATGGACAGTGTGGGGAGGAAGGCTAAGGTACACTAGGATTTTAAGGTGGCCCGTTAGGCTATGGGCAACTTGTACTTGTAGTAGAGAAAATATCTTATGGTTAGAGAGAGAAGAGAGAGAGAGTATAATATCAATCTATGTCAGAGAGGAATATTTTTTAGTTTTGACGATCCCAAAGTCGGTAAAATTCATTGTTAATACAATATCCCTTTGAACAGGATTTTATGAACTGGAAGAAAGAGTGGCTCTTACACACTGGACGAATGAGAATAACTTTATTTCTAGAATAGCAATATTGTTTAATGAACTTTTGTTAGGATTAGGTGTTAATTAATGGGACTATTTTATTTATTTATCCGATCCGTATCGAGAGTATGAATGAGATTATTTTTCATTAGTGGATAAAAATAAGGCTTTTTTTTTTCATTATCATAACAAATAAATAACAAATAAAGATATAGTTAAGGACTATTTTGTACTCTTACAAATACTTAATTATTAGAAATAAAATTATATATATAGATATATATATAAATTCATATGAGGACGAGACATGATATGATTTAGTTTTATTCATAGCCCCAATATATATAATATAACTTTAAATTTAATGTTTTTTCAACCATTTTTCATCCGTTGATTCAAATCCTTATAAGACACCTTAAGGGCCTGTTTGGCCCCCTTCAGAGAATGAGAATGGGCATAGAAACAGGTCTAATTTGAATTGCGATTTACTGTTCACGTGGGAAAAAAAAAATTCAACTGAATTTTTTTTTTCCCACGTGAACAGTAAATCACACGAACAGGTCCTAAAAGTTTTTTATGATTTTATACTTTGCCAAATTTTTCATAAGACCATTATTTGTATTTATTACTCATTATTTTATTTTTCGTTAAGCATAATTAAATTGGGGTGTCAATGGCATCCTTTATGTTGGAACCATGAGTTCTCAAAAACTCAAAATTGCTTGAAATCTTTGTCTGGAATATTATTTAAACTTGAGAACTCCACTGAAATTCTCATATCTAATTAATTCATTTCAGTTTCCTTTTGTCACGGTAGCCTTCCGATTAAAGTAAAATAAAATAAAAGACTCCTCCGGAAGTTATATGCTCTCTTTAATGTTTAATTACCTCTTTAATTCTCATTCATTTTGTTTAAGAGGTACCGGTTAGCAGTATTAATGACATCTTACCGTTGCACTTTTTCATGGTATCTTTATGGGAACTGAATCCTCTGCCTCTCAGGGGGCAGGATTTTCCTGCCTCTGAGTCGCTGACATGTGGACCCGCAGCAAAACTAAAATCAATATTTAAATGTTTAAACCCATCTGGACCCACGTGTCATCCGCACTGGGGGCAGGAAAATCCTGCCCACCGAGAGACAGGTGATCTCCTTCCATCTTTATGATGTATTTGATAACTCTTATTAATCTCATTTCAAATCTCTTAAAAGCGCATCCCTTAATTAGTCACTGATCATTGAATATATATGAGCGCACCCCTGAAGCTCTCCCATTTTGAGGTGTATCATTTTGGAGTTATTCTATTTCCCTGTTCTTGTCTGTAAAGGACAGATTAATCTTATGATTTCATTTTATATTTCCATCCAAGAAAATACAAAGAAAAAACTTTGATTTCAATATTCCAATTAATCCTTCGATTGATATATGCTGAATATTGCGGAGTTATCGTTAGTTACTTTCATAGCATGCTTAAAGAGCAACAAATCCGAATTATCTTGATTGCGGTTCCATCTTGCAAGATGAGACGGAATTCGTAAGGAGAGTGTTTCACACGATACAGATAACTCTATTTCAATTTGATTTATTTTAATTAATTTATAATTATCCGAATATTCTGAAAATTTATACCAACACTTTAATACTTTTATTTGGTATGTATCATATTCGATAATACGGATACAGACAAGATTCTTTTTTTTATTAACTTATCAGATATGAATAAAAAAAAAGAAAAAAAATTATTAGCTTAACCGATACGGATTTACAGATGAAAATATCCTCAAAAAAATTTATTATTTTCCCTTTTGCTAGGATTTAGGAGTCTCGGCCTATAATTGGACTTGGCCCAGCCCGCAAGAGGAATGAAGAGAAAATTTCTTGTATACCCCACAAAAACCTTGAAATTATGTATTATCCTTCTCAAAAGTTCGAAATATCATATTTATCTTTTTAAATTTTAAAAAATCACAAACTTATCCAATTCGTTGCATCTTTTATAACTCCTCCTAAATTTATAAAATACCTATTTTACCCTTTAATAATTAAAGAAATTAAAATATTTAATCTGTGTAAGAGGAATGTTCAGTCTTTTAATCGGTTTATTTTGGAGCACAAATGTGACACATAGCGTGGCATTTAGACATACGTTTATGTGTGCGGTGAAAATTGGATCATTCACCCTCACCATCGGCAAAATGGGTATCTATCTTATACATTTATATTGAGTTTTAATAGAATAGGCAATTATTTGAAAAAACTTGTGAAATTTTTGAAACTTAAAAAGATAAATATGATATAATTGATTTTAGAGAGAAATATGTAATTCAAGAATTTTGAGAGAGATACAAATAAGTTGGACAATGAATATAAAAATTCAAGACGTCAATCAATATTTCTTTTGAACTGAAATAAGTTGGAGCTCATTTCAGTTTCCATAAGTGTGCATTTTAAAATACACAAATCGTTTGGAGAAGTCTCTAAGTCTTAGCTATTTTTTTTTTGTTATACTGAACATATTTCTTCCTTGAAATTCCGTATCAAGATTATTTATAAAATGGCAAGAACAATATATTTGTCTAATTGTAAAGCGGACAATTAACCAGCTTTTTAAAAGCAACCTACGACTGGCTCAAACCAAAATAACCTTTTTTCTGCAAAGCAGTAGTAAAAGACGATCATCTTAATTTAGATCGTTCTTTCTCGGCGAGTAGCAAATATAATATTTTTCTTACTACAAGAATTGTTCCTGATAACCTTTTACTATTATTAAATCTCATCTGAGAGTGTAAAATAAAAAAAAAAACTTAAAAGGACCTAATTGCCATTTGTTTGCGCGTTGAACCAAAACAGGTACAAAATACAGTTACGCTTATAATTCAAGTATAGATAGTCTTCACTCTTCAGACAACTACACTCACCTTGTAGAGTAAATTATAATGAGACAGTTAGGGGGGGGGGGGGGGGGGGGGGGGGGTCAAAAGGGTAAATACCCACTTTCAAAAAATTATTAAGGAATTTTCAATGCTTTAATCGAGATGGTTGAAAATAAAGACAATCGCAATGTACCTAATTGGCTCTCTTTTCCTAGAATACAACCCATCAACAGTTATGTTATAATTTCTAGCAGTCATAACTGACTGAATGAGATGGAACCCTACAAATGACAAGGCATACAATATAATCTAGAAAAAGAATATGCAAATTTTCAAATCATAATAATACAAATAAAGCCCATATTATTTGAGACATTAATCTAATTGGAAATGTAAATGGAAATGTAAAGTACAGCAAAGTTAATCATATAACTCAACGTTGGCCATAACCTGGAGGGCCTGGTTGATGCCTCCGATCCAGTGCACCATACCGATTATTATTGTAATTATTATGCTGTGGGCGTTGACCTTGACCCCTTCCATAAGACCCCCTTCCACCATAATTATGCTCATTATCATAATTATTACCACTATTATTATGATGATCACGATAATCCTGTTGCTCCGAATAATTCCCTCCATAAGGAGCTCTGTAATCGTAAACAGTTTGATAAGGAGCCCCAGGTTGTAGAGTGTTTGTATGGTGGTGGGACCCACCATTCGCATAATAGTTATGCCCTGGTTGGGTCCCATATTGAGACCGATCTTGGTAGTGGCTTGAAGAAGAGGAAGAGTAAACATTGGAATGGCCATGTGGTACAAGGTCCCTCCGGTCTCTGTAATCTCTGTTGTGGCTGTAGTAATGGGCTTCATCAGGCCTTTGTTGAGAATATCTATGGTCAACTGATGACTGGTGTCGGCTACCAGGATAAGGTAGAACTCCACTTGGTGACATGGTAGCATCATATGGATTGCATGGCCCTTGAAGGCTGTTTATGACAAGACGGTGGGCTGCATCACCCAGCTGACGCCCTGAGATCGCACCAGGGGGGTTGTGCCTGAATTTTAAAAGAATTAACAAAAAAAAAAACGTAAGAGTTTACAATTAAAGAACACGATGGTTTTGGTAAAGCTATATCAAGGGCCGCCATCAGCATATATCAACCACATTGTATGCAGATTTTGACTCATGGTTTTCTCGATCTGAAATATTTACTTTTTAGTAAATAAATCTTTCCTGGTACTGAAAGTGGACAGTAAATATTCGAATCTCCAATAATGTAATTGTTTAAGAGTCACCTGTCAATTTGTGGAAGAGGTCTGCGACTATTATCTTCATGCCGTCTGCGACCATTATCTTCATTCCATCTGCGACCATTATCTTCATGCCGTCTGCGACCATTATCTTCATGCCAAAGAACAGGCGGTGGTTTCAGATCTGTCGATTCTACAATCTAATAAAACAAAAAAGAACTCATATTCCTCATTTTGTATCACAAAATACATATTCAAATATGAAATTGTAAAAAGGATATCATTAATAAAAAAAAAGGTATTAACCTAGTTCATAATTTAAATGTAAATATGGCTAGCTCTTAATTAAGATGGGAATGTATAATGGCAACTAGAATGACATTATTAATATCAATAATCGCAACAACAACAATAACAGCATATAAAACTAATAATTATATACAATACCTTCTTAGGGATAATAACACCGGGTGGAGGCTGAGTTATGTGCTTGTGTGGATCTGGAAGTTTGTATATTGCACATCTGTCCAGATGATTTTGATTTAGTACATTAACATCAATTAGTAACAAAATATAACAAACAACAAAGAACTGAAGGTATAAAGGGCTTTACATGACTCGATTATCCGTTATGTCTTGCATCCCATCGACTGGAGAGCTGAAAACTAGAGGAGAAGGATCTCCATTGCACAGAGATAGATACCCATTCATACCACCACTGTCCCAAAAACAGACATTACCAAAAACAGAGTTGCAATCAAAGGACAATTTAAAATCTCTAAAAAGATAAAGATGCATCATGTGAAAGGACTTACACAAACCTGGCTTGCGGATCTATTTTCTCTTTAATTTGAACTCGTTCTTTGATAGGAAGATGACCATGACTGTTGTGCATTGAAAATATGTAAGGGGATAAAGGGTGTGACCCATTAACAAATAGCATGTCGAACAAAATGCTGTTTCTTCTTACTTCTTCACCCTTTAGAAGCAAAATAGAACATTAATATTAGACAACGACGTAAACAAAAAAAGAAGAAATTTTCACTTCTGGTTAAGCAAAAATATGTTTTCACAGCTTCTATTGCTCACAGTCAAAGTGTGCTCCACTTTCTTAATCTCAGCTAGGAGGCGTTCCTCATCAATAAAAGGTAGTTTTGCAATTCCCTTCAAGATTAAAAAGGTTTTGTTAGAGACATTCCCTAAATCACTTTCAATCACAGTAAACCTCAGTACATGGTCTGATACCATTCCCTTTCAATCACAGCAAAACTTTTGAGGATTACCTGCCAAGAATATCTCTTCCCATTCATATCCACCTCAAAATCTACATAAGGTAAGAAAAAAGTAACAAAATATAATTACAGTCATCCAAAAGTTTAGAAAATAATAGGAATAAGCACATTTTACTTACCAGTTGGATAAAAATCAATAATAGGCGAACTGGGGTCCATCATAAGTTTTCTATAGTGCTCAGGAAGCGCATGAGAACTGCATTTTAACAACTCAAGGTAACCATTACCTACATATAACTGTTTCAAATAACATAAACTACACAAGTGTAAAAAGACAAACCTTGCAGCAGGAAACACACCCATTAGCTGATCGAACGGTTTAAATGGCGTACCGAGCTCAAACTTTATGTCTAGTTGTCCTAAACCAGTCAAATCTGATGCAAATGGTGCATAATGATAGGGATAAAACCTGTTATAAACAAAAAGAAAAGAGGTATGTATAAGTGTCTAAAGATTTGAGATATTCAAGTGTTATAAAAGCTAAAGACCATTTCAGCTGGGGCAACATATGTTTTCTAGGGTACAAAGTCAAAATATACCAAACAACAAATAAGGACTCAAGAAAATGGAAGTACCATTGCCACGAGCAGACACCTTCATAATAATAATGCATGACCCAACACAAGCCTTCTGTATATTTTTGCACTACATCTCTTCGTATACTCTCTATTTCATATGCATTTCTCGCCCCAAATTTCTCTTGATAATATCTATCCTTCCATCCAGGTTCTCCTAGTTTGACCTTAAGAGTATAAAAATTATAAATAAAAGAATTAATTCATGACATTAATCTTATATTCTATAATAGCATAATAACATGAGAACATTAAAATGAAGGAAAAAATGAAAAGAAAACCTTGTCCTCCTCGGGATTTTCACAATTAAAGAGATCTGACTTCTCCTTGAGCGCCTCTTTCAGCTTTGTTTTCAATTCCTCTTTGTTCTCCTGTTCCTTGAGAGTTTAAAAAAAATTGCACGTCAGACATCAAAGAGGAAATTTTAGAAAAGTAGATTAAGATAACAGATTAAGAGCGACCTAATTTAAAAAACAAAATAAAAAAATGCATAGGAAAAGAGGAAATTTTAGAAAAGTAGATTAAGATAACAGATTAAGAGCGACCTAATTTTAAAAAAAATTAAAAAATGCATAGGTAGGAAGTACATTTTCAAGACTATTCTCAGCCTCAACAATGGCTGCGCCAACACTAGACCCCATTGATGATATCCTAGCAAGTTTTGCAGGATGTAAACTGCCGTCTTGACCTCTGTTCTGTTGAAATGGTGCTGGTGCAGCGCCAGATGCAAGGCGGGACCCCTCAAAACGGGCCACAGGGACAATCGCATCATTTCTTACGCGTGGATCCACATCATCTCCCCGCTTGGCCTGTTCCTTTTGCCTTCTCATCCTCTGTGCTTGTCGCTACAAGGTTGGCAAAGTCAACATACAGCAAAAAAATTATTTATAACCTTTAAGAATTTCCTGATATATTCTAGTAGGTTATGTGCATTATTTTCCTTGTTTCAAAAGCACCTTCGACTGTGACTTTCAAGTAGATGCAGAGTTTGATTAGACTTGATTTAAAGGTCAGTTAATTTGAAAATAATATATACAAACCTGATGTAATTGTGCTCTCTTCATAAAAATCTTATCCTCAAACGATCCGACTGCTTGAATAAAATGCTCTACTCTACTTATATCTGGCTGAAAAATCATCACAATCGGATGCTTTAGCAACAATTTGCAAATGATTATGTTCTTTTAAAATTTTATAAAAAAAAGGAAGTTTACCTTGCTAGAGTCTGTCAGATAACCACCCATAACTCTAAATTCTTTTTTATAAACAGCCATTAACAGATTTATTGCTCCCTGTTCAACCAACCATAATATTACATTAAGTTGACTCAAAAAAATATATCAAAAAGGAATAAGACAAATTCAAATGAAATTCTGACAGCAAACCTCGCGAATTTCTAAAGTGGGCATGTGGGGTAGAAAATCATTTCCAACAAAAAAGCACAGGAATATAAAATCATCTATTATTCTCTCTAAATCAATCTCAAATGGTGGATTCGAAATTCTAAACTCATACTCCAGATACTCCCGAAGAGTCCAAATATTTAGGAACTGCAACAAGAAAACATAGAAGCATACAATTAGAAAATGCAGTACAACAATGATGGATATACAATAAGAGATTTTTCATGTTCTATGTACCTGGAATGGTTTTTTAGGTGCAACAATTTCTTCACCTTTCTCATCAAATTCACCAGATTTTCTTTTTGCACTTCCCTGACAATCAGCAGCTAAGTGCCCCATTTGGCCACACAAAAAGCACTTATCTTGTTGCCCAGGTGTGAAAACAATCTGACAACCATAATGCAAATCCTTATTAGCACACACTACATTTATTGAGAATAAACAAAGACTAAAAAAAAAATAATAATAATACTCCCAACTTTTAGAATTTGCAGAGAAAACAAGGAATTGTTTTAATATGACAGAGCCAACTTTGCCCAAGAAAAAGAAAAGTTTACAAACAGAGAGAATATTCATTGTATTGTACTATCTGTTTAAAACAGGTACTATTAGCCAGCAAAAAAAAACCGGGATTATCTTCCAAGTAAAAACAAACAGTTAATTTATTTCATTTTTAAGAAAAAGACCATAATTCATAAAATAAAATAACACAAACCTCTCTTAATATAGAAAAATGCACTTCATGAGTAGCCAAACCCAACATAATAAGATCTGCATCCTGCACCAATAATGTTTGTTAGGTAACAAGTAAAGATAACCTCTCTGAGATTAGATTACTCAATAAAGATCAAACTTTTCACAAACAAAAGCCCTGCAAGTACATACCAAACCATACAAGCAGTGTCGAGTATTAGGATTATAACCAGGAAGGTTGCGTTGGAGCCTAATATATGACATTATTTTATGTTCTCCTTCGCCGGGTACATTTGCATCAGAGAGAATAACCTTGCAGTCAAAAACAAAATGTATCATAAGTTCCAAAATTTTCACAGAAGTCCCAAAAACAAAAGGTACTACAAAACGGGATCAAATTTACCAATGACTACAAATAAAACAGTATCTTAACAAAAATTAACTTCACATAGAACCATTTCAAATTCAGACCTCAGACAAGATGAAGCATGAACTTGTTGACAGCACTCCCCTAATTAAATCTAACAGGGCACATATTTGAAAACCAAGAAATTTTGGGTGGTAGGGGAATATATTACAGCTTGGAAGAATTCTTTTCATTTACTGTACAAGCCGAAGCAACTCCCAAAATAGACTATAGACTTTTTCATAGTCCCAATAGAACCTTGAAAAAGAAAACTACAAGTTAATGAAAGACATAAATAAAGGGTATACTTTGATTTGCTTCCATCCAGGGTCATAATTGAGCCTCAAGTGAACATAGTACTGGAGGGCGGTAGACAAAACGGCCATGAAAGGGGTGCCAGGTGTAATAACATTGGAATCAAATGTTTGAGATTCCTGTTTTAGGGGTAGTTTTCTCCCTTCCCTCTCAAACTCCTCTCTTAGTCTTTCTTCTTCAGCAGCCTAACATAATTACAAGGTACAACATATTGCATCATGGAATAATATTACGAACACAATATTCCTATAATTGCAACCAACTCCTAGTTTCTTGCCGACATTTATATATAACACCAATCCTTATGTTGTAAACAAGAGGACCACATAAACAATGCCGTCGCTTTAGTTAGTTATCCTTTTCTGCTAAGGCTAAATTGAACTAAAATAATTGATGCAGATGGGGTAAACACAAGCAATTCCAAAAGCATATTCATGAGTTATTACTGCAGACAGAATTGTGATGGCACTGTCATTATTCCTTCTGTCAGTGCTATTGAATTCTAATGCTTTAAATCAGATCAAGAACTGAATCCTATTAAGAAAATGGACTGATCTGACTGACCTGATCAAGTCAGATCAGATCATACAGTCCAGATAGAGTAATGAAGCAATAGTGCCATCATAACACCATCAGCCAAATGCAAATACACATAACCATTTTTGTTTATACCGAACTACAAGATTTACAGTTGATTTAATGTAAAAAAGAGTTAAGAGGCAACATTCTTTCAATAATGACGACCTTAGTTTTGACAGCTTAAAATTGCTTCACAAACATTTATTGGCTCAATGTCACATCTAATATGGTTCATACAAATAGTCCCCTTTTGGTGAAGTTCCAGTTTTAGGTTAACACAGTGTCATTATTAAATATACTGACCGCATCAGAAGCATCCTTAGCTGCTCTGAAACGCCTTGATCTTTGCTGGTTCATCTTTGCCCTAGGAGCCACACCGTCTATGCATAAACAATTGATACATTTAGGAATACAAAATAAAGGTGCTTTCAAAAAGAGGTATAAACCAAGTGTCGCAAGTCATGACACCACATCATATTGGACTTTTGGCAGCTCCAAGCGTTGCTTATTTTGATCTTATTTTAATCAAATTGGTAAAGGACTAACCAATAATCATACACTCTATTGTTTCTTTTTTGATAAGTTCATTTGGTTCAGACCAACAAATACCATGTATATCTGAATGACATTAATCCTCTGTTAAAATAATTTAATAGAAGATAGATAATCAAGTTTTGATGAAACTAGCTATTTGATCCTCTTCTTTCCAAAATAGGTTTAAAAGGCAAAGAAAAATTATGCTACAATAACGAGTGAAATAAAGAACACACCTATAGCCATGTAAAGAAGCTTGCGAGGGCGGACCATGTTAAAAAGTCGGTCAATATAATCAAACATGCACTGGAATACCTCATCGAATGTGGTTGGAGAAGGCTGTCCCAAAGAAAGAATCTTAATGAGAATTACTAAATATCTTTATCTTTTAGAAAGGTCACTATTTATCATTTAAAAACACACAAACACACACATTCTAATTTCTATTCACCTCACTAGTTCAAGGAAATAATTTATCCAGGAAACGATTGAAAATGCCTTTTCAATTAAGCAAAATTCTTCTGAAGCCCAAGGGAAGCTTAAAGATGCATCTATACGAAAGTAACTTACATTTACTTCAATAACATCAAACACCCTCAAATAAATCTCAAGTTTACCCAATCTTGTCACAATTGGCAGTCACATAATTAAGCACCAATCCAGCGAAATTTAAACACGAAGGAACCCAACAAAGGCTAGAAAAGAGTAGCCAAGTCTGCAAAGATTCAATACCAGCTGGTACCAACTGTTTATAAAAATAACAGGACTTCAAACTGAGCTATCAACAAAAAAAATTCCCCTCTATCCAACTAAACTCGAGATGTACCTAATTGTATAAATGCAAATTAGCAAAACCTCTATATTTAACTGAAAGAGGTCCATATTTTGAAGCCACCTGGCCAAAAAAAAACTTAGACACCAAAAGTCCCAACGAAGCAACATTATTTACTGCGGCAACCCTTGTAGCATCACCAGAAGGCCCAAAAATTACGAATAAAATTAACATACCCGGTCCTCAGGATGGAAGCAAGGATGAATAATCCCATTCATATCGAGATACAGATTATCAAATTCCAAACCGTTTGGGTTCGGCTTAGACATGTCGACTGGCACCTTCACCCCATCTATCTCCACCGGCTCTTCTTCAGCCACATCTACCACCACCAACGGATACTTCTCAGCTAGCCAACGGTAAAAAGCTGGTACACCCATCTCCGATACGGTCCAACCAAGCTTGTGATGGATCGATAAATAAATGGGAGGAAGGTTTTGAGATCGGGTAAAATCGAAACCCTAAAACTGAGAAAAGCGGAAGAGAGAGAAGAGGCGGGACCGGAAAGAAGATATCCGGAAAAGAGAGAGAATGCACAAGGCGGCGTCACTCTATATATAATATATTTCGCTTCTTGTGAGTGGATACCTGGAAAAGGTAATATTTATAACATAGGCCCTAAAAATTGCGGATTTTTTTTTATTTACCACACCAAAAAATCGGAATTAAATAAAAACCACTGTGACTGGGGTTCTGTCATAAATACCACCCCCGCACAAGGGTTGTGCGCACCCGAAAAACGGATCCGCACAAGGGTTGTGCGCACCCAATAAAACTGATCCGCAAACCGCTGTGTGTACCCGATCCGTCCAAAATCGGATCCGCATAACCCTTGTGCGCACCTGATCCGGATCCGCACAACCCTTGTGCGCACCTGAGCCATCCAAATCGGATCCGCACAGCCCTTTTGCGCACCCAATTCGGTGCGCGAAATTGTTGTGCGGACTCGGTGCGCGAAATCTGCCTTGGACCAGCACAGAGGGGGGGTGCGCACAAGGCTTGTGCGAATCCGATCGGTGCGCCAAATTGTTGCGCGGACCCGGTGCGCGAACTCTTCCGTGGACCCGCACTTCAGGTGCGCCAAATGGTTGTGCGGATCCGTTTTTCGGGTGCGCACAACTCTTGTGCGGGGGTGGTATTTATGACAGAACCCCAGACACAGTGGTTTTTATTTAATTCCGATTTTTTGGTCTGCTAAATAAAAAAAAATCCGTAAAAATTGGGTGAATTAGAATTAGATAGTCGGCAACTCGGCATGGACTCATCAACTGAGCCCAGATAGCGCAACTCAAATTTTGAGTTTAGATTCATACCGTTCGATTAAATATCTAAATCCGGACCAATCTGGTTAAGGTAGAATGTACGTGATTCTTTTAATATTCGTGCTAAATCAGATCGGACGGTCTGAATCTAAACTCAACTTTTGAGTTAATAAGGCAATATTTAGTCCATTAAATTGGTGGATTTTTAAGCAAAAATGAAAAACCATCTAGAACGGGGAAGATTGCTGGGTTCGGATCCCCTAATGTAACCCAATTTTTGGGTTTTGCATCGGGACCATCCGATTTTAATCCGTTGCTCATGATCATCTCGGGATCTAAATTCGCGTCTCGGGATATATGCACCCATTACCGAATGGATGGTCTCGGATTTGAATCAGACGGTTCCGATTTAAAACCCAACTTTTGGGTTACCGCACTGGATCTGGATTCAAGATTGTTCCGAGCCTACGAGGTCTACCGAGTCAAATGTACGAAAAATAGATAAAATCAGTTTCAGATAGATACGGACCCTTCGATTTAGACCCAAAGATTCAGATCCAATCTAATTTACTAGTTCATAAAATTAGAACATGCGAAATATCAAACTTTCCTTATCAGAACATATTTTTTTTCGAGACGTTTGTGAACGAATGTAATTTCGTGTTGTGGCTTATTATATCGTGATTTGCATTATGAACTCTATTATTGTATTGTAACCAAATTAAGTTTTCACGTGTTGTCTCTGACTTCAGTAAAATCGTAAAAAATGATCACGCCATAATTAAGTTGCTTGAGTCACATTTAATCGCATTTTGCCGTATTTTGATGTATCGTATTGTGTCATGCGCGTCATGTTATTATTTTTTCAAGTGATAATTACGAGTAGTATGAATACGTCACCACGCCTGTCTTTTTGGTAAAATTATTTTGAATCTTGTTCACCCAAATATTAAAAAAAAAAAAAAAGGCAACTCCTTTCTACTACGATGCTACTAAAAAAAATTGCATGGAGCACACGCTGTAGATGCATGTGTGCTCTCAAGAAAAATTGAAACTAAAACTAAATACATGTATTCAAGCAATTGATAAAAAAAATATAATGCTATATTTTCAGAAATATTTTAGATATTGTGTGTTGAAATTGTGTGGTTTAGCTGATGACAAATTCAAATTGTTTTGTACAAATAACACACAAAAAAATATCATTTTGAGTACCTAAATATACAGATCATGAGCCATAAGAAATAAAAATTTAATGGTGAATATTAAAACTGGACACTAGGTTTGAACACGGGAAAAAGATCGTGCACTTTTCTTGTAGGAGTATCACCATACTCGGCTCTGAGGTAAGGTATCCAGGGAACCACCCCGGGCCTCAAAATTCAAAGAGCTCCAAAAAAAATTAGTTTGTATATATATAAAAAAACAAATCTATATATTAAAAAAAATATTAGAGCTTAAATTTTGTATATATAAAGGGCTGAAACTTTTCTATATATAGGTATAATCTATTGACATATCAATAAAAAAAAAGATACCAGCTAATACGCTTCCATAAGTATTTCAACACCATATGCTTATAAGTCGTTTTTGCGTTTTAAAAGTCCAAATAGTTTATCCAAACCATTCAACATGATATCCATATAAAACGTGCTTGGAGACCAAATTTTACATATTTTTGAATTATTTTACTATTTTTATGGTCCAGAATCTTCTGAATCAATGGATTTTTTATTTATCTTAAAAAATAGTAAAAAAAAATTCCAAAAATTATAAAATTTGATTTGCAAGTACATTTTAATAACGATATCATATTTGGACTTTGAAAATATAAAAATAATTTATAAACATATAGTGGTGAAGTACTAGAAGTGTATTAGCTGATTTCATAAAAAAAAATTGAATATATAAAGAACTCAAATTTTTCTCCCATCCCGGACTCCAAAATCTTCAAGACCGGTCTGAGTATCACTAATGATTACCGGAACTAATAAAATATTAAGGAGGACAAAATTAAGGGATTTTGTTTGGGGGCTAGCACTTCTCATTATAGAATGCAAATCAATAAGTTTTTTAGTTTTCGTCCTTTAGTATAAATCCGTAGACGCATGCACTTAAAGCTTTTCAAACTTTAATTTAACATACTTCCTACTATAATTAGATCGCGAGTCTTAATGATAAGAGACGTGACACTATCATCATATCATAGTTTAAATAGATACTGAATCTTTTGCCTTTGTAGATTAGTAATGTCAAGTGTGCAAGTTAAGGACTGACCCAAGTTTTGAAACACTGAAAGGAAATTCAGAATCAAACCTCTGAATATTCCAAAGAGTGGGAGAGGTACCAAAAACTCAACATATAGGTTAAAGAATTTATACAGGTTAAAGAACTTGTTAAAATCAGGCAGCAGTGACTCGGTTATTAGAAGGATAATTTCATTACTACATAAGGGCCTACTATTATTTCATTTGTCGGCCCACTAGTGGACTAATTTTTTTGCAGCACGGATATTAATGACCAGTTATTTTGGGCCCAAACTATCTTTTCCTCTCTTTATTTCTATGGGTTATGTTTGGTTGCGGAGTAAAGTTAATGTGGATTAAATTTCTTATTCCGAGTTAAGATAGATTCAAATAATTATATTTTGTTGGACTTTGGTGGAGTAAACTCATAAAGAGAGAGGAAATTATAACATGATGTTACTCTAACTGCGGAATCCACAAGTAAAGTGAGTTACTCATAATCTAGAGAGATGGAGTAATTTAATTCAGATTAACTCAAATGTTACTCCATCTTACTATTCCAAATTTACTCATCGTTTGACTTCTTAAATGTGGAGTAGAGAATTTATTCCGCCACTTACTCTACAACCAAACATGAAGCATATTATCAAACCGCTTCTACACAATCCAAAGAATGAGAACGTGCTCTAGAAGATTGGAACTCGTAGTGCAGAAAAAACGAGGGAGGGAGTGGAAGGGTGACCGGTCCTGATTGAGGTGATATATTATTTTATAATTGAAAATTTTAAGGAAGAGGAGATGAAAGCGGAAGATAAAAAAGAAGATGAAGTCTATATATAAATTCAACGAATTTTATCACCTTTAAATCGGAATGAGAGTAGAAAATTTTTGACAGTGCCTTCTTCTCCTCTCTTCTATCTTTTTTTTTTTTTTTTATATATAATGGATTTTGAAACACAATCTAATAAAAAAAAGGTTCAAAAATCACTTCACGCTTATGGTTAGAATTTCATTACTGAACTCATAGATAATTATGGGTAATATAATATGAGGAGAGTTGAAATATCTTCATTTTTGTGCACCCGTCATGCCTTCATTTTTAAAAACTTCAATAACTCAAAATTAAAAATTAAAAAGTCAAAATAAAACATATGGATATTATCCACTTTACTTTATCTATGCACGTGTAAAAAATAATGATATTTCAACTTTGTTTTGGTTGTCATCAAAATCTTGTAATATACTAATATGGATAATTTATAGATGTTGATTTTTCAACTTATTGATTCACATAAAAACAAGATTGTATTGTGATAATATTTTATGAGCACAGTGTTGAAGTAATTATGGAAGCGTATTATCCGGTCTCATTTTTTTGTTGATATACCAATAGATCATACCTATTTATAGAAAAGTTTGGACTCTTTATATATACAAAATTTGAACTCTAATATTTTATTTATTTGATGTTTATGATTAAAATTCTGAGTTATTAATATTTTAAAAATAAAAGCATAATGAACACAAAAAATAAAGGTGTTTGAACCTTCCTCGTATAATATTTAGGGGGAATTTCATGTATCCCCTTCAAAAACTTCAATATTACGTATTTCCCCCTCTAAAACTAATAATTACATATTTATCCTTTAAAATTTTAAAAACTCACATATTTATCCAATCCATCATATTTAACATTAATATTATATTAATTCCTATTTTACCCTTATCAGAATTGAGAGAAATTAGAGTTCAGATTCATGCCATCAGAAAGATCTTCATGGAGCGTTTATGTTTTATTTGGTTCTCCTCTTTCCAGTCTCCCCTTCTGCTCTCGATCGTCTCTTCCTTTCTCATACTCTCTCTCCCTTCTGATCCCAATTTTCTTCTTCTCTCGCGCATCCCTTTTAGTAATTTCTCTCTTGCACAAACAAACTCTCTCATTCCTTTCCTCCTTTTCACAACACCAATCCCAAGCTCTATTTCCAATCCACAGCCTTTTTTTTCTTTATTTAATCTTTATGATACTTCAATTCTCTACAATTTCATTATGTTTTTCTTTTTCTTGATTTATTATTCCTAATTCCCAATTACATCTGTCTTATTGTTAACAAACTTTTCTGATTTTCTCGCCAATTAATTCTACAAAAACCATTTTATTAGCAAAGCTGCAGGAGAAGATGCGGCTCCTAAACAAGGAGGTAGATGACAAAAATGACAGCAAGGAGATAAAATTGGCATGGGTTTTGACTGTGAGGAGGAAAATTAGTCATCATTGTTGATTAATTTTTATTTTTTATTTTTTCCTTTCCCATGTTCATGTATAGTGCCGCTTGACTTCTGAGATAATGGTGGAGTGTTGTTGGTAATTTCTAGTATGATTTGTACTAATTTTTTGTTTGTTAAGGAGAATGTTGATTTTATTGTCTTAATTTATTGAATCTTTTGTTAATTCTTTTATGTGGAATCAGTCACAATAAAAAGTGAAAAGCAAAAGCTAAAGTAAAATAAAGAAACTGTTGGAATATATATATATATATATATATATATATATATTTATATTTATTCATTCTAAGGGCATTCCATCCCTGTAATTGAAAAACTGAAAATCAAAATTTTCCCCTGTAAGTTAGGCTCCATTCTGATACACATGAACCTTTGCAGTGATGTCGTATCTATATTATGTCTAGCACATTTAGCACCATGTACCTCATATTGAGTTCGGTCAAACAACATTTTAGTTTAAAAAACCACATGATATAGAACGATCGATCGAGTATCGAAACAACTTGTTCAATGAAGATGGGGAAAAAGAGAGAGGAGGCAGAAAGGAGGGACACAAGACCCTTGACATAGCACGATTTGAAGGGCACACAAAGGCAGGACATGGCGAAGAGAGAGAGAGAGAGAGAGAGAGAGGAAGAAAGTTAACGCAAGAAGAGAAGAGAAGAGAATGATGCTTGTCTGGTGTGCATGTGGCTTGAAAGGTCCAGGTTTATTAATTTTATTGAATCCGATATTGGGAGGATATATTCAAGTTCAAACGGAGAGATAGACAAGGGTATAATGGTCTATACTTAAATTTGAGAGTCTTAAATATTATTATTTAACTATTTTTGGACATATTTGATATAATATGGAGTTCTAGTGGATAAATATGTGAATTTTTATGATTTCAAAGGATAAATATGTAATTATTGATTTTGGAGGGGGGAATATGTAATATTGAAGTTTTTGAGGGGGATACATGAAATTCCCCCTAATATTTACAATGTTGAATGTAGAAGTGCATGAATTCAGTACCTCTTAAGTTGATAAAATTGTATCTTACAGCTTATTGAAGAGTCCGGCTAGTATGACATCGGTGTCATATGACACCAACTCCAAAATTGATTGGATATAGGTCAAACAACTAATTCAAACTGTTTAAACCGATTTACTTTATGAGTGATGTATTTGGATGTAATTTTTTTATATTTTCAAATTATTTTAATATCAAATCAAGCAGTCAATATTTTTGAAAAATGAATGCATTAAAATTAACTTAAAAACTCACACATTTGACCGCTTGACTTGATACTAAATAAATTCGAAAAATTATAAAATTTGCATGTAACGCATAACTAATGAAGTAGATCGGTTTGAACGATTTGGATTCACCGTTAGAAGTCGATTCGGTAGATTTTAGAGTTGATGTTATATAGACTGAAATGACACTAATGTCATACTAACCAGACTTCTTATTGAACAACGAAAGCAAAAGAAGTATAAATTACACCCTCACGCTATTTTAAAGAAAAAACGGCAACATCTTAAAGTTCTCAACATAAGACTACAATGCTAAGCATCACTCCACATCCATCTTGGATCAGTATCCTCTCAAGTACCGTAGAAGATTCCTCTCATTTAATCTCAGATGATTTGGGATTCAGGCTAACGGAAAGGCAGTATTATTGGGCTTTGAGACTCATGCCAATTTAAAAAAAAACAGTCCAGATCCACTAATTGTAAAATATTCTCTTTTCATATATCTGGGAGGATGTGAATTCATCCATCTTGCCATCTTGTTTTTTCACAATCGAGTAGTCAGAAACCAGAATCGAAGCAGGGAAACTCGAAACAAGAATGTAGACATACAATTTTAACAATGATTCAATTATAGATTCATCTCTTGGACGCATCTTATTGGGGCCGTTCGGCAAGCATGAATTAAGTCTCCTTAAGACTTAATCTGCTTCCTTTAGCTTCTTTAGCCACTTAATATTGCCGAACACTAATTCCTTAGCACGGATTAAAAACATCTTATTTATTCTTTTGTCTGAATCTTAATTTTCTGTCCGAACCTTAAAACACATATACCCCCTCCTTAATCGCTTAATTCTTCACCCACGGATTAACACAACCGAACATCAGTTCCTTAGCGCTCTTTAAACTCTTAATCCTTTGTTACGAACGATCCCATTGCAATTGTTCGCTCGTTCGTTCTTTCATCCCTAGGCCTAAACATAACCGCATTGTCCGTTGATAACTATTTCTTGAGAACCAAAATGTTAACAACCTCGACAACATGATCCAAATTGTCCGACCAAGAGCTTGACGAGAGAGACAAATTAAAAGAGGTTTGGCGCTGATCCTTCGGATTATGTCAAGCGATCCTAATTCTTAAAATAATTGATATCAAATATGCTAATAATGAAAAATTAAAATCATAAATATGCCATGTTAAGTACAATGCAATTTGAAATAAATTGATTGATCGTTAAGTGACTTAAAATCTAAACAACAAAATTTTATTAGCTTTTAGTTAGTAATAAATAATTTTCAACTTGCATCAAATTTGATACTCGAAATATCTTAAATGGTCCCTTAAATTTATAATTTCAACCTTTTGATTTTGACATATTTAAGTTATTGATGTCATAGGTCAAATATGTTAGATGGCAATATAAATTTTTATTCAGTAATCCTATTTAAATAAGAGCTAATTTAAAATAATAATTGAAAAGAATGTAGAGAATATAAATAAGAGGTCTGCATTTTTCCATCAAAGAAATTATTTAAAAGGAGGACTCATGAAGTAGATAATGCATGCGTTTGTTGGACGGATGTGATATTGTCAAACGATTAATCAATATGCGTCTAATTAATTGAAATTTTGCATTTTTATTAAAGTTATGTGTATATACTCATGATTTATTAAAAATAATTAATCGGTCATTTAAACTGTTTTTCATAACACTGTTATGAGAACTACTACCAACAAATTGCTTAAAAGAAATTTCAATATTTTTCAAATCAATAATTTGTTTTTGTTAAAATAGAATAACTTGTTAGTGTTACATATTGGTTGTGTATAAAAAAATATACAATTCTAGACGAACCGTTGTAAATTTAAGTAATTTGACAAATGCCAGAACTTTCATCATTTTTTATCATTTTTTATGCATGATATGTATGAAGTAAAATAACATTGTATACTTGAAATAATTATTAATCTTTATGGTTGCAATAATTGTCAAGGTAATCACTAACTACTAACTAGTGAATCATAATTTGACAAATTACAATGACAAGGTACTCAACTAACCATTTAAACACAAAAAAAATTCAAAATAATTAATTGCATAAAACCCAGCCTAGGTAATTAGGAGTTAATTAATGAACTTAGAGTATCTACCAGCAAACACATTACTTTTGAAATGAAACAACATAAAAGAGAGGTCAATCTGGAAAGAGAATCCACAAAAGTAGGCTTGTTCAACCGGTCGGTTCGGTCTAAACCGAACTAAATTTACCAAATCAAACTTTTTTGTTTTGTTTTTGAAAATCCAACCGAACCAACCGAACTAAAATAGCAAACCGAATTAAAACCGAACCGATTAAACCGATTTAAACTTCAGTTTGTTCGGTTGAACCGAATAGAGGAATAAATAAATAATTTGGTTGAACAGAAAATAAATGGTTTAAAATAAATAGTCTCAAATTATTAATAAATGGTTTGTTCAATTGAACCAAATAGAGTAATTCAATCTCAAAAATCAAAACATGTAGATTCAAAATAAAAAATGAACCAAAATAATACACGAAGTCTCAAACTATTAATAAAATCGGTCGGTTCAGTTTATTCAGTTTTGAGAATTCAAAGCCTAACCGAACTATTTAAACCGAACTATTTCATAAAATCAACCGAACCAAATTATTTAAACCGAAAAACCAAACCATTTAAACCGAAAATTTTCGGTTTGGTTTAAAACCAAATAAATCGAACCATTTGAACACCCCTGCACAAAAGTACAAAACTGAACACCTTTTCCAGTGGTTCTCTGTCTCTCGTCACCTGGCTGGAACCTGGAAGCCGAAGAGGCCATTCTATTTCTCCCATTAATCCATTACCGTCCCATCCCCTTTCCCTTTTCCACCAGAAATGAAGAGGAAAGCGAAAACTAAGAAAATGGAACCCAAGAGGCAAAAACAGAAACAAACCCAGAAACAGAAAGAGAAGGAAAACGCCCCTAACGATTCCAATTCCTCCCAAAACCCAAATCAGAACCCCTCGTCTCTCGCTTACTACCTCCTCGTTGTCCCTCCGGGCGCCTCCCCTCCAGCTGGCGCGGCGGCACTTCCAGGAACGCCACCCCCAGGAGCCACTGCAGCGGCGACGGAGGCTGTGAAGCGAATTTCAACTGGCGGAGTCGGAGTATCATCCGATGCTAAATCCGGGAGTGATGACCAGGACTTGAATCAAGATCCGGATCCAACTCCTAATCCGAACCCAAGAGGAAGGAAGAGGAGGTTCAAGCGTCACACACCCCATCAAATCCAGGAGCTGGAATCGTAAGGCTTATTTTTGTCTTCTGGTTCAATTAAGGTAGTATCATTGATTTGGCAGTGTACTATTATTTGTCCTTGACAAAATTGCGCCATTAGTGTCCTGTTTGTTATATTAGAAACGTTATTCTGTGGAATGTTGGAGTAATTAAGGCATTTATGAAGTTCAATTAGGGTTCTGAATTAACATAGAAAGAAAGGAGAAATGAAAAGATAAGTAACTGAGTGGAGAAAGATGGTAGATTTTTTTTTTATAATAAAAATAAGGGTTCGTTAATGCTGATATCCATTTTTTTTATATACCTCTTGTGGGTATGGAAACTTCATCTCTCCATAGGGAGATGGACTGCCGTCATATCAGTGCTAGGCCTAAGGTTTAGTTGCTTGATTTTTGATATGCTGTTCATTCTGTGTTTCGTTTCACTCTTAATATAATTTGGGATGAAGGGACTTGGAGTTACCATAAGTAGTTTGAAATTCAGAAAGGGAACAATATGGAAGGAAATGAGGTGGAATTTAATTGTTACCTCCAAATTGAAATTGAGGAATTCTCCTCATTTTCCTTATGCACCTTCCTTTTACCTCCTAGAATTTAAACTAGGCGGCAAGGTGAACATCATCCTCCCCTCTCCCTTACCTTCAACCTCCATGCACCTCATTTCCCCAAACTCAGGAGCACACTAAGAAGCATCCATGCTGTGGGACGCACCTTCAAAATTTTCTTCTCCATATGGAAGAAACAAACGCAACAGAATGAGAAAGGCAAATTATTTTCAGAAAAGACTTCAATTGATTTTGAAGTAAACAAATTATTAACTAATTGGTTTCTTTAATGAAAATCCATCTCTTTAGAATATACTCAAAAAACACTCGAGTAGAAAAATTCTTCTCCTGTTTAGCTTTTACCCAAGGAAAGATGCATCTGACTAATCTAATTGTTTTGGAAAGAAAACCAAAGTAGTTTGTAATTATTAACACCAATGATATCTCCTATTTTAAGCACAATCGAAAACTAGACATGGTGTGGTGAACATGGAGTCGGGCCTGGCAGCGTGCTGACAGTATATTGATCTGCAATGGAGAGCTCAGCCTAAGATGATTTTGCATTGGCTTTTGTTGCAAACCTTAAGAGAGGAGAGAGATGTATGGAGAGCTCTTTCAGAGGTGGACAAATCATGATAATTTTGTTTTATTGAGAGATTAGCTTTGGTAGTAGGAGTTACACACAAATTTGGCTGTAGGCCAAACCCCTACATTATACCTCTTGAGAATTTTAAACTACCATATTTTATCCAAATACACCAACCCAAACAGGTCAAATCACCTCAACCTCCCAATTACCTCACTTGCGGTGTTCCAAACGACCTCCAAGAGTGAAATATTTTAGCATACAAGGACACCATTTTTCAGCATTAAAACTTCAAAACGGACAGTAGAATAATATTTGTCGAACTGTAATATTGTGGAATTCTTTTATGTGGGAGAAAGAGAAGTGTGCTTTCCAAATTTCATGTTTGTTAATAAGTTTGGAATTATTGTGGGAAACTGGGAGCATTATTACTTTTGCAAGGTTCATTCCCTTAAATTAATGATGAAAGGACTGGAGAGAGTTGCTCTGTTGTTTTGATATGCTTTTCATTATATTCTTCATTGTAGTGCCTCAAGATACTTGGAATATTTTGGCATTCAATTATGTTTATTTTAGAATATTTTTTCACAATTTTCATGAAGAGATATTATGTTGCTCAATTGTGGGCTCATTGCCTAGTGTGAATCACAATTAGGTTCTATTTTTTTTTTAAATAATCGTATGTTTGAGGTTGACTTTTTCCTCTTGGTGTTTTTTTTGAATGTTAT